>CM053585.1:47806980-47822547 GCA_028646515.1 Pseudochirops corinnae
GGGTATTTAAGTAATTTACTTCCTCTTCAGTTAGTCTGGGCAACTTATATTTTTGTAAATATTCATCCATTTCACTAAGATTGTCAAATTTATGTGCATACAATTGGGCAAAGTAATTCATAATTATTGTTTTAATTTCCTCTTCTTTGGAGGTACATTCACCCTTTTCATTTTTGAGACTCGAAATTTGGTTTTGTTTCTTTATTGACTAAGGGTCTATCAATTTTATTGGTTTTTTTCATAAAACCAACTCTTAATTTTATTTATAAGTTCAATAGTTTTCTTAATTTCGATTTTATTAATCTCTCCTTTGGTTTTCATTATTTCTAATTTAGTATTTAATTGGGGATTTTCAGTTTGTTCTTTTTCTAGCTTTTTCAATTGCATGCCCAATTCGTTGACCTCCATTTTCTCTAATTTTTTCGTGTATGAATTTAGGGATATAAAACTTCCCCTAAGAACTGCCTTTGCTACATCCCACAAGTTTTGGTATGATGTGTCATTATTGTCATTCTCTTGAATGAAGTTGCTGATTGTTTCTATGATTTCTTGTTTGACCTACTCATTCTTTAGGATTAAATTATTTAGTTTCCAATTAGTTTTTTGCCTATCTTTCCATGGCCCTTTATTGCATATAATTTTTATTGCATCAAGATCCAATTTTTGGTTTAATTCTAGTCTTCTCCTTATGAAAGCTTGAGATCCTTCTATTTCATTGAATGACTCTTTTTTTCCCTTGTTTTATTATGCTTAATTTCGCTGGGTAAGTGATTCTTGGTTGTAGTCCTGGCTTCTTTACCTTCCAGAATACCATGTTCCATGATCTCAGATCTTTCAATGTAGCAGCTGCCAAGTCCTGTGTAGTCCTGATCGTGGCTCCCTGATATTTGAATTGTTTCTTTCTGGCCACTTGTAGTATTTTCTTCCTTGACCTGATAGTTCTGAAATTTGGCTATAATGGTCCCTGGAATTTTTAATTTGGGATCTCTTTCCTGAAGTGATCAGGGGATTCTTTCAATGCCTATTTTGCCCTCTTTCCAGGCCATCAGGACAGTTTTCCTTGATAATTTCTTTATCTGAGATGCTGTCCAGATCCTCCTTTTGATTATGACTTTTAGGTAGTCCAGTGATTCTGACGTTGTCTCTCCTGGATCTCTTGTTTTTCCCATGAGGGAGACTGTAGGGGTCTGGCAGCTTACCCTGGTATTGAGCCCAGGTCCTAGTGGTGGTGTCTGGCATGTGCTGAGGCTGATGAGGTGTTTCTCTGTTTCCCCAGGGCTACACTGGAGTATGTGCTGGTCTGGCTGTGGGTAGCTGCCTGTTTGTGCTGGACACTACTGGAGTACTGTGGGGCCTAGGACTGGCGGCTGCCTGTTTGCTTAGGAACCTGTAGGGTTGACATCCACCTTTTTGCTCAGGGCAAAGCTAAAGCATGGGGCAAGGGTTTGCTGCTACTGCTGCCTGTTTGCTTAGACACCCATAGGCTTTCTGTGTAACTGTTTGCCTGCAGCTAAGCTCAAGTACACGGAGTCTGGCAGTTGGAGTCTGTTTGCCTGAGGCTTTGCTGAAGTGTGGGGTAGTTCTCAGAGCGGGAGCCTACCCATTCTCCTGGCTATGCCAAGGTACATAGGGGTTCCTGGTGTTGGCATTTGCCTGCTGCACTACACTGGGACTCAGAATCTCCCACTGGTTTGCAGGGGTGGGACTTGCTGCTGGCTTTCTGGGATGCCTCCTGCACTGGACTGTGCTCCCCTTTTACCCAAGTAACATAGACCTTTCCTGCCAATCTTCCAAGTTTCTTGGGCTCAAAGATTGTTTCACCCCATCTTTTTGCTGGTTCTGCTCTTCTAGTATTTGTTTTATGGTTGTTTGAAGGTAAATAGGGGAGAGTTATGGTGATTTACTGCTTAGTCCACCATCTTGGCTCTTTTTTTTAAATGAGATAATATTTAGAAAGTGTTTTGCAAACTTTAAGGTGCTTTAAAAAATTCTAACTCTTATTAGCCTATGAGACTGTAAGCTCCTTGAAGGTAGGTTCTGTCTTTTCTCTCTTTCTTTTTATCCACAGTGCCTGTTGACTGACTGACTGAACCTTAAGGCATGATCTTTGTCGTTGACCCCTGATAGCCCAGTGGAAAGGCTGCTGTATCTGTAACCAGAAGACCTGCATTCTCATCTGGGCTCTACCAGTTGCTACCTGGGCAACCCAGAGGAAGTCACCTCCCTCTTTACGTTTCCATCTCCTCATCTGTAGAATGACCCAGATGACCTGTAAGGTCCCTTGCAGCTCCGCATCTATGACCTTATGCCACAGTTCATCTAGCTTACTTTTCTATCCATCCCCTCCCTGAACGTGAGTATATGGAGAGCTCAGTCATCAGCAAGGAGATGGTGTTTGGGGATCAGTGGGAGATCTGAAGTGTATGGTGAGCAAAAGTGAGATTTTCTGACTTGTATCTAAAGGCTCTGATTTGGCTCCTGGGAGTTGAACCATGGAGAGGGCCAGCAAACTGGTGCAAGCAAGGACGCAGATGTGGAGTCATAGAAAGAAACTGGGTCTTGGAGTCAGAAGACCTCAGAAGTTCATTGGTAAGTACCATGATTCTGGAGTCAGAGAACATGAGTTTGAATCCCACTTCTGTGGCCTACTATCTGTGTGGCCTTGGCCAAGTTGCTTGTCCCTGAATCTGTTTTCTCATCTATAAAATTAAGGGGTTGGACTAGTTGATCGCTGGGGTGCCCTTCTAGCTTGGAGACAGTCTGGCATAGAGTCTTTCCCCTCTTTCCAGGTGCTGGAGCTTGGACTTGGCTGGATGGTTGGGCTGTGGAGAGGGTGGGGCTCCCTGAGTCTGATCAGTCGGCTTGCTGCTGATTTATCCCCTTGCTGAGGCTGGGGCTCAGCAGGTTTCCTCTCTGAGGAAAGGTCACAGACCCCCCCTTAATGCCAAAGAGAGCTGGGATATCAAAGCTCCTGTCAAAAATGAAGAGATTTTCCCATTGGCTGGAATTTCACAGCCCAATGGCCAATTTCTAAGTCATGCAAGCTAATGATTTCTGAATCCCTCTGTAAGCAGCTAATGACCAGCTAACAGGCAGGGACTGGGAAGTGGCCCCAAATACTCACAGGGCT
Organism: Pseudochirops corinnae; assembly: GCA_028646515.1. Classification (NCBI taxonomy): domain Eukaryota; kingdom Metazoa; phylum Chordata; class Mammalia; order Diprotodontia; family Pseudocheiridae; genus Pseudochirops; species Pseudochirops corinnae. Next base: position 47,810,111 of record CM053585.1, read on the forward strand.
GAGAGATAATGGAGATGACAGCTACAATTAGTTGCCCCCCCCCAAGCCAAGTCTCTTTATTCTAACTGTGATCAGGAGGTCAGATATCTGGAAAATAGAAAATAAATTAGGATCCATTATTCAACTCTAGAGACAGGGTGAATGCACAATACTTACACGTGTGTGTTGGGAGAGAAGACTTGAAGCTAAACCAAATCCAGCAATATCGAATTGCTTGATCAAGCCATAAATAGTGGGCAAAGGACCGCAATGAGTTGGAGCGGGAACAGGAAGCCCAGGGGTCAGAAGACAGAACTCCTGCCTTCTGGATTTCCACATCCAAGTCTGGACAGAGGTTCTGGCTGGAACTCTCATTCCCAGGGAACACTGGGAGATGAATCAGTAAGGCAATGGGTTAGTTGGTCAGTTATTCAGTGAAGGTTCTTGGAGAGCCTTGCATAAGGAATTAGATGACCCTGCTGCAAGGAGTTCAGAAGTGGTAAGAACTCAGGAGATCACTCCAGTTAAATTGAATTCAACAAATCCTTATTAAACACTTGCTGTATGCTAGGCACTGTGGTAGATGCTAGGAGTTTAAAAACAAATTGAACTGTCCATAATCTCAAGAGCATCTGTTCTCCTGGTAAATATGTACACAGATAAGTAAACAGAGTACACGTGGTTCTTTTGCCTCAGTCACTCTTGGGTGGTTTTGGATGACTTTGCTTGTGGTGTCTGGTATGTGGCAAGGGGAAAGGTCTTAGGGTCTCCTCCCCTCTGAGGCCACATGGTCCTGAGAAATGGGTCTGCCATCTTGGTCTTTTCCTTTGATCTTTTTCTTCTGGTTGAAGACAGCGGAGTCTTACATGATAAGGGTATGCCCATGTCTGGACATCCCATAATCTGGGTCCCAGTCCTGTTGTCGTGAGCAGCCCAGCATTGATGTCCTGAGGAGTAAAGAGTGACCTTCTGGACCCAGGCCAACTGAAGCTAAATCATACTTCATCTGTGGATGAACTTGGAGGGAATGATTTAGGATCCAATCTAAATTTTGAGCCTACTATCACAGAAATTGAGGTGGGAAAGTAGAGAGTCTGCTCTTCCCCTCAAGCATTGGGGAAATGGGAGACATTTGTAGACTTATTTTTGCTGCATCTTTGAAGTAAATACATCTTTGTAAAAAGTAAAAAACAATGCTAGACCCAACAAAGTACCAACAATAAAATAATCACCAAGTGCTTTCTAGAGGGGAGAAAGCATAACAACTGGGAAGGAGAAGGTAGGAAAGGTCTGGTGGTGTTACCTGCAGTTGTCTTAAAGGAAGCTAGTGATTCCCAAAGGTGACCTATGCAAAGTCATGGAGGTGGGATATAGAAATATGAGGTATGAGGAATAGTATGCAGGCTCACATTACTGGAGCAGAAAACAGCTTCAGGGGAGTATGTGAGATAAGCCTGGGAAGGTGGGTGGGAACCAGATTATGGAGGGCCTTAAATGCCAGACTTGAGTCAGAGGATTTGGGACTAAATCTCAATCCTGTGGCTACTCACATATCACAGGAAAAATCATTGCATTTCTCTGGGCCTCAGTCTCTCCTCTGTAAAATAAGTGGGTTGGACTGGATGACTTCCTTTTTTATTTTTTGAGGGGGGAAGGCAGGGCAATTGGAGTTAAATTACTTGCCCAAGGTCACACGGCTAGTAATTTTTAAGTGTCTGAGGTCACATTTGAACTCAGGTCCTCCTGACTCCAGGGCCAGTGCTCTATTCACTGTGCCACCTAGCCACCCCTGGACCAGATGACTTCTAAGTGCTCTGAGACAAAAGTAAGGGAAATAAGAAAGATGCACATAAAACCATCAGAAAGAATGGGAAGCAATGTACAAAGAGTAGAATACAGGCTAGACAAACTCATGTGGGCATGGTGCAGGAGGCAGGGTTCGATGACCAAAGGCAGTAGGATGAGAGCTCAGCTTTGCAGAACATACGAATTTAAATTTGAATTAGAAAGAACCTGGGATAGAGGGACAGGTGAGCTCAGTTAAGAGGCAAAAGGTGGGGGAAGGTCAAGGAAAGGTTTGTAGGATTTAGATCTGGGAGGGCCCATAGAAATCATCTAAGTTAGGGATTCTTAACTTTTTTTGTGCCATGGACCCTTTTGGGATTCTAGGGAAGCTGCTGGACCCCCTTCTTAGAATCATGTTTTCAAATGTATAAAATAGAAGAAAGCACATAAGACTACAAAGAAAATTAATTATATTGAAATACAATTATAAAAAAAAATTGTTTTTTTTTTATTTCATGAGCTCCAAGTTAAGAATTCCTAAAGTCTAAGTTTGTCATTTTACAGATGGGGAAGTAATTTATCTGAGGCAACATAGCCGGGCTTTGAAAGCAGGAGTTTGGACCCTAAGGCCGGTGTTCATTATGCTTCATCATATAATGTTGCTTCATGCTGCAAGGTAACAAGAGTGCTGGGAGGGATGGGGACTATAGGCTACTGGCCCTCTTCGTGGAGTCTGGGTGAAGTGTTAGGTGGGCAACAAAGGCCAAAGTCCTTCAGTTTGAAATCCAAGATCTCTCTCTGTGTCTATGTGTAATGTGTGTGTGGGTGGGTGTCTGTCTGTCTGTCTGTCTCTCCCCACATATTGAGAGGGCGAGAGATAAAGACATGGAGATAGAGACAGAGAGCTCCTCTGCTCTGTGCCAGTGTCTGCCCTTTAATCCTTCAGGGGCGGAACACTCTCACATGCTCACTCTCCAGGTCCTCCCAACATGGCAATATGGGGGGACAGAGAATTGGCAGTGAATTGAACCACTTAATTCTGGGGGCTGGGAGCGCCTCTACGCTTCTGAACTCTATGAGTTCCTAGATGGGAAAAAAAAGCCAAATTAACCAAAGGGGTCCTTTCCAATTACCATCCAAAGCCAGTCAAGGTTTAAGGACAAAGTATTGAATCCCCTTTCCTCAGACCTTCCTATTGGCTCTAAGAATGTAATCCTTTTTAACCCTCCCAAGGCCAAAACAAGCTAAAAAAACCCCCAAAACTACAAAATCTACTTTCTGAGAGCAATCCATGAAGTGAAAGAGGAAAACACACACACACACACACACACACACACACACACACACACACACACACACACACACACACACACACACACCTGTCTTTCTCCACTTAAAAACTGAATTTAGGAGACTGGGAGGAGGAGGGATTGGATAAGGGAAATATTTGGAAGAAAGGTTATATGAAGGAATTTGAGGCAACATAGCCTCATCCATAGTGTACATCCATAGGGTACCTATAACCTAGAAAACATGGAAGTGTACTTAGAAATGGACTGATCATTCATTACTGCTGAACTAGAAGAGTGAGAGGGGCTGGAGGTATGAGACAAGAGAGAGGAGAAAACGTGTAGGATGAGGTAGGAGAGGTCAGGGTAGAACTGAGGGGGTGGCACAGGGGAATGGGGATGAGGAAAGGGACAGAAGAAAGGTGCGGGGCTGAGGGGAGGGGTGGAGCCTGCCTCCAGTGTACTCTGTCAAACTCTCTTTAAGTGTCTCCAAGTCAAGGTATATTAATTGGCTCCAACTGAAGCTGGACAGAGAAACTTTGTTCCCCTGAAGACAGAAGATCTGAATTGACTCTTGGAGGAGCAGACCCACTGGAGCAAGGAGAGGGAAAGTTTTGAAAACTGGACTATTTCTTTTTTTAAATATGGAAGAAGTAAACAGAGAAAACATTGGTCTGTTGAACAAGCCTTCATTGGATGCCAGGACACCAAACTTATCCTCTGTTGGAGCTGTTTTTATTCTGCTGAAATCAGCTCTGGGAGCCGGACTCCTAAACTTCTCATGGGCTTTCAGTCAAGCAGGTGGCATCACCCCTGCCTTAATCATGGAGCTGGTAAGTCCTCAGGAGCCTCCATTTGGTTTCTATGAATTTTTAGGGAAGAAGCAGAAGAAATCCATTTGAGTGTGATTTCTTTGGGGGGAAGGAAGAAGGGGTTTGCAGAATAAATAATTTCAAGCAAAGCTCAACAAATGTGTATAAAATTAGTGTTGTTAGATTGCGTATTTTCCTTCCTTTTCCTCTCTGACTTCAGTGGTGGAGAAACATTTCAGCTACACTGGGTGGTGGTTACTCAGAATCTTAGAGACTTGCCTGGGGGTATTGAGAGGCTAAGTGACTAGTCTGTGAGTGTAGTAGAGTAGAAAGGGCCCAGAGTCTGGGCTCAGGAGCCTGGGTTCAGATGAGTTACTTAACCTTTCTGGTCCTCAGCTGCTCCATCTATTAAAATGAGGGAGTCAGGTGATTAAGGGTCAGTCTGAACTATGACCTCCAGTCTTCTTGAATCCAAGGCTGGCCCTCTCCACCCACTACCCCATGCCACCTCTCCTCTGTAAACAAAACTGAAAATCCTATTTTAAGACAAGATTAAAAAAAATATCCTAAAGGGATGAGTAATCAAGACTCCTTCAAGATTCCTGAGAATCTGTTGTCTCTGTCTCTCTCTGTCTCTCTGTTATTCTGTCTCTGCTTCTCTCTCTCTGTCTCTGTCTCTGTTGTTCTGTCTGTCTTTTCTCTCTCTCTCTCTTTCTTCCCCCATCTCTTTCTGTGTGTGTGTCTCTCTCTATGTGTATGTGTCCCTCTTCCTCTGTATCTTCTCCTCCCCTCTCCCTTCCCTCTCCTCCTCTCCGTCTTTCAATATCCTCTTTTTGTCTCTCATTTTCTCTCTCCTGTCTGTCTCTTAGTCTCTCTCTCATAGTCTCTCTCTGTCTCTGTTTATGTGTGTGTGTGTGTATGTCTGTCCCTTTCCCCCCTCCCCTGTCCCCTCTCTCTCTCTTCTCCTCTCCTCTCTCTCTTTCTCTCCCTTTCTCTCTCAGTCTTTCTCCCTTCTCCTTCTCCTCTGTCTCTCAATCTCTCTCTCTCTCTCCCTCTCTTTCTCTGTCTCTCTCTCTGTCTCTCCCCCTCTCTCTCTTTCCCTCTCTGTCTCTCTCCCTCTCTCTCTCTCTTTCCTTCTCTGTCTCTCTCTCTCTGTCTCTCTCTCTCCCCTCCTCTCTCTCTCTGTCTTTCTCCCTCTCTCTCTGTCTCTGTCTCTCTCTCCCTGTCTCTCTCTCTCTCTCTCTCTCTCCCTCTGTCTCTCTGTCTCTCCCCCTCTCTCTCTCTCTCTCTCACTCTCTCTCTCAATCCTACCTCTCATACCTACTTGCCATACGACCTCACACTTTTGGGAACAAACACAATCCCCGTTATCACCAGTCTTGTGTGTGTGCTGCTACTGAAATGGACAGTTTATAAAGGTGCTCTGTTGATGTCATCTTCAAGATTTGATGGCTTTCCATCCTTTTGATTATTTTTTGTATCTTCTTGCCTCTTGAGGATGGGACTGTGCCCTTTCTTGTCTATATTTTCCATAGTAGATGCTTTAAGAGAGCTGCTCACCAAGCCAGGCTAGAGTTGGGAGCCATTGGCCATAAGACTATAATGAAACCACTGTAAGGACCGTATAGTTCTGGCTGGAGAGGGCAGAATCGGATCCAATGAGTAGAAGCTACATAGAAGCAAATTTAGGTTTGATGGCAAGAAATACTTTCTCACAAGCAGAACTGTCCAAAAATGGACCGAACTGCCTTGAGAGGGGTTGGGCTTCTGTCCTTCCAGATCTTCAGGGAGGCAGAAGACCACTTGTAGAACAGATTATAGCAGAGCTTCCTTTCCAATATGAGCTGGAATAGATGGCCACTGATGTTGTTTCCAGCTCTCAAATTCTATAACTTTCCTTTCTCTTTAAAAATAATTATTTGATTTTAGTTTTTTATTTTTTAATTATTTTATTTTTTATTTTTCAACATTCACTTCTATAAGATTTTGAGTTCTAAATTTTCTCCCCCTCAAAAAAAATTTTTTTTCTCCCCCTCCCCAAGATGGCATGCCATCTGATATAGGTACAATCACATTAAACATATTTCCACATTAGTCATGTTGTAAAGAAGAATTAGAACCAATGGGAAAAACCATGAGAAAGAAGAAACAAACAAAAAACAAAAAGAGAGAGAAAATAGTCTGTTTCGAGCTGCATTCAGACTTCTTAGTTCTTTCTCTGGATGTGGATAGCATTTTCCATCATGAGTTTTAGAACTTTCCTTTCTGTAGGGAAAAACAATATTATCTTGTGATGAGTTAACTTTTCCCATGTATTCATCTTATCTCTTCAGTTAGATTTTAAGCTCTTTGAGGACAGGATTTCATGTTTATTTGCATAAGAAATATAAATATCCCTTCTAGTTCAGGACTATTTAAATGGGAGTGAATAAACATTATTGGAGGTCTAATGGATTTATTTTTTCTTCCTGTTACTATTTGATTGTGAATATAAAGTTTAACTTGATACATCTGCATGTGACTTTTTATTGGTCAGTAAGGCTTACCGCCCTCCCCCACTGGGGTGTTGGGTAAAAAACATTTCTCTTGACATCTATAGGGTGGGTTGATGATGTCAGAAAAGACTGGAAATGAAAGTCTTGGTTGACTCAGGCTACTGAGAGGATGGCCGAGTATAAAGTCAAGTCATAATAATGTAATCTGGGATCATAGAAGCAAGACATAGGAGAAGTGATTGTTGCAAGAGACTCCATGGAGTGGTAGTTTCCCCCACACCCCTATTCCCCTTTGCATTGGAGTTGGAGGATCTGGGTCAGAGTCTTAGCTAAGCTATCTGTTACCTGAATGGTCTTCATCTTCAAAATGGGGGTGTTGGGATAGATTAGAGTTATCTAACCTGAGGTCTATGGACCTCCTCGGTCCATGGGCAGATTTCAGGGAGGTCCATAAACTTAAGTGAGAAGAAATGATGTCTTTGTTTTTACTAACTTAACTGAAATGAAGCATTTCCTTCAGTTATTTAAAAACGTGATTCAGAGAAGGTCCATAGGCTTCGTTCATCAGGCTGCCAAAGGGGTCCAGGATACAAAAAACCAGCTCAGATTCTCTGGACCAAATGATCTTCAAGGTGAGTCCTTAAAAAAAAAAGTAGAGTGCCTGTTATATATGTAGGGTCCCATGTTAGGGCTGTAGGTTATTAAACACTCACGATGTGCCACGCACTATGCTGAGACCTGCCAAAGGGGTCAGTGATAAAAAAGGTTAAGAATTCCTGTTCTTTCTAGCTCAAACACCTCATTTTGCAGGTGAGAAAACCAAACACCAGAGGGGAAGCTAGTGCTCACGGACTTTACAATCAAGCGTGGAGGCAAGGAGACCATACTGTTGGAATGGAGGAGGAAGTACCATTTAGATCATTGCACTTCTGCCCTTTTCCTCGGGTTCCTCCATTGATAATGCACACCTTGAAAGCAAGCCATGGGCCTCTTCTGCTTTTTATTTTAAAGCTTTTCTATCAATATGGTTCAGTACCCTTAAGGTTATCTTCACCTGCTTTCATTCTGTTAATTGTCTAAATCAAAAGGAATTTTGAGGTCATTTTGACTAACCCGCTCATTTTGCAGAGGGAAAAACTTGAGATCTAGAGATGGGAACCAGCTTGCCCAATGTTGCAGAGCCCAGGGCTCGAATCCAGGTCCTCTGACCCTGGATTCAGTGTTCTTTCTATGACATATGGCTGAGTGGGAACAGATGCTATTTCTGAGGAGTGAATGAATGCATTCTGGGATGTGATTCAAGAAAGACCATGTGGCTGAACTGAGTTTTATCAATCTAGCTCTCTCTTAATCAGAGTACTTAAGCCTCTGGAAATAAGGAGAGAAATAATAACTCACATTTATATAGTGCCCTAAAGTTCTTCTAAAATGTTTTCATCTGTTTCTTAAATGTCACTGGGACTTCACTCTTTTTTAGAAAACATCTAAAGTCAGAATAAATCAGCACAATGGCTGTGCATGAGAATGTATTTTTTCACTGAGCACATATATAATCATATGTATATATGTATATGTACACGTGTATATGTATAAATGTATATATGTACATGTGTGTATATGTGTGTGCCTATATACACAGTGGCACTGCAATGGGTCGGGTGCTTGGCCTGGAGTCAGGAAGACTCATCTGAAGGATGAGTGCAAATCTAGCCTCAGATATGTATGAGCTGTGTGACCTTGGGCAAGTCACTTAACCTTATTTGCCTCAGTTTCCTCATCTGTAAAATGATGGAAAAGGAAATGGTGAACCAGTATCTTTTCCAAGAAAACTCCAAATGGGGTCATGAGGAGTCAGATAGAATTGAAATGACTGAATAACACCAACCCTTTGCCAGTAGAGAGGAAGAAGGAAGCTTCACTATAAAGTTATCTGAAGTCACAGTTAGTTGCTGTATTGATTAAACTTAAAAAGTCTTTCAGTATCACTTTGTGCTATTGTGGTCACTATATAAATTATCAAAGGATTATAGCTTTAGAGCTCATCCAGTCCAACTCCCTAATTTAACAGATGAGGAAACAGAAGCCCAGAGAGGTTAAGTGATTGCCCATGGTTACGTAGCTCTGAGATGAGATTCAGACTCAGGTCTTCCTGACTTCACATCCAGAGGTCTATTTACTAAACTGTTCTCCTAATTCTGTTTCCTTCACTCAGTATCAGTTCACACAGTTTTCCCAAAGAATCCCCTGAATTCTTCACATACGTAATTCCCTATAGTGCTGTAACACCCCATTAAAGTCATGTGCCACAATTTGTTGCCATTCCCCAGTGAATGCATCTTAAGGTCAATAAAGCATCTCCTTGCAACAACCCTGTAGGTTAGGGAGTGCAAGTATGATAATCCCTGTTTTACATATGGGAAAACTAAATCTCAGAAAGGTTAAGTTAAAGGTTATACAGCTTGTAAATAAATATTAGACCTAATATTCAGATCCAAATATTCTTCCTCTTATACAAAGCTGCCTTTATATATGGTCAGGTAGAGAGAACACTACCTTTGGAGTCAGGAAACTTCAGTTTAAATGCCAATTCTGATACCTCTGATGCCCGTCTTAGGCAAGTCACTTCCCCTCTGGTGTTTGGTTTCTTCACCTATAAAATGAGGTGTTTGAGGTGGGTAAAACTAGAGTTCTTAACCTTTTTGTCGTCAACCTCTTTGGCAGGTCTTAGCATAGCACCAGAACACAGTAGGTATTTAATAAATGCTTGCTGATTAACTTTGACTGGCAGTCTTGTGAAGTCCATGGCCCCTTCTCAGATTAATCCTTTTAAATGCATTCAATAAAATCCATAGGATTGCTATGGAACTCAAAGATTAGTGAAAATAAGGATGCATTCTTCTTGCCACATTCAAGTTCATGGACCCCCTAAAATCTATCCATAGGGGTCCTTGGACCTTAGGTTAAGAATTCTTGATCTAGAAGATACCAGATTCTTTCTAGTTCTAAACTCTGCAGTCTACCATAGGGATAAGATGATGGTCTTTGGACCCTGATTTATGAATCTCTATCCAGTTCTAAATTCTAAAGTCCTACTGTAGGGATAAGATGATGATGGAAGAGGCTTGGTTGGCATGGCCTGTGTACTGAATTGTACTTATTGATCAAAGGGCATAATCCCTGAGCATCCTTGCTTTTTTTCCAACTTGTGCCATTGGAGAGGCCTCTCTCATCTTCCCCTTGAAGAGGGAGGCTGGCAGTCATAGCCTAACTTCAATGAAGGGTCTTCTTTTGACAGGTGTCTTTAGTCTTCCTCATCACTGGCTTGGTCATCCTGGGCTACGCCGCCTCCGTCAGTGGCCAGTCCACCTACCAGGGTGTGGTCAGAGTGCTCTGTGGATCAGCCATTGGGAAGCTCTGCGAAATCTGCTTCATTGTAGATATGTTCATGATTTCCGTGGCCTTCCTGAAGGTTGTGGGGGATCAGATGGAAAAATGTAAGCACCATTCCTTTAGATGTATCCGGAGAATTTGTTGCCTTCCATGGTGAGGTCCACACTTCTCCTACTTTGACAGTCTTATAGCAACTCAATTTTTGATAGTGGCTTTAAGTTTACAAAAGCACTTTCCCTGTGAGCTTAGGTTGGGGGTGTTACCTAAGGCTCAGAGAGGGAGGGGAGTTTCATTAAGGTCACAGAGCTAATGACATGAAGAGTTGGAATACTTACTGGTTTCATTTCATGACAACCCCTTCCTTGCCTGCCAGAACCACTCTTTTATAATTAACTACTACATTAAATTAAATTAGATTAAATTTTATTTCTGTCCTGTTATGAATCTCCTAAAAACTTCAAGTTTCCTAGGCCATGTCTGTTGACTAACTGGACAGGGGAGTGCTGTGCCACCAGCTGGGGCATCCCTTCTCCTTCAGTGCCCTAGAGAAATGTTACATTGTTCCAGTTAGTGGTTTGGAAAAAACCCAAGTGAGTTTTGACTCTACTCTAACCCTGGCTCTGCCCTAAGGAACTCAGTTTGTATTTTGTATTATCTTTCTTAAATTGCAATTTTATTGATGCAGCTGGGTGGTGTGGTTGGATAGAGGACTGGACCTGGAACCAGGAAGGCCAGAGACACTTACTAATTGTGTAACTCTGGGCTTACCTGAATCTCTGATTGTTTCAGTTTCTTCATCTGAAAAATGGAGATGACAGCACTTACCTTCTCTAGGTGGCAAAGTAGATAGAGCTCTGGTCCTGGAATCAGGAAGATCTGAGTTCAAATCTGGCCTGATACTTAGTGTGACCCTGGCCGAGTCACTTTACCCTGTTTGCCTCAGTTTTCTCATCTGCAAAATGAGCTGGAGAAGGAAATGACAAACCTCTCCAGTATCTCTGCCCAGACCCTCAATTGGGGTCAGGAAGAGTCGGACTGAACCACAACAGCAACAACCACCATTACCACCTCCTGGGATTGTTGTATCGATCAAAGGAAATGAGATCGGTTGTTCCAAGAGTCTTAGTGTGGTTATAAGGTATTAAAACCACAGGGCATATTTGTGGATCACCTTGCCAGCCTTAAAGCATGATACAAATAGTAGCCATTGAGCCCTTTTATTTTCATACCAGTCGCTTCTGGATACATACCTGTTCCCCAACCCCAGTGAGTCTTCCCTCGTAACAAAGAAAAATGGTTCTGAACAACCACCACCTCGACATCTGGTATCCAGTCTCCCACCTTCCTAAGGAAAGGACGGAGAGCCTGCGTTGTTCTTTAAGTGTTTTGGTTTGTATGTGTACTTCTAGGTGGATGGGCCTCCTCAAGTGTAAGGAGTAAGCAGGGATGTCTGAGTTTGTGATAATAACAAACACAGCACAATAATACCTCCCTTTCTCTAGTGCTTCAAGGTTTCCACAGCACTTTCCCCGACAACAACCCTACCTATGAGGCAGGTAGTGCAAGTACTTTTATCCCCAAATGAGGAAACTGACGCCTCAGTAAAATAATTTACCTGGTAATTGTCAAATCCAGGATTTACCATTTTTCTGTCATATTTCCCTGCTTTTCTTCAGGCTGGACAATGCACTCCAGAAACTGTGGACTTGATAAGGAATTCAGAGTAATGAGAGTAACTCATGTGTGCATCATGCATTGATGGTCCCCAAACACGGTATATGCTTGTGACAGATAGCTTTGGTAACTACCCCTTGTCTATAGACCAAAACCACCTTGAAGAAGCCCTGGAGTTTTTCATTGTCTTGCTGGGAATCTCTGGTGAAGACCCTTGATCTAACTATTGACCCGAGATGAGTGGATGTTCCCCCTAAACCAGCATCCTTTGATGTTCTTCTAAGGATCTTTGGTGGCCCTTGTATTATTGATTTGTAGTTAGGGGACCTGGGTTGGAACCCCAACTGTGCCACTTAATACTGGCAAGGTGACCTCTTTGGGTATCCATTTCCCCATCTGCAAAATGAAGGAACTGAGTTTGATGGCCTCTTAGGCCCCTTTCAGCTTTATGATCCGATTTTCCTTTCTCTTCTCTCCAGTGTGTGATTTCTTCTTGCCAAATGAAACTCTCAGTGGGAGTGTCTCATCTGTCCCTCGGCCCTGGTATATAGAACAATGCTTCACCCTGTCTATGCTCTGCATCCTCATAATTTTCCCTCTGTCTACTCCTCGAGAAATCAGCTTCCAGAAATATACAAGGTACATCCACATTTATAGATGAGTGAAGATATGCTAGGCTAGGTCTTAGGATTTTTCCCATGCATTTTGTTTGGACTTTTCTTGGACTGAGATTAGGGAAGGAACAGGGGTGTCGGGGATTATATTTCTCCAATAAACACACATAACACAAATGCACCTCTTTTTGGGGAGGGGTTCAGATGTATGATTTCAGGATTATGGGTAACTACCAATGGGGAAAGTCTTTCCATCAATGTAGATCAACAACTTGTCTGTAACTTAGAGTCTTAAATAGTTTGGCTAGAGAAACTGAGAGTTTTAAATGAGTTGTCTATGCATAAACTCTAAACTGGGAATCTTGCCACATAGAAGAGTAGGGGGAAGGGGGATGAGAG
>CM053585.1:47823047-47912377 GCA_028646515.1 Pseudochirops corinnae
ATACACTGGGATGGCTGTTTTGGGGTGGTGGGTAGGGGAAAGATGGGGAGAAAATATGTAACTCAAAATCTCGTGGAAATGAATGATGCAAACTAAAATAAAATTTAAAAAAATAAATAAAAATTTAAAGATAAAAAAAAATAAATGAGTTGTCTATGGTCACATAGAGTCATATGGTCACATCAGAGGCAGCAAGGCTAGCCCTCTAACTCCTGTCATAAACTGTCCCACGTGGAAAGGAAACATTAGACACAGTGCTAAAGGGTTGGGAAAAAGTATAGCAACTGAGTTCAGGAAAACAGGAGACAGGTGTCTTGTCTGCCTCTCTTCTCAAATCTGGTTTCCAGATAGTTTTTGTCCCATAGGAGAGAAGGGCAGGACTGGGCCCAAGAGCCACGTGTAAATTGCTGACCCTATCTCTGGCTCCCTGACAAACATGGAGTCGCTAACATAGCAGCCAGGAAATCAGCCAAGTCAGATAGGTATGGGACCTGCTTGGCTGGATTTCTTGTTTCTTATTCATTCATTCATTCATTCTAACCTAATTATAGGCCACGTGAGCCCAGACTCAACTCAATGGGAAAGTCCAACTAAACATACTGTGTGTGTGTGTGTGTGTGTGTGTGTGTGTGTGTGTGTGTGTGTGTGTAATAGCATCCTAGGTACGCTGGCTGCTTGCTATCTGAGCCTTGTCATCGTGGTCAAGTATTACCTGAAGCCTGAGAGTCTTATTCCTGAAACCCATTGGTCACCAAGGTGGGTGTCAGGGGGCTAGCTGCTCCTGGTCCCTAGGGGAGCAATAGAGAGGAATGGTTGCTCAGAGGCATTTTTTCAAGCACCTCCTATGTGCTGCATGTTAGAAAAACCTGGAGGCATCTTCTTGGTGACCCTAGCATTTCAGGGGTGTTTACCTGCTGTTTCCCACGCTCCTGACAGCAATTAATGCCTCATGGGCCCAGAGCTGACCATATACTTTGCAGGTGGGTACTGGGTATTGGGTATTGAACTTTGCTGGGTTTTGGGGTTTCAAAGACAAACATAAAAATGTTTGCCTTGGAGGGGGTTGCGTTCCATTGGGGGATGTAGGGAAGCACAGCAGCAACCTCCCACTTCATGAATTGGTCTAGAAATGCCATTCCTGATCCATGAGGGTCTTCTCATAAATTATCGGCCAAAGGAGCATAGACTACACCTGGGAGGGGTCTTAGAGACCTTCAAATCTAACTCACTTATTTTACAGATGAGGAAACTGAGGCTAGAAAGGGTAAGCACTTAGTATCAACTGTCCTTGATTTAGATAGATCTGGAAGGTGTCTTAGAGGTCACCAGAATCTAAGTGGCTCCTCATTTACAAGAAATTGAGATGAGGTGACTTGTCCAAAGTTCTTATCATTCAGTCATTTTTCAGGTATGTCTGACTCTCCATTACCCCATTTAGGGTTTTCTTGGAAGAGATACTGGAGAGGTCTGCCATTTCCTTCTCAGGCTCATTTTATAGATGAGGAAACTGAGGCAAACTGGATAGAGTGACTTACCCAGGGTCACACAGCTAGTGAGTGTCTGAGGCTGGATTTGAACACAGGTCTTCCAGACGCTCCCTATGACCTATCCACTGCTCCACCCCCATTTGCCCAAGATTAGTAAGTACAGGGCTGGGACTGGAACCTAGGTTATCCTCTGATTCTAGGTCCAGGGCTCTCCCCTGCCACTTCATTGCTAAATTCTTCCTTCTCTCTGTATTACAAGGATGATGAAAATGCTTCACATTTACCATTGTCTCCTTGAACCTTTGCAACCCTATGATGAAAGACAGGGCATATTCTCCCTGTTTTGTGGTTGAAAAGCTGAGGGTTGGGGTGGTTTAAAGGATTTCTCCAAGGTGAGAACCGTGCAGTGGAAGGGCCTGGTTAGATTTCAGTTAACCAATTCTATCACCTCTTATTGCCTTTGGACAAGTCACTCACTTAGTCTGGGCCTCAGTTTCCCCTTCTGTAAAATGAGAGAGCCAGAGGAGATTGTCTCTTCCAGCTGTGAAATTCTATGGCCCTTCCTGGCTAATAAGTGATGAGCCCATAGTAAGATCTAGGCCAGGTGATCCCTAGGCTGAGGACCTTCCCAGCATGACCTACTTTGTCTCTGTGCCTGGGATAGAGGATGATGAATGGGAGCCCACATGGGAGTCCAAGGAAAGCATTCGATTCTTAAGCAGTTAGTGACAGCGCCGCTTGGAGATTAGGAGGTAACGAGACTAGGCTAATTAAAAGGGTTGTGGGATGACCCACTTTAGGGATGTTAGCAAAGGTAAGGAGGAGCCCAACGGTACTGTAGGGTAGGTTGGCAAAATACAGAATTAAAAGCCCTGGGTTGGGAGACATTACATGGGTCCTTTAATGGGAATTGGTCAGTAAGCATTTATTAAATGCCAACTGTATACCGGGTACTGTGCTAAGCAGTGGGGATAAGAAAAGCAAGAACAGTCCCTGCTCTCAAGAAGCTTACAGTCTAATGGTGGAGACAACTTGCAAACAAACCACTGTGTACAAACAAGATAGCTACAGAAGCAATTGGAAATAATCAACTGAGGGGAGGCGCTGAGATTAAGGATGACTGGAAAGGTCTTCTTCTTGGAACTTTAGTTGACTTAAAGGAAACCAAGAGCTGGAGATGAAGAGAGAGAGAGAGAGAGAGAGAGAGAGAGAGAGAGAGTCCCAGTCACTGGGGATAGCCAGTGAGAATACCTGGGGTCGAGAGATGGTGTATCTAGTGTGAGGAGTGTTGAGGAGATCAGTGCCACTGAATGGAAGAGTATGCGAGGGGTGTAAGGAGGAAGGGAACCGGGCAGGTATGAGGGGGCCTGGTTGGAAGGGCATTAAAAGTCAACAGAGGATTGCATATGTGATTCTAGAGGCAATGGGGACCCACTGGAGGTGACGTGATCAAACTTGGAATTTTTTGTTTGTTCATTTCATTTGTGCCTACCTCTTTGTGATCCCAACTGGAGTTTTCTTGGCAAAGATACTGGCATGATTCACTACTTCTTTCTCCCAGTTCATTTTACAGATGAGGAAACTGAGACAAACAGGGTAAAGTGACTTGCCCAGGGTCACATGCTAGTAAGTGTCTGAAGCCAGATTTGAATTCAGGTCATCCTGACTCCAGGACCAGCGTTCTATCCACTGTACCACCTTGCTGCCCCAATTTGTATTATGGGAAGGTCAATTTGATAGCTGAGTAGAAGATACACCAGAGTTGGGGGATTCTTGAGGCAGAGATCCCCTTCACCCCACCCCAGCAGGCCATTGCAATAATCTAGGCTTGAGATGATGAAGGCCTGCACCAGGGTGGTCACAGCATCAGAAGGGTGAAATGTGCACATTATGAAGGTAGAAACAACAGGACTTAGTAACTGATTGGATTAGAGGGAGGGTCAAAGAGTGGGAGGAACTGAGAGTGACACCCAGATTTCAAGCTTGGGGGACTGGGAAGATGGGGGGCTCCTCAGTAATAGGGAAGTTAGGAAGGGGGAAGACTGGGTAGGGGTGATGAAATCAGTTTTGTAAATGTTGACTAAGATGTTTACAAGACATCCAGTTCAAAATGTCCAATAGGCAGGCAGAGATGCCAAGCTTAGAGGTCAAGAGAGAGGTAAGGGCTGGATAAATAAATCTTAGAATCAAATACATAGAGATGATAGTTGAACCCATGGGAACTGGTTTTATCAACTGAAATAGGATGGAGAGAGAAGAGAAGGAGGGTCCAGGACAAAGCCTTGTGAGAACCATGTGACCTGGATGAAGATCAAGGAAAGAAAACTGAGAAGGAAGGGAGAATGGAATGAGATTCAGGGTTTGTAGATCTGGGGAAGGTACAATTAAATGATTTCTTGGGAGTCACACAGAGGATCATTTCAGAAACCACTGGAGTCCATCCAGCTCTCGTGGAGGCACCAGATGGTCAGGGGTACAGTGGGTATAGCTGAAATGTCAATAAGAACCGTGCTTGAGGAAGCAGTGGCATTGAAGGGTGATTGCCAGTTGAAGTATATGGGCAGCTCTGGGCCCGTGAGGTATTAATTGCCACCAGGAGCTTGGGAAATAGGAGCTAAGTGCCCCCTAAATGCTAGGATCACCGAGAAGATCCCCCCAAGTTTCTCCAATATATATACTTCAGCCCCTTGTCCTATGCAGTGCCCTACTCAAGGCAAACAGGCTGCTGAAGGCAATGAAGATGAGGGTGAAAACTCCTCCTCTCCCCTTCCCTCCATCCCAGAAAGGAACAGGCAAGCTGTACCCCTTCCATGGCCCCTGAGCTGAGAACAGCCAGTGACCAAAGGCACTTGGCACACGTTTTTATCTTTTCCAAAGCCTGATTTTCACTGTGTGTAATTAAAAGCAGAATGTTTCCTCATATCCATTTGTACTTTCTGTACCTCTAATGTTAGCTGGGGTTTCATTTTTCCTTTTTATTAAACATCTGGTTTCATCTATTTACAGATCTTCCTCCTGGCTTGCTGTATTTAATGTATTCCCCACCATCTGCTTTGGATTTCAGGTAATTTTAATTTGAGTACAGGAAAAAAAAAAAAAAGCTTTAAAATTTTTTTCCCCTTTTCTTTCCTGGATTGTCATGGCTAAAAAATTCATTGCTCAGTGGCCAATCATTTGCTAATGAGTCTTTTTAGATTCAAGTAGGCTGGGCATTGGTTAAAAGGTAAGATCTTTTGTTTGGGACTGAACTTTAGATTTTCCAGCTTGGTAGAACCATCCGATCAATGAGTAAGTGTTTATGAAGTACCTCTTCTGGGTCAGGCATTGTGCTAGACAAAATGTCTATGACAAAAATAAACAACTCCTGCCCTCAAGAATCTTCAGTTCCATCAGTGGAGACTGATTATGTATATTTAAAAGATAAAAAGCAGTTACAGAATAACTCTGGGGAGTGGGAACATGGGGGTGGGGGAGGTTGAGGCAGTAAGGAGGTTGGATCTTACAGAAGCTCCAAAGAGATTATAGAAGGTGGTATTTCAACAGAGTGACAAGGAAAACAGGAATTCCAAATGATGGTGAGGAGGGAGGACATTCCAGGCATGGGAGTGAGGCCATTGCTAAGGCATGGACATACACAAGGAAGAGTGTGCCCACAACATAGAGGAGACCATATAATAAAACTGGAAATGTAGGATAGGGCTGGGTTATGAAGAACTTCAAATGTCCCAAGGAAGACTTTCTATTTGAGACTGAAGATAACAGGGAGCTTAGTGAGGAGGGGGAGGGTTGACATGGTCACGTCTAAACTTTAGGAAAATTACTTTGTCAGCTGTGTTGGAGGATGGACTGAATGGAGACAGATTCATCAAGGTTTTGCCCTATGCCTGCAGGTAGATTGCGTAATCCAGCCTGCAGTATGCCTTTGAGAATCCGAGGTCATGTTTACACTGCGATGAAATACCAGACTTGAATTTGACTGACATAAAAGGTAGCCTCTGGGAAATGTATGAGCAGGGCAGAAAGGGAGATGTGAGCAAGGGACAGTCTGAGCATTGGACTAGTTCCCGCAGACTATTATGCTCATAAAAGACCAAAGAGGAAGACCTCCAGAGTGTTGGATACATGATGTTTGGGAGATTCATAGAAAGACAAGGACAAGAATTGCATGACATGAGATAAGATGGCTGGGGACCACACGTGTCAGTAGAGGGATCAGCTCTTCAAATGAACTCTCAGATACCACTAACGCACGGGGGAAAAATGAATTAAGTGAGAGACATTTAAGCGCTGCTGTGGGCACAATACTGTGTTAGATGCTAGGGGGAGATGTGAAGCTTAGATAAGACACAGTTCCCCCTCTCATCACTCAGTCTAATAGAGAATTGGACATAGAGGTAATTAACACAAGTTAAATGAAGTCAAACATTTATCAAGTGCCTACTGTTTGCCAGGCATTATGAGATATAAAACTCATTGTTTGAGGTTCAGGGAGAAGGTAATTTTTCAACTTCTCAGGGATCAAGAAAAATTTCCTGCAGGAGGTAGCAGGTAATTTGAGTAGGAATTCAACAGGTGAAGAGGGAAAAGGAAGAAGTTCCAAGGATAAGTAACTCCAGTGTGGGCATAGGCATGGCAATGGGAAGGTATTAGGAACTGGATGAATTTGGGGAATGGAGAGTAGACCAGTGTGGTTGGAGGGTAGCAACATTAAATAAGGCCTGAAAGTCGGGACATTTATACAAGTATTGGGCATTTATCTACTATTTCCCACTCTTCTTGCAGTTTCTAGATTCTAGAAGGCTTTGAATGCCAGGCTGAGGAATTTGCATCTTAGTTAGGAGGAGATCTAGAAGAAGGTGACCAACAGTTCCTCTGAGAGCCTCTCTTCCCTACTGGGGAAACAGAGAGAGGATGGAAGCCTTGGGTCCCTCAGAAAATTAGATGTTCTAGGGATACCGACTACTGACCCAAGGGACTTCCTCCTGTACCTCTAAATATCTGGGACATGTTCTAAAGGCTAGTTAAATCCTCACTGAGGTGTTGTGACCTTTTCTGTGACCAAGTCCCTTACCACTCTTTCTAGTACTTTTGCCTCATAACACCTGGCTCTCTGGTCTTGGTGAGTCAGAAAACCCTTCTTCCCCACCACTGTTTCCAGACTCTTCCTCTACCACCATCACTTGACAATCTCTCCTCCTTTAGGCTCTGGGGTGATGATACACCTCGGACATTCTTCTTCCTCAATGAATTCAGTGTGTGACTCACAGTCTTTCTCTCGTGCCCTCATGTTAGGAGATTTCGGCATACATAACAATATCCCTCAAATATCCTAATGTTCCAAATCCTCAGTCTACTTAAAACTCATGGTCTACACCTCCATTCCATCTCGACTACACAGAGATGGTCATTCCCTCAATCTTGCTATCATTCACAGATTTTCTACTTCCATGTTCATGATCTCTGAAATTCCTTTATCTGATCACAGTCTTCTATCATTCCATCTTTCCCTATGTTTTATGATCTCTAACTCTGTTCTTCATCCTGCACTGGACCACTAATCCCTATACTATCACCAGGATATCACCCCTTCACGGGCTATACTCTTCTCCCTTCCATATCTCGTTTGCATGGTAAACCAATCCAACTCTAATTACCCTTTACTCTTGGATCTCATGCCTCCTTGTCCAATAATGCTTGCCAAGACCCAAACTGAATTATTCCCATCACTTATTTTCTTTGCTCCTATTCATAAGCTGCGAAAAAGCTGGGAAAAAATCATAAAACTGTGTTGACTGGGTCCACTACATACTTATTATCTAATCTTAACTGGGCCCTTACTGCAACAAAGCAAGAATTCTCTTTCATGTTAACTGATTCGCCATCTCACTTTCCAGAGTGGTTGTTCCAAATCTTTTTATTCCTCTTCCAGTCTCTCATTAAACCACCCTCAGCCTCCTATGGCACTGGAAAAATTCAGGCCATTCACTGAGAACTACCCCAATCCCCTTCTCATCTAAAATAAATCACTAACTCCTTCTTTGCTCTGGTATTAGGTAAGAGATGGCTCTTCTTGCCAAAGCCAATGCCTCTACATGTACCTTTGATACTATCACCTCTGGACTTCTCCAGCAGATTGCCTCCATCATCATCCCACTCTCTCTTATCTTCAATTTCTCCCATCTATTATTCTTTCCCTGCTGCTTACAAAGGATAAAGCATGACCCCTGTCATCTCTATCCTTAAAGAAAACTAATTAGATCCAGCCACTCTCACCAGTTATCCTTATCTCCCCTCCCCTTCATGGCTAAACTACTTGAGAAAACCATCAACGGAGGTGTTTCCTCCTCTTCTCCTTTCTGTCTTCTAAACTCTCTGTAATCTGGATTCTGGACCCCATCATTCACCTGAAATTGCCCTCTCCAAAATTACCAGGGATTTCTTAATTTCCAAGTCTAATAACCTTTTCTCAGTCCTCATCCTTCTTGATTTTTCTGCAGCCTTTGACATAATGGGTCACCCTCTTCTAAATATGTTCTAGTCTCTCTGTTTTCATAACACCGACCTCTCCTAGCTCTCCTATCTGTCCAACCACTCCTTCTCAGTCTCCTTGGCTGGTTCTTTGTTCAAGTTGCACCCACAAAAGATGGGCATCCCCAAGGTTTTGTCCTGGGCCCTCTTCTCTACTTTATCTATGCTGTCTCTCTAAGTGATCTCATCAGATCCCATAGGTTCAATTATCTTTAAACAGATAGTTCCCCCCTTCTCCTCTCTCTTTCTCCCTGTCTCTGTCTCAGATACATGTCCAAAACAGAACTCATTATTTTCCCCACCCCATGCCCCAATCTTCCCTTTTTCCCAACTTCCCTATTACCATTCAAGGCACCACCATCTTCCCAGTCACCCAGGCTCAGGCTCATATCCTCAGTGTCAACTTCACCTTTTTCCTCTTATTTGCCCCAAATATTTAGTCTTATCTCCATGTCTACATTCACAACATCTTTGGAATAGGTATCCCTTCCTTTCCATTCACATAGCTACAACCCGCATTCAAGGGTTTTCTTGCCTGGCTACTGCCTTCTACCTGCCTTCAGTCTCTTTCCTCGCCAATCTACCATCCATTCAGTGGCAAGGTGATTTTTCTGTATCGTTAGTCCAACAGTGTCACCAGTCAGTTACCTCCAGGATCAAACTTAAACTCCTTGATTTGGCATCTAAAGTACTTCATGGTCTGGCTCCTTCCTACCTTGCCAGTGTTCTTATGGTTTACTATCCTAGATGCTTTATATTCCAGCAATATTGACCTACTTGCATTTCCTTGAATATAACATCCTCTCCTCCATGCCTTCCCAATAGCTGTCCCTCCCTGCCTTCATCTCTTGGTACTCCCAGGTTCCTTCAAGACCCAACTAAAATCCCACCTATGCTGGGAAGCTGTACCTCATCCTCCTCAGCTGCTAAAGCCTTCCCTTCTCAGATTCCCTTCCATCTACTTTCTCTATATCTTGGACATACCTTTGTCCACGTGTTGTCTCCTCCAGTAGGAAGTAAGCTTCTTTAGAACTGGGCCAAAAGGGCAGTTTGCCATTCTTGTATCTCTGTTACTTATCACATGGTAATTATTTAATAAGTGCCTGATACCTTGATGTAACACGGTGACTTCTCAGTGTTAGTGCTGACCTCAACTGTTTTTGTTCTTTTATCTCTACCTGATAGCAGCTATGAGAATCAACATGATTATCGTAGAAAGGATTCTAGATTTGTAGTTAAGAGTGATACAGTGGAAAGAAATAAGCTCTGAAGTTAGAGGACCTGTGTTCAAATCCCACTTCTGATGCTACTGTATGACTTTAGGGTAATTACCTAGCCTTCCTTGGACTTGGCCTTCTCATCTGTGAAATTCTCTTCCAGTTTTGAGTCTGTGATAATAGTGTGTATGTATGTGTGTATGTGTGTATGAGAGAGACAGAGACAAACAGAGACTGACCTGGATTTGTAAATGGCAGAGCTGGGATTTTATGTGACTCTAAACAACTCAACTGAGCAGGCCCTTTGGACAAGACAGGCCCTTTAGCATCAGTATCTGTAGCAAGCTCTGGGGACTTAAAAGTAGGAGAAAGGGGGAGACTCTTCAGTTTTATCTGTCTCCCCTTTAAGTGTTTGCCTTTCCTAGAAAGTGATCAGCATTCCTTTCATTTCCTTCTTCAGGGAAAGTCCGTTTGTTTTACACCTTCTCCCTTCTCATTTTAGCAGGTTATCTCAGAAAAATGACAAAAAGCTCCAAATTGAAAATTTTCCCCTTGATATATTAAGAGCAAATCTTGGGGCAGCCAGGTGCTATAGTGGATAGAGCACTAGCCCTAGAGTCAGTAGGACCTGAGTTCAAATCTGGATGCAGACATTTACTAGCTGTGGGACCCTGGACAAGTCATTTAATCTTGATTCTCCCCCCCTTCCACCACCAAAATGAAAGAGCCAGCCTTTGGGGCTGGATGTGGGGAGGGAGGCATTTGGGGGTTATTTCCCCTCCTTCCCTATGCCTGGGGGATTTCTTTATTCCTCCTATTTCTCTCTCACTGATGTTCTTGGAGGACCAAAGCTTTTAACTCAAAAGCAGCCCCCTTCCCTTTCCTCTTCACTATTGCTTCCTTACTGGGTACCATCTGTGGTTTGTTGAAAGTCAACTATCATATTTTTCTCTCCTTTGCTTTCATTCCTTTTATTTCTTCCAAAAATCTAGAGGATGTTTTTTCTCTCAGCTGCTTTCTGTATTTAGTTTAACAAGACCCCCAAACCCTGAGATGCTCACTCACAGCCCCTCATCAGGGTACAGGGAGGTTGGTCTGCCCAAGGTGTTCGCACAGAGAGCCACAAGGGGGCGCCCTGATCCCCCTTTTGCTGGGCTCCATCTCCTGTCTCTCCTAGCAACAGTGGCCAGGGCTGCCGTTGCCAGGCATGTCGGATGTGGGGAGAGAGGTGCTGAGAATGGACTCCAGCCTCCCCGTTCCCACCCCCACCCCCACCCAGGAACGACTGGAGTATAGAATGGGTCCTTCATGCTCTCATGCAGGAAGAAAAGGATGGATGCCCTTCTAGTGATCTGAAATCTTGGGAAAGAGTATGAGGACGGGAGGGAAAAAGCAGGGAATATGTGCATTCAGTGCAGAGACCGCACGGCTGTCAGGATTGTTAGAGGTGAAGGCGGAGGCGGGGATTGGGACTTCAGGGGGTAGCGTGGCACAGTGGCAAGGATGTGGAGGGCGGGTGTCAGGAGATGTGGGCTTGAGATCCAGCTCTGCGACCTGCTCCCTGTTATTCAAGCAGATCATTCTGTTTGTCTTAGTAGAAGGAAGGGAGAAAAAGGAGGGAGGGAGGAAAGAAAAAAGGAGGGAATGAAGAAGGAAAACCAGGAAAGAGAAGGAAGGAAAGGAAGGAAGGAAAGAGAGTGAGAAAAAGAGAGGAAGGAAGGAAGAAAAGGGAGGGAGGGAAGAAGGAAAAACCAGGAAAGAGAAGGACAGAAGGAAGGAAGGAAGGAAGGAAGAAAGGAAGGAAGGAAAGAAAAAAGGGAGGGAGGGATGAAGGAAAAAGGAGGGAGGGAAGAAGGAAAAACCAGGAAAGAGAATGAAAGAAAGGAAAGGAAGGAAGAAAAGAAAAGGAAAGGAGGCAGGAAAAAAGGGAGGGAGAAAGAAGGAATGAAAGGCAGGAGGGGAGAAGAAAGGAAAGAAGAAAGAGTGAAGGAGAGAGAAAGAAGGAAGGTAGAAAAAGGAAAGGAAAGAGGGAAAGAGAGCGAGGAAAGAAAGAAAGGGGAAGAAGAAGGAGGAAAGAAGAAAGGGAAGGAGAGCAGCAGGAAGGAAGGAAAAGAGGAAGAAAGAAAAGAATGGAAGGAAGAAAGGGAGGGAGAGAGACAGGAAGGAGGGAGAGAAAAGGAAAGATGGAGAAAGAAAGGTAAAAAGGGAAAGAGAGGGGAGGAGGAAAGGGACCAGCGCTTACTAATTTCTAACTATGCGCCTGAGCTTGATTGTCTCACTATAAGATGAAGGGCTTGCGTTCAATGATCTCAAAGCTTCCTTCTGGCTCTAGGTCTATGACTGCTGGGGAAAGAGGGGGAAGGGATGGAGAGGCCCTGAGGCAGGGAGGCAGAGACCCAGGCTCATAAAGGCTTCGTAAATCCTTGTGGACTAACCAGCTGAGAGAACAGTTTTCATCTGACCACAGGCTGAGTGTGGGGCAGTTCACACACAGGCCATCTGGCATCCCCAGGGAGAGCAAAGCTGCAAAAGTCTTTGGGGAGCCAAGAATGCCCAGCTCCTGGATTCCTTTCTCAGGGTAGAGGCCATAGACTTGAGGCTGTGCTCCTGTATAGTTCTAGGCTTATATTCTGTGCCTGGATCAGAGACCTCTCTTCCTCAGACACTTCCTGGCTGGATCGGAGTCCCAGTGATATTTAAGGTGTGAACACCATGGCCTGTGCTCATACTTGATAAGAGTACGGAGAACCCCATGGGTTGGGTGTGGGTGTGCTCAATGACTTCCTCTGTTTTTCAGTGCCATGAAGCCAGTGTATCTATCTACCGTAGCATGTACAACCAAAACCTCTCCCATTGGACCATGGTATCAGTGGCCGCCATGCTAGCCTGCTGTCTCATTTATTCCCTGACAGGTAAAAGCCCACCTGAGATTGGAGAAGCAGCCCCTTTCTCCATCAACCTTTGATACTAGGGAGGGGGCCCTGCCTGCAGCCTGTCAGTCAGTGAGTTACTTCACTCCTCTAAGCCTCTTCCTCATCTGTAAAATGGGTATAATAAAACTGAAGTGAAAGAATCCGAGTAAGCATTGGTTCCACCTTTGCATAGGACTTTTTGAGTTGGGTGTTGGCTTTTTGGTTCAGACCTGTGACATGATCAGGGGAGGAACACCCCTCTGCCAGTAAAGACTGGCAACTTGTCTGTGACAGTCTTTAGAATTGCCTGATAATGTTATCACTCCTGTGCACAGCAGGGCGCTGCTAGGCTTGGCATAGAGCTCTATGCTCATAATGTTACAAAAAGAGATAAGAGACTGTCCCAATTCTCCAGGAAATCTGACTCTTAGGATCCTAAAATTGAGAGCTGAAAAGAACCTTTGAGATATCCAACTCAACCCCTTAGCTCCATAGATGGAGAAATTGAGGGCTACAGAGTCAGGGAAATTACAAGTGTACAATTTGTTAAGGCAGCAAAGCTGGAATCCTGCTGCTGCAGATCTCGGGGCCCAAACTCAGGCCTTGTCTTTTCAAGCCCCTCAAGCTACTCCTTAGAATCTCTGCTACCTGCCTGCCTGGCTAGCAGTGACCAATCTTTGCCATCAGGTCTGCCAGTCACCCTCTGGATGCAGTAACTCAGGCTCCCTTCCCATTAAGCTGTGACCTCTGAGAGGTCTTCTTTGTGGGTCAGCTTGGCACATTTACTTATATCTATTTTCTCTCCCCACTTTCAGGTCGTAGAAGGCCCCCTGACTGCCTTCCCTCCCCTTAACCCACTCACTATCTCCTTACTAAGTTAGCATCTGTGGATGTGTCTGTTCAGAGTCTCAGAAACTTTAATTTCAGTAGAGATGCTTCTGAGCTCCCATTAGACCTTGTGACTTAGAAAAATATCTTCTAAGATGTTAAGGGATTTATCTGAGCCTATGGGGCAGCCAGGTCCTATCTGTGGATTCTAAGCTGAAGTGAGGTAAGATTTCTCTAATCCTTCCTGATTTGAAATCCCCTGAAACTTTGCAGGGCTATATGGCTTTCTGACTTTTGGCGATAATGTTTCTGCTGATGTGCTGATGTCCTACCCAGGCAATGACACCGTGGTCATCGTTGCCCGCTTCCTCTTTGGTGTCTCAATTGTGACTGTCTACCCGATTGCTCTCCTCCTGGGCAGGTAACAGAGTTGGTCAGTTACTTGGGTTGGGGCCCTAGGTCATTCCTGTGGGGGGACTGAGACCCCGTGCTCCAGCTGAGGGGTGGGAAGGAGCCATATCTGTCCCCTGAGACCCAGCTACTCAGGGTACCCTGCTATGGATTATCAGTTTAAAGGATTTCCCCCAGGCAGGATCACTATGGCCAAAAAATATTTACTGAAGACCTACTATGTGCACTTGTAGCCTGTATCACAGAGCTTAATATGTTAGAATCCTAATGTATGCAGCGGAAAGGACAATTGAATCCTGGCACTGTCTTACATCAGTCATTCTACTTTAGCCAAGCCACTTACTGTCCATGCTTTTAGCTCTTATTTATAAAGCACACACTGGGTATAGAGTCTTACGCTAAGTGCGAGGGGAGACCTCAGCTCTGAAATAATTCCTACCCTCATGGAGCTCAGTCTGGTTCAGTATAAAGTATGTGTGCAGAAGCGTCTGGTGGCAGTGCAAACAGATAGAGTGCTGGACCTGGAGTCAGGAAGACTTGAGTTCAAATCTAGCCTCAGACACTTCCGAGCTGCGTGACCCTGGGCCAGCCACTTAACCTCTGCCTGCCTCAGTGTGCTCATCTGTAAAGTGGGGATAGTAATAGCACCTCCCTCCCAGGGTTGTTGCAAGGGTCAAATGAGGTAATATTTGTAAAGCACTTACACAGTGCCTGGCACATAGTAGGTACTGTATAAATGGTAGCTGTAATGATGATGATAGTTGGGAGTAATAGGATCTGGGTTCAAATCATGGCTCTGACGTATACTAGCTGTGTGTCCTTGGGCAAATCCCTTTGACTTTCTGAGCCATATCAGTTTCCTCATATGTAAAGTTCAGGGTTGGATGAGCCAACCTCTAAGACTTGGGGCTGATCTTATGCCACCAACACACAACTCTAATATGTAGATACGTTAGGAAGCTATGACTTGATTCAAATGTTTATTTACCAGTACTCTAGGCATAGATCTGTCTTATGCAAAAAAAAAACCCAAATGGCATCTGAGGGGGAGGGGCCGTGTCTAGCTGGGGGGGGGGGGCGGTGAAAAAAGGTTTCTTGGAAAAGGGGGCATTTGAGCTGGGCTTTACAGGATAGGTAGGAATTCCAGGGGCAAAGAAGTGGGAAGGAGGGCATTCCAGGCATAGGGGCAGCATCAGGAAAGGCTGAAAGGTTGGAAAATTGCAAGCCTTATGAGAAGGGACAATTGAGTTTGGCTTAACTGTAGACCAGGAGGAGAAAAGAATGATGGGAGAGGGTCTGTTGACCTTGGCTTTCCCACCTCTAAAATAGGGTTAATAATTCTTGCTGCTGTGGGGCAAGTGCTTTGTCATTTTAAAGTAGTAAAACATTGTGGGTGATATCAGCATTTCCCTCCTCTTATTTCCCCAATGGGGCTTAATCTCCTTAAGATCGTGAACTATTGTTGCTATTTTTCTATCCCCCCAAAGCACCTAGCCTGGTAGGCTGGTGGGCAGTGTAGCTTCCTTATAAATATTTGGCTTTTGTTCCATTCAGAGTACATGTTTGGAGATCTTAAAATCAATCAAGAATTTATGAAGTGACTATTATTTACCAAGCAAAGGCAAAAAACTCAATTCCTACTCTCAATATATATATATATATATATATACACATCTGATCTGATCTGATATGTATGTCTCTATACAAAGACAGAGTAAATACAAAATAAAACATAGGACCATTGATTTAGAAGTGGGAGAGTCTTGGGGGTGCCTCCCGTGAGTCCAGCTCCCTCATTTTATAGGTCACAAAGCTAATAAATGTAGGAGGTAGGATTTGAACCCAGGCTTTTCTGACACCAAGCCAAAGTAGGTAGGGAAGAAGGATGCTAGCAAATGCTAGCGGTACCTGGGAGAAGAGGAATGGCATAGAAGTAGTCCCTTAGGAGTCTGTGTGAAGAGGCAGACCTTATCTCGTGGCAAAGGGATAAGCCAACAGGCTATCATTGACCACCAGTGCCAAAGGTTGGCACCACCCGAGGAATGGGATGCTTCATTAGATTCCGTTATTAGATCATGAGCTCCTCAAGGGCAGGGCCTGTCTTTTGCCTTTCTTTGATTCTCTACCACTCAGTGCAATGCCTGGTGCATAGTAGGCACTTCATAAATGTTTATTGACTAAATTCTCCCAGGTCAGTGATCCAGGACTTCTGGCTGAGCTGCTCCAGTGTCTGGAGCTGTGGAGGGTGTGCAGACCCTTCAGGAACCTGGGTCCGAGTGCTGCTGACAGGTCTATGGGTAGCCACCACGCTTCTGTTGGCTCTGTTTGTCCCTGACATTGGGGAGGTTATTATGGTCACTGGGGGCATCAGTGCCTTCTTTATCTTCATCTTCCCAGGTGAGCATCTCCTCTTTCCAAAGGTTTTGTCTGTACTTTTGCTTTGCTTCTGAAGACTCAGGTCTCTGGGAGAAGAGGAGACAACACCCTAGGCTGACTTTGAGGGTCCCATCAGGAACTGGGCAGTCCTGTTCAAAGCCAAACAATGTCTAGCTCCTGCCAACTACTCCTCCAAGTCAAGTTTAAACTTAGAGCTTCAGTGAAGGAACTGGAAAACTTCCTAAGAAAACCTCCACTTTCATAAATGATGAAATAAGGTTGTGATAAAGGCTCCTGAGGCCATGGCTGATTTTCACCATTATCTATCAGTACAGAGAATAAAGAGTTGGCCAGTTTCTTAATATAAATTGATGATAAATCAATAGAGACCAGAAGCTTTTAGTAAATATGAGATATAAGTTAAGACATTGAATTGCAGAAGTCTGCTACTATACGTCATCATTAAACATAAAAACAGATACCATGACAGGTGTTGGACTTAGCGAGCAAGTTAGAGAGAGCCTGAAATTAGAGAAACATCCTAAAGAAATAGCAGTCACCATAGAGTGTCAGAACTGGAAGGGCTCTCATGCCTCTCTCCCAAGCCCAAGGCCATGTAACCCGTCAGCCCCAGAAGAGGTAGGAGGCTTCATACAAGGCCTTGAATCTAGTAGGTACTTGGTGAAAGTACTTGACATTTAAAGCCCTTTACAGTCAGGGTCCAAACTATCTTTCCAGACTGATTTAGCATCACTTCTGCATTCTGTACCTCCATTCCACCCAAACCCGGCTACTTGCTGGTGGCCTTGGAGGATATCTTATCTGTATCCGCTATACCTTTGCACAGAATGCTTTTTCCAGGGGATAACCGAAAGCAGTCAGATGGCTTCTCAGTAGATTGCTAGAAAGATTGTAGGAGAAAAAGAGTTAGAGTGGGAGAGGGAATCAGGAAGTCGGAAGTGCCTGGGAATGAAATTTGGCCTTTTATTTATGCACTCACCATCTGCAGGCAGTAGCAGGAGATTGCTTTTGGATTTTAACTAGTTGTTTAAAGTAACCTTACTCCTCTAAGCATTTTGTGTTTCCATGATTCCTAAATTTAGACACGCTAATTTGGGCTCTTGAAATAAGATTAATTAGCTTCAGTATTAAGGCCTCAGAATCATAGATTTATAAAGCTTGAGGGGAACTTGGGGAGATGGTCTGGTCCAGTTTCCTCACTTGAAAGAGGAGGGAAGTTGTGATCTGGAGAGGGTGGCAGAGGTCACAGTGGAGGGTGGTAGATGGTAGACCAGGCAACAGGGTGGGAAAACCTACTCTGAGAAGCCTCATGGAGTATTTAAGGATCTGATATCTTCCTCCCCCCTCCCCACTTTTGTGCTTTGTTTGCAGGGTTGTGTCTCATTTGTGCAGTGGACATGGAGAATATGGGCCCCAGAATCAGGTGAGTGTCCTCACTGGGCTAGGTTTGCTCTCCTACACTGTCATGATTTCAATCATAGATTGAATCTTAGGCCTTGGACATTCCGTCATCTAAACCCTCTCTTTTATAGATCAGGACATGGAGGGAAATGACTTGCTTGTCTCATTCTTACCACTGGTCATCACACATGCCATGTTCCATGCCTGGAGTGCATTTTCTCCTCATGTTAGCAATCCTTTTCCTCTTTCAAAGCTTAACTTACTGGTCTTCTCTTCCAGAAAGCTTTCCATAAGTCCCTTCTCCTTCTCTCCTCCCCACCTCCAACCAAATCTCTCTCCTTCAGATTTTTCTACAGTACTTTGCTGGAGTTTCTCCTTTTGTTCCCATTATGTCCTATTTTGTAGTCTGTGTATCTGTGTACATAGGTTTAGGTTCATAGCTTTAGAGCTGGAAGGGACCTTAAAAACTGTGGCATCCAAGTCCTTCCTTTTACTGGCAAGGAAACTGAGGCTGAGAGAGGTGAATGAAATGACTTGCTTAGGGTCACCCAGCTAGTAAGTGTCTGAGGCAGGATTTGAATTCAGGTCTTCTCAACTGCAAGCCCAGCACACTATCCATTGCACCATCCACTGGCCTCGAAAAGCGTCTCTCCTAATAAAGTAGAAGCCCTCTGAGGAAAGGGATTGTTTTACATCTTCATATTTCCCACAGTTCCAAGCATAGATAGTAAAAACATTCAATAAGGGTTTGAATTGGATTATGCATCAAGTACATGAGAGAAGGCATAGGTTTCAACCTTGTATCACAGGAGACCCTGAGGTCCCACCTTCTTGAACCACATGAAACCTGGCATGTCCAGTCTAAGAAAGGGGGCCTACAAAGAGTCAGGTCTAGGTTTCTTGGAAGGGAGAACCTCCTAACCATTATAGCTGCCCCCAGGATGGAAGGGGCTTCTTCAGGAGATGGTGGGTTTCCTCCTCAATGGGAGTCTTTACACAAAGATACCCTATGGAGTCCGGAGGACCTGAATTCAAATCTAACCTCAGACCCTGAATAGCTGTATGACCCTGGGTAAACCACTTAACCTTGTTTGCCTCCATTTCCTTATCTGTAAAAGTGAGCAGGAGCAGGAAATGGCAACTCACTCCAATATCTTTGCCAAGAAAACCCCAAATGGGGTCACAAAGAGTCAGACCTGACTGAAATGACTCAACAGTACATACACCTGTCAGGTATGTTGTGGAGGGCATGCTTGATCTTGTAGGGGGTGAACTAGATGCCTCTGAGGTCCCTCCTGTTCTGAAATTCTGTGGATCAGCCCTTAGAACCTGGGCCTGAACTTTTCTTTCTAAAGAGGTGATGTGAGTATGGTTTTCTTCTACATTGTCTAAAATGCATATTGCTCTGTTTTGGGATTGGGCTGGGTGTTCATGTGAGATTAATCTCTCCCCGCTTAGCTCCTTAACCCTTTTAACAGATCACCACCTACAGTGAAAAGGTAGAAACCTTCTTCTTCCTCCTCCTCCTCTTTCTTCAAAGACTCTTTAATTTAAAAAGGAAAGAACCCTTCCTTTGGAATCCAGGAACCTGGGTTTGTAGCCTAACTGTGTTTACTATTTATGTTTCCATAGTTAATCTACCAGGTAACCTTTCTGGCTCTGAGTTTCCTCATCTGTAAAATGAGGGGGTTGGGCTAGATGATCCCTGAGCTATCTTCTAGTATTGACATTCTATGATTCTCTGACTTTCTTTTTCTACCAGGTTTTCATGATGCTTAATTTTTTAAAAATTAAATCTTGTACACCCAGCGCATAAATATTATAGCATCAAAGATCTAGGGATGGAGGGGACCTCAGAAGCCATCTCCCTCATTGTATTGTTGAAGAAACTGATGCTAAGGTGATTTTCCCTGAGTGAGCATCAGAAGCAGAATTTGAACTTAGGTCTTCTGAATACTAGGCTAG
Organism: Pseudochirops corinnae; assembly: GCA_028646515.1. NCBI lineage: Eukaryota > Metazoa > Chordata > Mammalia > Diprotodontia > Pseudocheiridae > Pseudochirops > Pseudochirops corinnae. Next base: position 47,842,194 of record CM053585.1, read on the forward strand.
CTTTCCCCCCTTGTACCACCCCACTTTTCCAAGGAAACCTGAAGGTGATAAGCAGGCTAGTATTGCCTAGTACTACTATTATTAATCCGTCCTCCTCTGAAAGAAGGTTGTGTGCAACAGATTATCTGTGAGGAAATTTAGGCACAGAGAGAGAAAGTAACTTGCTTAAGGATCCACAGGGAATTCAAAGGCAGATCTTGACTCCAAATCCAGGCTCTTTCCATGTCTTCCTGCTCTCCTTCTTGCTATAGTCTGAGCAGAGAAAAAGAAAGGAAGCTGAGCTTCAGACCAACTTCCCCCCTCCCTCATCCTTGATAGCCACTTTAGTGATTTTGGGAAGAAAAAATAAGGCTAAAGGAATGGATTCTTATTGCCTGCAATTTAATTTTCATAGACTTGATGCTCTTATCACTAGGAGCACTTGAGAGATGTCTGCATTCATTCCCCATGCATTAAAATGATTTTTTTCAGCCTCTCTTGTTTCTGTGAAAAAGTCAGGAAAGAACTTAGTGATTTCTCTCCTTTATTTCCCCTCCTCATTCTCAAGGTCCTGCTTGGTCTTCTGGGGTGTGGTCTCCATCTTGGCCGGAGCCTTTATCTTTGGGCAGAGCACCAGTTCAGCCATCTTGGATCTGTTCTGAAGCAGATTTGAGTCTTGAATGGGGAGTCGGGAAAAGGCTGAGCAGAAAGGATCCCTCTTGGACAACTTAAGAGCCTATGGACACTTTTCTGAGACTGACCTGGCTCTGGGTACCTTCTCGCGTGTTTACTTTGCTTAAGAGTATGTGTGTGCATGTGCACGTGTGTGTATATTCACATAAATATACAAATACATCTACTCTGATGGTTTCTAGATCCACTCTTCCCCCTTTGCTTTAGACACCTGACATCCATGTAACTATTTTCTGGTTTTCTCCTTAAGCAGAATGATGCCCCTGGGCAGCCTTACTTCTTACCTTGACAGAGCCTCTCATAAGTACTAACCTTAGTGATACTTATTATGTGAGAAAGTAGCAAGTATTAATTTTTTGAGTACCTTTTAATAAAAAAAGATATTTTATATACATACATACATACATATATATATATATATATACACCTAGCCATATATATTTAATTTATATATGTACACACACACACACACACATACACACACACACACACACACACACCAGAAGCCTTCGAGCCAGAGTATAAAAGCAGGGGATGAGACTTCCTTCTTTTACTTGTGACCAATTAACAACCAGTTAATTGTGTCTACTATGAGTTAGGCACAGAGAACACAAAGACAAAAATGAAACTACCCTGTCCTTAAGAAACTTACATTTTACTGGGGACTAGGGAGCAGGACAACGTGTGCATAAACATCTGTGTACAGATTAAATAAAAGGTAATTTCAGGGAAGGTGCCAATGGCTTGGGGGATGAAGAAAGATCTTCCATAGGAGGTGGCAGTTGAGGTTGGAGTCAGGTTGTGAATGGCTTTAAATGTCCAACAGAAGTGTTTGCATTTGATTCTAGAGGTAGCAGGAAGCCACCAGAGTTTATTGAGCAGCAGAGGAAAGTGACAAGACTTACCTATTCTAATAGTTGGGGTCAGAGAACACTCTCTCTCTCTCTCTCTTCCCCTCTCTCTCTCTCTCTCTGTCTCTCCCTCTCTCTCTCCCTCTCTCCCTCTTTCTCTCCCTCCCTCTCTCTCCTCTCTTCTCTCTCTCACACTCTCTTTCTCTCTCTCTCTCTCTCTCTCTCTGTATGGGAAGATAAAGGGAGGGTGACTGTGAGTGGAGGGAAGGAATGCATGTGAAAGCTCTTGTCATGATAGAATTGAAGAGATCTGGCAGCTTATTGGATATGGAGGAGACTGGAGAGAGGGTAAGAAGAAGATGATTCCAAGGTTGTGAACCTGAGAGACCAGAAAAACAGTGGTTTTTTGAAAGAAAGAAGGAAGATGGGAAGAGGGATGGGTCTGGGAGGAAACAATAATGAGTTTCAGATCTGATGAGTTTGAGATGCCTAGAGGTCTTTTAGTTTGAAGTATTGGTGTTGAAGAACTGAAGGTGAGGAGAAGATGAAGGCTGGATATGTAGATCTGGGTGTCATACACAGCAAGACAACTGAGTCCATGGGAATTGAAGTCATCAAGTAAGAATATGTGTAGAGAGAGATGAGAAGGCCCAGGGCAGGGCATCTACAGCTAGAGGGCAGGATACTGATCTAGCAAATGAGATTAAGGAGGAACAGTGGAACAGATTGGAGGAAATCCGAGGATAACAGTGTTTCAGACACCTAGAGAGGAGAGGGCTTACATTTTCATGGAGGGAGACAACACATTTCCAGTGACTAGTGATCAGGGAGGGGTGTTTTGTGGAAAGTTAGCACAATGCTTGGGACACACTCGGTGCTTAATCCATGTTTATTGACTAACTGATCTGACTGATAGGTAGGAGGGAGATGTGTAGACTGATACACCCTTTTCTAAGAGTGTTAGCTACATTGCTTTGATTATCGTTCCAGGGGGTAATGATAGGGGAGGGCAGCTAGGTGGTGAAGTGGATAGAATGCTGGGCCTGGAGTCAGGAAGATTCATCTTCCTGAGTTCAAATCTGGCCTCAGATACTACTAGCTGTGTGACCCTGGGCAAGTCACTTAACCCTGTTTGCCTTTGTTCCTCATCTATAAAATGAGCTGGAGAAGGAAATGGCAAATCACTCCAGTATCTTTGCTAAGAAAACCCCAAATAGGGTCATTAAGAGTTGGACATGACTGAAATGATCAAACAACAAAACAATAGAGGAATAGAATAAAACATGGCTGGCACCCTTCTGAAATAGCTGATTCAGGAAACTCTCATCAATTCAAGTACTTGAGGCCTTGGTCTGGAGCTCTCAAAACAACAACAATTAAGCCCTCAGGGAACAGGTTTTGGTCTTGGCATACAGGGCAGTTGGTGAAAAGATGGCCAAGGGGTATGTTGTAGAGAGGTCATGAAGAATGAGGACTGAGAACTAGTCATTGGATTTGGCAATTGAGGAATCATTGGCACTTTGGAGAGGGCAATTTTAGCTGAATGATGAGGTCAGAAACTGGGCTGCAAAGTGCTGAAAAGGGAATGGGAGGAGAAGCAGCAACAATGAGCATTTTTTCTAGGAGTTTGGCCAGGAAAGGGAGGAAAAATGTTGGACAGTCTCTTGAGGATGTTAGGGCCAAATGGGGCAGGAGAAATGAGTCGATAGATAGGGAGATAGAGAGAGATGGAATAATACAGAAACAATATATCAGAGACAATAACAAGATGGGATCAAATGTCCAAGTGGAAGTGTTGGTCTTGGCAAGGAGAAGGGCTGCCTTTATTTGAAAGGGATCTTTATCTGAAACAAGAGGTTATGAGCTATAGAGTAGGGGAGGTTCAAAGAATTTAACCTGCTGATGTTTACCAGAAGGTTTATTGGAACTGTAAGATCATGGATCTCAAGTTGGAAGGCACCTCAGATGCCATCAAGTCCAACACACTCTTTTAGCAGATGAGAAAACAAGCCCAGAGAAGTTAAGAGATTTGTCCAAGGTCACATCAGAGGTGAGATTTGAATCCATTTCCCTTGACTCCAAAGCCAGTGGTCTTTCCACCAGACCTTACTATCTCCTTAGCCTAGTCTTGTCCAGCATTTTAAAATCATGGATTTAGATGGAGGGCAAAGGCATGTGTTTGTCAGATTTCCAGTTGGCACATGAACATAGTGGGTGACAATCAGGCTTCAAAAGGTGGTGAAAGCAATGAGCTAAATCAGGAGGGGAAAATTGAACAAAGAAATGTCAAATCCTACACTGAAGTCTTAGAAAAACAAGCCAGTGTCTAAATATAGAATGGGGAGCCCTGGCTTGGTAATTCACTCCCCCCCGCCCCCGGGTTTTATTAGTTAGTGAGAATAGCTCCACTTGTTAGCAAGGAGCATCCAGGGTCATGTAGCTGGAGAACTAACTTCAGAGCCAAGAAGATTTGGGTTCGAGTGCCTCTGGCACATACTGGCTATGTGACCCTGGAAGAGTGACTTTGTGTCTGGGTGCTCCCTGCTACTCTATCAAGTCTGTAAGCTGCAGAGACGGTACATGGCTTGCAAAGGTAGAGGGAGCTTCCTCACCTGGGGGTTTCCTGTACCAATGAAATCACAGGTGCAATACCTCTCCCTAATGATAATATACCTCTAAATTGTTTTAAGATTTTCAAAACACCTGTTTATTCTCAACACCTCCAAAGTATAAGTATTTTGGCCCCCATTTCAAAGTTGAACAAATTGAGGCATGGAAGTAGTCTTACAACTAGGAAGGGTCAGAGTCAGGTTTTGAATTCAGGTCTCCTGACTCTAAGTCTAGGTCTTTCCACTCTTCCACGTCTTGCCTCAAGCTTCTGAGACTGACCAATAGTTCAATAGGAGTTGAGGTGCCATGTCTTAGAGGCCAAAAGGAATGAAGGCAATCTTAAGAAGCATTATTTGATAACTCCCAGATCCAGAGGGGACAGACTATAGCTGAGACATTTTATCTACTTCTAAGAACCAGATTTTGTGAGGATGGCCCAAATGAGGGCTCTTGAATGAGGGTTCTTGAAGCCATGGCACATGAAGAATGGTTGGAGGAAGTGGAAATGCTTATAGCTTAAAGAAAAGACTTAGGGGGAGTGTGGCAGCTGTCTTCACCCATTTGGAAGGAGGTTATATAGAATTGTGGAGTGTCAGAGCTAGAAGAGACCGTTTAGAGACAGTCTGGTCCCACCCTCGCATTTTATAGACAAGGAAACTGCTGTAAAAATGATTTGTTCATGGTCACACAGTGTTCCAATTTGCAACTAGAACCTAGGTCTCTTGACTGCTAAATCACTGGGTTATTCTGCCTCTCAGAGGGTACACAGGTTGTAATTTCAGAGGGCAGAACTAGGAACAAGAAGGCAGATCTTGCCATAAGAGGGAACACTCTCACTGAATCAATCCAACCACTGAACAGGCAAGTGAATCTTCATCATGGCAAGTGTTCAAATAGAGGTTGGATGAACCTTTATGGAGGAGGGGATTCTTGTATTTGGATGGGGTGGACGGGACTTCAAGACCTAAAGTACCCTATGCATGAAAGGAGATGTGACTATGAATGACAGAGAATTTGCTTAATTGGAAAAATCCATCTGTCTCCAAAAGCGCTCAAGCAAAAAGCTGAAACGCTCCTGTATTTGAAAAGGGTCTGAGCGATTCCATTAAGAAATGCATTCGGTGGCAAGCCCAGCTTTGCCCTTGTCCTCCCACGTTGCTCATTATCCTTTCTTCACCAAGTATTGGCACAGTCTCGGTGCCGTCTCAAGCATTAACTCGGGGCTTTGGTCAGAGGAGAGCGTTTTCCATCTGCGGTACTTTGATAGCGAAAGCAGGTACCGTGAGCTGTTATTGACTGGCTCTCGCTCAGGATCATGGCCCGATGCTCATCGCTGGGGCGATGCACGGTTCCAGGCAGGTCAGCCGCGTCCACCTTTTGCTTTGGTCTGATGCACACATCGGTATAATAATAGCTTTAGACTTAGAGTCTGCACATCTCCACAATCCTATTTGGCATTATGCTTATTTCATAGATGAGGGAGCTGAGGCTGGAGAGATTCAGTGGTTTGTGTGAGATGCGGAGTGAGAGGGGTCCACACAGCTGCTGGTAAACGTCTGGGGTGAGATTGGAACCTCCATCTTCCTGACTCCCAAATCTGGCCACCTCTAGTACCTTCCCTCATCTACTCTTGTGTGCACCTCCTTACATATGTATTATCTCCCTCATCAGAATGTGAGTTCCTTGGGGATAGCAACTAAGGTTTTTTTTCTCTTTTCTTTTTATCTCCAGAACTTAGTGTAGTGACTGGCACATAGGTACTTACTAAATGATTTTCTACTCTGTCCGCGATGGCATATGTGGTCCTGCTGGAGAGCATGATACTACTGACAGTTGTGGGTAATTTTTGTTTTACCTGACTTGGCCTCAGTCTCTTTTGAGATATGACCCCTAAAGAAGAAATTATTCAGTAGGTGAAAGCTCGGGATGCTTTTTTGTGGTTGGTGCTTTCTGTGGGTTGAGAGGGATCAGGCTAAAAAGTGTTGAGAGCCATAAAATGTTAATGCTACAAGGAGGGGTGGCTAGGTGGCACAGTGAATAGAGCACCAGCCCTGGAATCAGCAGGACCTGAGTTCAAATTAGACTTCAGGCACTTAACACACTTACTAGCCAGTGTGACTTTGGGCAAGTCACTTAACCCCAACTGCCCTCCCCCTAAAAAAAAGCTACAAGGAATATTTGATGTCTAGAGTATCAAAGGATTTAGAACTTAGGCTGGGTTTGGTTTTTTTTTTTTCATCTAAAACACCCATTTTATAGAAGAAACAACTGAGGCCCAGGGACGTGAGTGACTTGAACAACACAATATAACACAACACAGTGAGTTAGTGGCAGAGGCTGGGACCTAAGTCTCTGACAGTCTTTTGAGGTTTCCCCATGCTTTAGGGGTCCACCACTTGGGTGTTACAATGCTATCACATTAGGAAGCCTGACTGAAGCATAGGGTGCTGGCTGTTGGAGGTGAAAGGGTGGGCTCAGATGTCAGAGTCCCATTATCTTTAAGAGAATGGAGTTCTGCTGATGCCTTGTTTGCAGTAACACAATGGCTGGAGTTGGGAGAACCTTCTCCTTACCAAGCTCCGTCAAGTGTTTGAATCCATAGGCATTTATCAAACACCTGCCAGACCCTCTTCTAGGTGCTGAGGAAACAAAGACGAATAAGAAACAGTCCCCACCGTCAGTGGGCTTCTACTCCCTCTGGGGAAAAGATCCATCTCCTCATAAAAGGAGTACAGGAGTGGATGGCAGGTAGAGTGGGGATTGTGTCTTCAATATATGCGTGGAATTTATTTTTTAAGTAATTTTTTCAATGAACAGACATTTACTGTTTCTCCTTCACATCAAATCCCCCTGAAAACCTTGTAATAAGTGTGCATAATCAAACAAAACAAGTCCCTGTCTCCTCCATATATAGTCCCTCATCTCTCACGTTCAGAAGATTTAGAGCAGGTCCAGAGACCTAGTCTGACCCTATCATTTTACAGATAAGAAAAGTGAGGCCTAAGAGAGGTGAGGTGATGTGTCCCGAATCACCCAAGTGGTAGCAGGGTCGAGATTAGAATTTAGGTCTTTAGACTCTAAATTGAATGCCCTTCCTACTCAGATGACTGTTCTATACGCTCTCCTGCCAAGTGATCCATCATTTCAGCCCATACTAGAAAACCCGTATTTATGGTAAAATGCTAAGGGATGGGATGCTGGGAGAGTCACAGGGGTCAGGAAGGAAAAACACATACTCCACAGCTGTTCCTCAGTCAGAGTTTATTCTTCACCTAAGAGTAAACCGTTTATGTTGGCTAAAATACCGTGCTGACATTTTGCAAAGTTCTACAGTTTAAATCTAGAGGCTTGAGGCTCCTAAGGGAAGAAGAGTAAAACGATCCACCAGGACTACCCAAAAGGCAGAGAACAGCTAGTTAACAGCCTAAAGGGCCAGTGACCCTTCTTTAGTCTTAGACACCGAAGGGAAAACGGCACACCGATAGATAAATAAATGGGTCTGTTAGGGAGCTGAGGCTGGGAGGGCAGCCTGAGAAATCACACGGAGGCTGAGTGATCATGCATGGTTTTCAGAGTCAAAGAGAGGAATCATGGGCATTGAGGGGAGGTGGAAGCCTGGGTAGAGAGCAGAAGAGAAGGAGAGATGGATGGGTTGTGGGCTATGGGAAGCTGGGAAGCGAGGGGACCTCATGGGGCTGACTGGGATGTAGCTGCTTTGTAACTGGGCCAATGGTGGGTGCTCAGAGGAGCGGCGGCTGCCGAGAGGTGCACTGTCAGGGGGAGGATTGTGCTTCTTGCTTGATCTAGAAAGATCTTGGTTGATTCTGCCTCCTTCAAGGCCCTAAACTTTAGCTGGCCTTAAAGGAAACAGCCTCAAATACTCTGACAGTTACAGAGGGAGAGGGGAGCCCCAAGGGTACAGTTTAATGATGGGTACCAGGAAGACGAGGAGGAGGGATTATTTTCCTTCACTTCAAACAAGAAAATACATTCCTGTTTAGAAGTGTATTGAAAAGACAGCACTTATAATAAGGTTCTTAGAAAAGATACGCAGTTCTTTATAATGAGTGGCCAAGTTCCTGGCCTGACATTCTGAGTCCTTTAGGAGGGTGGCATCAGTCTTGATTCAGTGTGCACCAAGCAGCTACAAAGGGAATAAAAAGATGAGAAAGCATGACATTTGAATGGTGGTTCCCCTCTTGCTTGTTGCCCCCTGGGAAAAGTGAAAGGTCTGACAAAATTTTTAACTGGAAGGATCTTTTGAGGTCATCTCACCCCATTCCCAAAGGACCTTCTGTCGACGAGGATTGTGCCTGAGAATCTTAACATTAGAGTCCCTCATTTGGATTAAGGCATTGTCTCCAAAAGACTCCTTTCAAATACTTATCTGTCTGCTGAGACGGGAGGCATGTTTGCCATAAAGTGACAGGGATGCTCCCATTCTACATACAAACCCAGTATCACTTGGCCCAAGGCAGGTGCAGAGATACAGGCTTTGAGAAGAGCCTCACTGATCCACAGTTCTGATTTTTTTAAAGGGCTTTCTACAAATTCAGAAATTTGAGTGCTTAGGTCAGGAAGACTCAGAGGTCAAATAAATCCCTTTCTGCAAAGATTTCTTGCTTTTTCTTGGTCTTTGACTCAACATGTTCCAATGATGTCTTTTTTTTTTTTTTCATTTTTCTCATCTATACTGCTAGGCTCTAGTCTCTGTGTGAAAGACCACAGCTACATTAATGATGTTTTGTCTAAGCCATGTTCTCCCCTTCCAAAGCCCCCTCCCCAAATGTCCTTTTGGCACCATTTTAGTCCTTCAGGGACCTCAGTATTCCCTGTGGCCCAAATCTTTACCTGGCACTGGGATGCTGGAGACAGCTTCGGGTTGGGTCAGTGTATCCACCTTCACATGCCGGAAGGCTTTGCAGACCGGGCTTTGCAGGTGCCTGAAACCCAAGTAGAGATTGGAGGAGGGGCAGGAGGGGAAGAAGGATGTAGTTTAGGTCTTTCTAAAAAATATCCTTTGTATGGATCCAATGATCCATGAGTCTTGAATAACACTTCCAGGAAGGGGCCTGAAAATCCAAGGGTCACCTATGGCTAGCTCTATCTCTGGCTTTCTGTATAGCCTGAGAAAAAATAACTTGGAATTAAAATCACTGAATATTAGGGCTAGAAGGAGCTCCAAATATCCCTCCTATTTTACAGGTGTAGGAACTAAGAACTAAGACTCAGAAAGTGGAAACAATTTACCCAAGGCCATACAGCTTATTAGGGTGAAAACCCCAAACTCCCGATTCTCAGTCCTGAGCCTATTTTGCTTGTCTCTCAGTCTTTCTCTCCCTTTGTCCCACCCTCCCTGTCTTCCCCCATTTCCTTCCCTATTTCTGTTTCTCCCTCCCTGTCTGTCTTTCCCTATCTCTGGTTATCTCTCAGAGCATTCCTTCCAGCCCCATGCATGGGAGGACCTAGGTCTAGGGTCCTTTTTTCCCTCCATTTTTCAGAATCCTCTGACCACTTCAGCCCCAGCCAGACCCTTCAGCTGTTGCATGGCCCTTGGGTAGATAGCCTGCTCTGCTCATTTGTCACTTATGGTGGGTCTTTTTATCTGGGTTCCTCTGGTTTCCTCAATCAGAATTGAGGGCAGAGACCACAGTTCTTATGCATAGCACCTGGCTATTGTTGTTCAATCATTTCCCATTCTTTGGGCCCCCATTTGGGGTTTTCTGGCAAAGATATTGGAATGGTTTGCCCTTTCCTTCTCTAGCTCATTTTACAGATGAGAAAACTGAGGCAGAGTGAAGTGACTAGCCCAGGGTCATATAGCTAGTAAGGGTCTGAGGCTGGATTTGAACTCATGAAGATAAGACTTCCTGATTCCAAGCCCAGTCCTCTAATGGCACCACATAGCTTGCCCCACTAATGCTCAGAAGATATTCATTGAAAGGGCTCTACTTCTCTTTGCTGGCTTTTAAATATTTAGTGCCTGTCCTGACCCACATTACCCAAATTACAGCATGCAGTTAGTCATTCAGGTCACATGGGGATAGACAGTGCAGATGGAAAAGGAGGATTGAATAAGTCAGTGGGGCTGGATTGCATTCAAGAATGTACATGGTCCCTTCCAGTGACCCCCAGCTGCTCCCAGTCACTGGAGCCCACCATTTCCACACTGGTGCTCTTCTGCTGAGGCTGCATGGCTGTGGATCTTGCTTGGAAGACCTAACCCCCCAAGGCTGTACATGGAGTAGATGTGAAGAAGCTGCCCATTGGGAGAAATGGTGTCAGCCATGTCTGACTAGAAGAGTGGGCCTGCCAGAGGGTGAAAGAGGATGCTGGGGGAGCAGCCCAAAGGCTGCGCTGGTGTTTGTGAACCCTCAAAAGAGCTGGAGGAGGAACCCTCCACCCAACACACTTGGTGGAACCTCCAGGGAGGGTTGTCTAGATTAGAATCTGGTAGCATGAAAACGTGAATCAGCATTTGCATCAGGTAAAGAGCGCCTACCCTCATAACACAGGTCCACTGTAGAATCCCAATTTCCATCCTCCATCTTAAGAGCCCTAATATTAACTTCATTTAATTTATTCCTAATTTTAATATTTAATATTAATATTAATTATAGAGTCCTCATCTTTACAAATCTCTCTAGAAGCCTTCTATCACTGTGAGGCAGCCTGATGTAGGGTACAGTGGGGTAAAAAACTGAATATTTAGTCAGAAGTTCAAATCCTGGGCTCTGTTACTCCAGGTTCCCCTCTCTGGGTCTGTTTCCCTGACTCTATAATGGAAGGGTTAGATCTTGTCACTGGGACTTGCTGTGTGACCCTGGAAAAGTCATTTCATCTAGACCTATTTCCTCCTTTGTAAAATGATGGGGTTGGACTCAGTGGCCTCTGAGATGCCTTTGAGCACTAGAATCCTAAGATCCCAAGCTCTGGGTTTAGCTCTGTGAGGTGTTGGAGGTCAGGTGGATGGGGTTTAAGAATGTGATGCCTCCCCCCCTCCATGCTTCTGTTGCCCATTGATTAGCTTTTGGCAGCCCCTGACCTCCCTTGTGGACCATGGGGCCTCAGGTGTGGCTTCTGGTGCAAGGTTATATACCAGGCTCATGTCTGACTTCATCACCTTATTTGGAGTTTTCTTGGCAAAGATACTGGAGTGGTTTGCCATTTCTTTCTCCAGCTCATTTATAGATGAGGAAACTGAGGCAAATAGAGTCAAGTGACTTGCCCAGGGTGACACAGCTAGTCATTGTCTGAGGCTGGATTTGAACTCAGGTCTTCCTGACTCCAGGCCTAGTGCTCCATCCATTGCCCCACCTACGTGTCCTATATACCAGGACTAGGTTCCCAGGAAGTGGAACAGCTGTGCCTCAAGAGTCCATCTGTGATTCCTGAGGGGAAGGGATGCCTTCCCCTATGACCCTCTACAGAGCAGGAGAAGTCTTAGCAAAGCCTTGTGGAGCCAAGAAGGCAGCCCCAGGCTGAAACCACCACAACCTCCAGCAGTGGTCACCACACAGCCTTAGAGACCGTCTCACCCTGGGGTCCCTGAACTTGTTAGATTAACGTTATGTTATGTTATATCATATTATAATGCTATAATATTGTGTTATAATATAATATTAATATAATGTTGTTATATTGCTATATATGACATGTTATATTAATATATTATTATATCACTGTTTTTAAAATGTTATTGGTTTCCTTTGTAATCCATTTATTCTATTTTATGCATTTAGAAACATGACTCTGAGAGGGAGTCCTCAGGCTTCTCCACATTGCCTAGGACACACACATACACACACACATACACACACATCCTAAGAAGCCCTGTTCTAGCCTAACCTCTTCATTATACAGATAAGGAAACTCACATCCAGAGGGGGAAGTGACTGGTGGTTAGTAATCAGCGCTGTCAGGATTACCACTCAGACCTTTGGACTCCTGAGCCCAGTGTTCTTTCTCAGACCCTGAGTCAGGTGGGGAGTAGGTCCTGCCTAGATTCCTGCTCCTTTCCCTTTTCTGGCTGATCTTCCCCTGGGCACAACATCCCACCTTGGACCTTGCTCTGGACAGTTTTGCCCCTCTCTCTGCAGCCCCGATAATCCCTGGAGGTTCTGAATTGTCAGTGTCACTTAGAAAACTCCTGTGTGTGTGAGACCCCTGGAGACTTAGAAACCTGAGTCTACTTGTGCTCATGCAGCACAGTGCACTTTTCAATGTCTTTACCTCATTCTACCATCTCTCTCAAGTTAATAGAAGATGGGAATTTGGTCCCAGGGTCAAGTAGAAAAATTTTCATCAACAGGGATACTTAATCTGGCCCCACACCCATCCACTTTCTCATTTTATCTTATCTCAGCCACACACATTTCAAAGGGCATCCATTGCTGGGCTCAGAATTTGGCTTCCTGGTGTACCCATATCTGATGCCCAGGCATCCACTCGACCATTCCAGGGAAAGCTATTTTGGCTCAGACATGAGGAAGGTAGGTGATGTCATTTCAGGGAAACCAAGTTCTCTGAGGCTTGGGAGAATATCAGAACACCTTCCTGCTATGTAGGGCCCCAAGGACTGTCTCTGGCTTTCCTCCTTTGGGACTCACCTGTTTGCTGCCCCTTCTGTAAAGGAGGGCGAGAGAGCCCTCCATCCACAGTGATGTCTGTAGATAAACCTCACAGAGGCGGTGTTATAAAAAAGATCTTGTGAAATGGGAAGGGGGCAGAATTGAAAAGCAGAAAATTACAGAAAGGGCATAAATGAAGAGGAAGATCTGGCTGGAGGGAAAGCAGCTGGAGAAACCAGTTTAGGCTGGAGAAAAGAAGACAGAGGGGAGGAAGATGAGCGCTACCTTCCAATACTGGGACAGGTGACAGGTCAAGAGAATTGGCTCTGAGAGGCTGAACCAAGATCAGGGAAGAAAGCTGGAGAGAATTAGAGAATGCAAGGGGAAATCTTGGAAATGTTAGAGCCAGCCCCAAGCAGCCTCGACTGACTTGGGGTGGGTGGGGGCCAGAGGGGCTCCCCTTCATGGGAAGTCTTCAGACAGGTTGTTAGGAATGTTGAAGGGGGAGGGATTCTTGTTCAGGTGCAACTCTGAGAGTCCATGATTCTGTGAGAGAAGGGAAAACAACTGGAGATTATTGTATTGATGGGAATCTGAGATTCTTAACATGGCCCCGGGAAGGAAGGGCCCTTCTTGTCTCATGGCCTCATGTTACAAATGAGGGACCTGAACCCCAGGGAGGACCATATGCATATTGTGTAAACACTTTTAGATGCTGGAACAAACCCTTTGGATTATTTAAAATGACACTGGATTGACGGGGGACACGATTTGTTTGTATGGGGGACAGCCACTGGCACCAAGTACTTAGCTTATGGTCGGAAGACCTGGGTCTCTCATCTGGGAAATGGAGAAATAGTAGCACCTGCTTCTCCGGCGGAGATCAGGTGAGAGGATGTATTAAAGCAGACCTTCTAGCCCTAGAGAAATGCTTGGCATTATTCATTCTATGACCCACTAAAATGTGTGGGGAAAGCGAGAGCTCTCTGTTGACAGTAGTAATGATGAGATGCATTCAGACCTGGTTCTGCTACCAGCTCTGTGACCCAGGGTAAGTCTCCACTACTCCAAGCTTGAAAAATGGAGATAATACTGTCCCGATGACGATAATAATAATAATAGTGCTTTAAGGTGTGCAAAACACTACACAAACATTCTCTCATTTTATTCTCACAACAATTCTGGGACGTAGGTGCTATTATTATCTTCATTTTGTGAGGAAACTGAGGCAGATAGAGGTTAGGTGACTCACCCAGGGTCACACAGCTAGTCAATAAAGGAGGCAGGATTCGAACTCAGGTCTTTCTGCCTCCAGAGGCTCTAGTCTATCCACTAAATCTTCTAACTACCCAAAGCCTGGAAGGACTGACGTCGAGGAAAGCACTTTGTAAGTCTTAGACGAGTGTGAAGGAAATGTGATTACTATCAGGGATAAAGACCAGACCTGTGATTTCATTAGTAAAGGGGACTTCCAGGTGAGGAGATTCTCTTTACTGCTGCAGGTCAGCGCCTTTTCTACAATTCAGAGTCTTAGGGAGTTGCTTTGGGCAGTGAAAAGTTAAGTAACTTGATCAGGACCACGCAGCCAGAGAGCTAGGATTTGAACCCACATCTTCCTGAGGCCCAGGGCCAGCTCTTTATCCGCCAAGTCTGAATGTACCTCATTATTATTCTTAGCAACTGAGAGCTAGTGGCTCTGCTCATTTAAAAAACAAAACAACAAGCCTCTCACCTTCTGCCCCCCTCACTTTCCCCACATATTTTAATGGGTTGTAGGATGAATAATGCCTAGCTTTCTCTAGGCTAGAAGGTTTGCTAAGTGCAAAGACCTGTATCCTCTCACTTGGTCCTCACTGGGGAAATAGATGCCCTTATTTCCCCATTTCCCAGATGAGAGACCAGACTGGGAGAAGATAAGGACTTGTCCAGGGTCATCCAACTAAGGAAATGCCTGAGGCAGGTTTTGAACTCAGGTCTACCTGATTCCAAGCCCAGTACTCTTATCTATTATGCCATCTAGCAGCCTCAAGGAAAATGGGGGGGGAGGTGTATCTTTTCATTCCTCCCTGGGGCCTTCACTGATTCCATTGCAAAGATTGACATTCTTTAGATACCATCAATTCCTGGTTTCTAGGAAGTCACCATTGGAGAAGGAGCAGGGCCAGGTTCTTCAGGCCCCTGATTCTGTCATCCCCGTGGGACAAGGCTGTACTCAGGTAACTACTCACCTTTCTTAGCAGGATGGAACATTTGGGCCTCAAGAAACTGATTCTCAAGCCTGAAGGGTTTAGGCACACTAAGAAATAGAAATATCTCTTCTCCCTGGAGCAGTGTTTCCACTGTGGAGTCACTGGTGCACTGAGTGCTGGTGGTCAGATTGGTCTTAAGTAGCTCCCAGGGAAGGAAGAAAGGAAGGAAGCAAAGAAAGAAGGAAGGAAGGAAAGGAGAGGAAGGGGAAGAAGAAAGGAGAGAGAGAAGGAAGGAGGGAAAGAAGGAAGAAGGGACAGAGGGAAGGAAGAAAAGAAAGAAAGAAGGAAGAAAAAGAAGGAGGGAAGGAAGGAGGGAAAGAAAGGAAGAAAGGAAAGGAAGGAAGGAGGGAGGGAAAGAAGGCAGGAAAAAGGGAGAGAGGGAAGGAAGAAAAGAAAGAAAGAGAAAGAAGGAAGAAAGAAGAGCAAGCAAGAAAGAAGGGAGGGAAGGAAGGAATGAAGGAAGAGAAGGAAGGAAGGAGGGAAGGAAAGAAGGAAGCAATAAAGAAAGAAAGAAAAAGAAAGAAAGGAAGGAAGAAAGAAACCACAGTACTCCACAAAGGCAGCAGAATCAGCTGTGTAACAACTCATCAAGGGAGGCTAGAGATTTGCTTCCCTGGTTTGGAAAGTGTTCCTGAGCTGGCTCTCTGGCACCCTGAGTCATGAAGATAAAATACTGGAAATTGACTTGGTCCTACCTCTTCCACTCCTCATCAGTCTCCCAGAACTCATAGACAACGAAGGTGAAGCCATCAGAGAGTCTCACGGCAGTGATGCTGGAAGGAGAGAGAAGGAAAGACAGTGGGTTGGGGCGGGGGCCACGAGAGAGACAATGGAACTGGGATTAGAAGAGTTGAGTTCAAATCCTGACTGTCCTACTAGCAACCCATGTTACCTTGGGCAAGTCACTTTCTCTTCTCTGAACCTCAGTTCCCTCCTCTGTTAAATGAGCATGTTGGACTAGATCAAGCATTCTTAACCTGGGGTTTGTAAACTTTTTTTTTTAATATTTTGATAATTATATTTAAACATAATTGGTTTCCTTTATAATTCTATGCATTTTATTTTTTGCAGTTAAAAGCATTCTGAAAAGGGGTCCATAGGCTTACTACACTGCTGCCCCAAGGAGTCCATGACACAAAAAATAATTAAGAGCCTCTGTACTAGATAAGAAAATTTTGCTAAGGGTCTTTCCAATCCTACTACCATCAGAGAGAGACAGAGAGAAAAGAGAGAGACCCAGAGATACAGAGAGAAAAGAGAGACAGAGAGAGACAGAGACAGAGAGAAAAGAGAGAGAGAGAGAGAGAGAGAGAGAGAGAGAGTGTGTGTGTGTGTGTGTGTGTGTGTGTGTGTGTGATGGCATACAACCACTATGAACTCCAGAAACATGGAGGGTTCTGAGACCATAAATATTTCTTAGCCATAGGAAGCAGGGGAGGGAGGGACAAAGGAAGGAAAATAATGGAGGGAGGGACAGAGGGAAGAGGCAAGAACTTATTAAGCACCTGCTGCATACCAGGCCCTGTGATGAGTGCTTTACAAATATCAGCTCATACGATCCTCCCAACAACCCTGAGAATTAGCTGTTCTTATGATCTTCATTTTACGGCTGAGGACACTAAGCCCGGCAGCCAGTAAGTCATTTGCCCAGGATCACATAGTTCTTTGGGACAGGCCTTTGATAGATATTTGTAAAATAAATGAAAGGAGGCAATGGAGGTGGCAGAAGGACCAGGCTTATCCAGTTCGGTACAATGGGAGTACCACCTCCCACCAAGCCAAACCAAACCAAGACATCTCCTCTCAAACATTAGTCTGAGGCATTCGCTGTCAGTCACTCATGGGTAAGACAACAAAGGCAGAATGGGTACGTGATGAGCATCTAGTCTAACCCACAGGGCTACAAGAAGTCATCCAAGCCTCTGCTAGAAGCCCTCCAATGAGGAGGAGCTGGTCTCCTCAGGCAGTGAGTGCCTTCCACTTGGTGACAGCTCTAGTCATTAGGAAGTCTTTCCCTGGGGGCTAAGTCTCAGTCTCCTTCTCTGCCACTTGCCCTCATTCTGCCGGATTCCCTTCTCTGGAGTCAATCAGAACAAAACTAACCCTTCTTCTCCATTACAGCCCTTCATGTTCTTGAAGAGAGATATCCCATACATCCTGAGTCATTTCTTCTCCAGGCAAAACATCCCCACTTCCTTGAATAAATTGTACAGCCCTTCTCCCTCCTGACTCTCCTCTGGATGGTCTCCAGCTCATGAATGCCTTTCCTAAAATGTGTTACTCGGGGCTGAACACATGGTCTAACCAAGGCAAACTGGACCATCATTGTCTTTATTTGGCACCTTGCTTCTGCTAATGCAGATTCAGACATTAGCCTTTTTGGGGGTGGGGCACGATAAATCATACTGTTGATTTACCTTGAGCTTGCGGTCAACTAAAACCTTCATACCTTTTTTTCCCCCAGATGAACTTTTATTTGGCCAAACTTCCTCTATTTTGTACGTGGGAAATTGATTTTTTGAACCTGAGTGTAAGATTTACATTTGCCTCTATTAAGTATCATCTCATTAAATTTAGTCCAAGATTCAAACCTGTTGAAATCTTTTTGGATCCTGATTCTGCCATGCAAGGTCATCAAATCTGTTTTCTCCTGGAAGCATTATCTCCTGAGGTGTGAGAGTGTGTTGTCATCCCCAGAGGTCCCCCTAGCCCTCCACCATTGGTATATCAAGTGATATAGGTCATGTGATAAGGTCGATGATGCCCTGATATGATTATGATGATGGTTCTTCTCATTAAGTCCATCAAGGTTTACCAAATGCTTTCCTTACGACCACTCCCTGAGATGGAGAGTAAAAATAGTACTAAAATAAATAATGATAAAATAAATAAAATAGTATGGTATTATAGATTATAGTACCATATTACAGATGATAAAGCGAGGGCTCAAAAAATCAAGTGACACACGCATGGTAGGAAGCATTTGAAACTAGATAGCAACTTCCAATCACTTTAGCATCTTCCCCACTGCATCCTACTGGGAACTAGGAACTAGGAAGGACCAGCCATAAGTTGTAGTGGGGAGGACACATTGAGCCAGAGAAAGAATGGCATCAGGGCACTTGATGGAGGGTGGAACTGGGAAACCCTGGAGTCAGAAGGTTAAGGGCATGGCTATGGGGTGGGGGTTCATTGGGTTTTGATAAGTGGGTACCCTTTCAGTATTATTGCCCTTCTTCTAATCTGAGCCCCCACCCCAGTCCTCTGCCTTGGTAGTATAGTGGAGTCAAGAAGACCTGAGTCCAAATCTAGCCTCAGGGACTTACTAACTGTGTGACCCTGGGCAAGTCACTTAACCTCTGCTTTACTTTCTTTAACTCTGAAATGGGATTAATAAAAGCAGTTACCTCTCAGGGCTGTTGTGAGTATAAATTGAGGTGATATCTGTGAAGCGATTAGCTCAGTTCTCTGCACTTAGTGCTGAATGTCCCTTCTGACCCCTCTAGAACCAGAGGACACCCACTCCTTCTTGGCCATCCCATCAATCCTTTGGCAATAGAATAAGGAAGCAGGGTGGGTGGGTTTCCTCGGATCTGTGCATGCAGGTATGACCAGCAGAGAGTGAGGGGACCTGAGATTTCACATCCCTACAGCTGAGGAGGGATGTTCCCTCCCTCCCAATAAATCAGGTGGGACTTACTGAAAGCAGTGGCTGTCCTCAGCCGTGCTCCTCAGGTACTGCCTCAGGGAGCTCAGGAATTCCCCGAGGTGCTCCCGGGACACCACCATCTCTTGTCTCACCAACAGGAGATACTGAGGGAAGAGAAAGGAGATGGGTGAGCTCCCACCTCGGGGGACATGGGTTTCACACCATGACGATGCTTCTTGCTCTCTGAGTTACTTCAGGAAAATTTAATCTTTCTGGGCCTCAGTTTCCTCATCTGTAAAATGAGAGAATTGGATTGAGACAGGGGTTCTTTACCTTGTTTGTGTTACGGCCCCCTTTGGCAGTCTGGTCAGGCCAAAGGACCCCTTCTCAGAATAATGCTTTATATGAATAATGTCAAATACACGTGATTCCAAAAGGAAGCCAAATATATTAAAATGCAGTTATTGAAATATTTTTAAAAACAAGTTCACGGGATCCAGGCTAAGGACCCCTGGACCAGAGGGTCTCTCAGTTTTCTTCTAGCTCTAAACCCCTCCCTCAGTGTGATGTTTGCCCCATTCTACTCAGGCTTTGTGATGGTGCTTCTCCCCCACTACAGCTGTGAAGAGAGTCCTTTCCAATTTTGTACTGGGCAATCCGGCCCTTGGGCGGACTGCCATTTTGTACCTTGGGGTGTCTTGTATTCATTGGCCCAAGGGGCAGATTTCAGTCTCTAACAAGCACTGATGCTGGTTTTATAAGGTCCTCACTTCAGAGAAGCTGAGAGTTCCGATCAGTGGCCTGTGGGGTCCCCCTCCGAGGAGCAGACAGACAGAGAGAACCTGGTGGGAGATGGGTACTCACAGTGCAAGCCGTGCTATTTCCATCTGAGAGACGCTGATGCAGATCAAACCACAGGGTCTGGAATCAATCAAACAGAAGTCCGTTCAATAAACACTTATTAAACATACAGTGGGTGCAAATCCCAGCGTGGGAGGCTGCTGCAGGAGATTCAAAATTTAAATAAGACACGATCTCTGCCCGGTGAAGGCTTACAAAGCACTTTGCACACTTTATCTCTGTGAGGTTGATGGTGCCCCTCCCTTGGAGATCCCGAGGAGGGACATGCCTTGCCTTGCTGTACAGTCAGTAAGAGGCAGAGCTGGGATTTGAAACCAGATAATTTTTTTTTGGAATTCTACTGGGAGTGCTTGTTACCTCCAAAGAGGCCTCAGAGGTTCAGTCCTACTTAGAGAGGTCTGTTGGGCCATCTGGGCCTTCTCACCAACGGTTCCAGAGTTAGGGGAGCAAGGCTGAAGGGACTGATCCCCAGCGGACCCAGGAAACGCTGGACCTTTGAGGATGATGCTGATATGATGCTGTCCCAGAAACCTCCATGCCCAAGGTGCCCGTGTCACAGATGACGTGTTGCTAGAGGAGCCTAAAGCCAACCAGGCTGATGGATATTCTATTGTTTCCATTCTCTGAGTACCAAAAGCTCTATTACTTGGGAATGAGGGCCCCTGATCAATCAATTAATCATTAAGCATTTATTCAAAGCCTCCTGTGTGCTAGATGCCATGCTACGTACTGAGGATACAAAGACAGAAATGAAGCGCCTCCTGGCCTCACAGGGCTTAACCCTGGCTCCAGTTTCCAGAACTTAAGGATGAGCAGACTCCAGGTCCTGGGATGGATCACCCTGGGCTATTTCCAACACATAAACTACTGGCACAATGTCTGTGTTTCCTGCCCCGCCCCCAGGCTCTGGCCCTGCTGTCCCTGTGGAGCCCTTTGGCCTTCACCAGTCTCCCTCCTACACGGTCAAAGGGCAGGGGTTCAGGCAAAGGAACAGATGTTCACCTTTGAGTCTGACACTCAGATTAAATCAGGAATCCAACAAATCAGCTTGCCCACCCGAGCGTGTGTGTGTGTGTGTGTGTCTGTGTGTGTGTGCACGCACCAGGCCTGGAGGGAGATGGCCAGGAGCAGATGGTGTGTGTCATGTCCTTGTGGATAGACAGATCACAGAATGTCAGAGCTGAGAAAGGGCCCTTACAACAAAATGTCAGAACTGGAATGAGCCTTAAATTAGTGGGCATCCGAGCTGGAAGGATCCTTAGATCATAGCATGAGAGCTGAAAGGGCCCTTAGAATGTGAAATGTCAGAGCTGGGAGGTCCCTTTGAACAAAGAATGGGAAGAGAGTGTTGCACCTCAGTTCAAATTCAGCCTCAGACACTTACCAGCTGTGTGACCCTGGGCAAGTCACTTGACAAACTCTGTCTGCCTTAATTTCCTCAACAATAAAAGGGGGATAACGACAACATCAAATAAGATGGTTTTTGTAAAGTGCTTAAGGGCCTGGCACACAGTAGGTGCCTGTTTCCTTCCTTTTAGCTAGAAATCTCCCACATTAGAACTGCAATAGTCCTTAGAACATAGAATGTCAGGACAGGAGGGGCCTGGGGCAGGGGGTATCTCATCCATCCCTGTCATTTTGTAGGGTAAAACTATAGGGGCAAAATGGTTTCAAAGCCACAGAGGAAGAACTCAGGCTTCTGGACTCCCGGAGTCCAGAGCAATCTTCAATTAATTTGTAATTTCAAGTTAGCAGTTGGAAAGGGGCAGAAGAGCAAGGTGGGAACATTAAAATAATTGTTATAATTACAATAATAACTCATGACAATCATAACTGACATTTCTCTAGTGCCTTCTGTGCACATTCTCATTTAAATCCAGCCCGGCATCTGCCATGGTCCCCTGGCCTCAGCTGCAGGTGGAGGGGGCCCATAGGGGGAGATGCCATACCCAGCCCTGGCTATGGGAACCCTGCAGTGTGGTCCTATTGGGATGGACCCTGGCCTCCCCTCCCGGGATTTCCCCTGAAGACCCAGATGAAGTGAGAGAGATAATCACATAATCTTCCTGAAGTCTCACTTTCAACGGGCCACTCATTCATCCATTGAAAAACCATTTCACAGTGTCCTCATCATTCTCTGGCTTTCCACTTTGGGCTTGTTTATTTGGTTTTTACTGGACCCTCCTTGCTTCCCTTTAATTACTCTAAAATCCACCTCTTACTGGAAGCCTTTCCCAACTCCTTTTTTGTTTCATTGTCTTCCCTCCATTAATTATCTCCTGTTTATCCTGTCTCAAGGGCAGCTAGGTGGTGCAGTGGATAGAGCACAGGGCCTGAAGTCAGGAATGCCCGAGTTCAAATCCAACCCCAGGCACTTACTAGTTGTGTGACCCTGGGCAAGTCACTTCACCCTGTTTGCCTCAGTTTCCTTATCTGTAAAATGATCTGGAGAAGGAAATGGCAAACCTCCAATATCTCTGCCAAGAAAACCCCAAATGGGGTCACACAGATTTGGACACAACTGAGTAAGAACAAAATTGATCCTGTCCATGGCTTGCTTTGTAAATATTTGTTTGCACGTTGTCTCTTCCTCTAGATTGAAAGTTCCTTCAGGACAGAGATTGTTTTTTGCCTCTTTTTGTATCCCTAGAGCTTAGTACAATGTCTAGCACAGAGTAGATGCTTAATGAATGCACATTGACCCTGGGCAAGTCACTTAACCTTGTTTGCCTTGCAAAAATAAATGCTCATTGCTCTGTGATTTTATTGGTGGGTGAAGGGATGCAATTCTGTACCTTCTCCATAATTTGTAGCCTTACTGAATTACCTGGTGCACTAAGAGGGTGGCTTACTCGGGGTCACAAAGCCAAGAATGTGTTAGTCAGGACTTGAACCCAAATCTTCTCGACTCAGAGGCCAGCCTGCTATCCATTACATCATGCTGCCTGTCATAGCTCTGCATCCTTTGTAGGATAAAGAACAAACCCAGTATGGCATTCAAGGCCCTCCCAATCTGGGGTCCTACTTCTTCAGCCTCAATTTCCATTATCCCCTACAAAAGCTTTCTACTCTGGCCAGACCAGTGTTCTCATTAGAAAAACACCTCCACCTGGGTGCTTTTGCTCACTGTATTCCTCTTACCTAATATGCCTCTCTCCCTTTCCTGCCCCACCCCCTTTTTTATCTTTCCAGATGTTATACATCCTTCAAAGCTGAGCCCAAGTATCACCTCCTCTAGGAGAGCACAGCCAGGCCATAATGATTTCTCCTTCCTCCGAGGTCTCTGTCTTTTAGAATATCTTCTCTCTGATCACATGTCAATCTCAGCTTTCTCTCTCTCTCACTCTCTCTTTCTCTCTCCCTCTCCCTTGCTTTCTCTTTCTCTCTCTCTCCTCTCCCCTTTGCTCCCTCTCCCTCCATTTCCCCATTTCTCTCTCTGTCTAGATCTATTTTCCTCCCCTCTTCCTTCCTATCCTTGCTTTTCCTCCCTCCCTTCTCTCAAGCTGATCAGCAACAACCCTTTTGTCTGATAGGTGGTAGGTTAGTAGAACTTATTAATATCAGTTTCATCCAAACTGGCATCCACTGCCACTGCTAAATTTGCCTCTCTTACTGCTCCCGACCCCCCGACAAAATGTGTGCCTTGCATATGCCTGTGATGGAGTACTATTGTGTTGTGGGAAACGATAAAGGGGGTAGTTTCAAGAAAAACATGGCAAAAGCTCTAGGAACTGATGCAAAGTGAAGTGAGAAGAACCAGGAGATCGTTGTGCACAATAACAGTAACATTGTAATGCTGATCAACTGTGAAAGACTTGGCTGCTCTGATCAATACAATGATCCAAGACAATTCCAAAGGACTCATGATGGAAAAATACTGTAGACCTCGGGAGAGAGAGAACTGATGAACTCTGAATGAAGACTGAAGTATAATTTTCTCACTTAATTTTTCTCGCTTTTTTGAAATACGGCTAATGTGGAAATATGTTTGGCATGATTTCACATGTATAATTGATATTCTATTCAGTGGGTGGGAGAGGGGGTTGGAGGGAGGGGGAGAATTTGGAACTCAAAATCTAAAAAGAAAAGGATGCCATAAATGATAATTTTTCAAAATTTATGAATGGATGCAAAGAAAAAGGAAAAAAAAAGATGTGTGCCTTGAATGAGGTGCTATATTATCTCAGTAGGAGAAGTGCTGACTTTGGAGTCAGGAGACCAGGTTCAAGTCTTGATTCCATTATTTAGGATCTCAAAGCACCTGAACCCCACTGCTCTGTCTTTATCTCTAACACCTCCAAACAATGAGTTGGACAGGGCAACAGATGGGTCATTACTTGTCCTTGCTGTGCCTCAGTTTCCTCACCTGAAAAATGGAGGGGCTGAACTACAAGATCTCTAAGTTCTACAGCCATAGCCATCCACTGCCTGGGATTGAATTACCTTTCTATGTAGACAGGCAAACTCTACCTAACTCTGTTAATCGGTTCTGTGAAAACACAATGTGAGACAAAAGAACATTACTGGTACACTTAACCCTGTAAGAGCAATACCATAAATTAGGAGAGAGTGCTTTGGAGTGGCCAAAATTCAGGCTATAAAAGACCAAATTAGATCTTTCAATGACCTAATACGATTTAATCTTTATAATAGTAATACAATCTGAGAAGCTGAGAGAAGGCTAAACCTAGTGCCCGGTCCTTGACCCCATCTTCTGTCTTCCCTTTTCCACTTTCCCTCTTAGACATAACCCCCCAAGACCTGACTTTGTCTTCATCCCCCCGCCATTGCTGCTACAAGTTGGACTCTTCTTCCCTCAGAGAACAGCTTATCCTTCTTTAGAGAACTGCCAGACTGTAAGAGATCATAAAATGGCAGACCTGAAGCTCCAGAAATTGTGACTTGACCAAGATCACAGAGAGTGCCTGCTCAGTGGCAAACCCAAGCCCTTTGACTATGTCCATTGGTCTTTCTATTATATCTCTGATGCCTCTCCAGGACAACTAGGGATAAGTTGTGTTCTAGCCCCAAAATGTAAGGGATAGAGAAAGGAAAGAAGGAACAGGATGGATGTCCATGGCTATGAGGGGCTGTGCCAGGCAGGAAGCAGGGGCTAGGGCTGAATGGTAGCTCTGTGGTCTTCTCAGGGGGCACCAGGGCAGTTGCTCCTCTGGCCCAGAGCCATCTCTGAGGCTATCTACTCTCTGGAAATCTGGTTTGAAGAAACTGGAAGGCATCTAGGTATTTAGGAGTGGGCAGAACCCAAAGCCTTGTCAAGAAACTCTGGATTCAAACTGAATATTGTACTTCAGGGAGAAAAATGGACATTTAACAAAATAGAGAACTTTCAAGCATTCTTAATTAAAAGACCAGAGTAGAATAAAAAAGTTGATCTCCAAATATAAGACTCAAAGGAAACCAAAAAAGTAAAAAAGAAACAAGAAAGAGAAAACAAGAGATTCAATAAAGTTAAACTGTTTATAATTCTGTATGGCAAGATGACATTTGTAACTCTAAAGAATTTTATTACTATAAGGAGTATAACAGATTAGTATATTAGAAGGAGGCTATATAGACAGAGGGTGTGGATAGAAGGTGATTTTGATGGGATTAAAACCTCCCCCAAAAAACAAAATAAAGGAGTAAGAAAAAAGATTGCCCTGGGAGAAGGAGGGGGAGCTGGAACAGAGTGAATTATGTCACGTAAGAGGCAGGAAAGGGCTATTATGATGGAGGGGAAGATGGGGGGGGGGGGTGTGGGCAAAGCTTAAACCTCACTCTAATCAGAATGGAAGGAGAATAACACACATACTCAGCAGGATACAAGAAATCTGTCTTATGCTGTAAGGAAGTAAAAAGGGGCTGGGATAATAGAAGGAAGGTGGGTTGGGGGAGGCAATGATCAGAAGAGAATCCGAATTCAAATTCTGCCTTGGACACTTACTAGGTACATGACTGTGGTCAAGACACTTAATCTTTGCCTGCCTCAGTTTCCTCATCTGCAAATGGAGAGAATAATAGCACCTGTATCCCAGGGTTGCTGTAAGGGTCAGATAAGGCACCGTACAAAGTGTTTGTAAACCTTAAAGGGATACGTTAGTGATGGTAACGATGGTGATGTTAGGTCACAGGTTGGACCTGTGGGGAGCCCTGGCCAGTGAGCTAAGGAAGGAGGGGATAGGAGGGGGCGGGTCCAGCTGCTGCTCTAGCCAGTCACAGGCAAGCCTGGCAGCTAGGCCCGCCCCTCCCTGGAGTGAGGTGGGGGTAGGGGGCACTAGAGAAAGAAAACAAATCAGAGATAATGAGGAAGCTCAGCCCCTGAGCCTGTCATCTCTGAAGAGCCCCGGTTGTTAGGACGACCAGCCTTCTAATAATAGACTCCAAGAGCCTCCCTCCTGAGCTGCCCCAAGTTGTTATGACAACCTGGGCTCTCTGGTCCTGCTGAGCACCTCCTGCCAGGGCCAGGGCTTAGGGGCCAGGGCTGTGGGGCCAGGACTTCGGGGCCAGAGCTGTGGGGTCAGGGCTGTGGGGCCAGAGCTGTAGGGCCAGGACTGTGGGGCCAGGTCTTCAGGGCCAGAGCTGTGGGGCCTGGACTTCGGGGCCAGAGCTGTGGGGTCAGGGCTGTGGGGCCAGGGCCAGGGCTGTGAGGCCAGGGCTGTGGGGCCAGGGATCCCCAGGCCTGTGATGAGAGGCCAGAGTTGTGGGGCCAGGGCTGTGGGGCCAGGGCTATGGGGCTGGGGATGCAGGGCCAGGGCTATGGGGCTGGGAATGCGGGACTAGCTCTGGCTCTGGTGTCCTCTAACTGACTCAAAACTGCCTCCTACCCACCCAGAGGCTGGCCTTTCCCAGTCCCACCATCTACAGACCTTCACCAGGCTTCCCAGCCTGTACATTACACCACCCTCCACATCTGGCTCTACTGAGGGCAAGTGGCTGGTGGGACATTTGCGGTTTGTAAGCTGTAGACCTATCCATGGTCCAAAGGGCCGGGGGCAAGGAGGGGGTGCAGTGCAAACAGAGTTAGGAAGAGCTGAGTTCAAATCCTGCCTTGCTGGCTGACCCTGAACAAGTCACTTAACTTCCATTTACCTCAGTAAAATGTGTTGGATTTGATGACCTCTGAGTCATTTAACCCTATTTGCCTCAGTTTCCTCATCCGGAAAATGAGCTGGAAAAGTCCCAGTATCTTTGCTGAGAAAATCCCAGATGGGGCTCACAAAGAGTTGGATGAAGCTGAAAAATGCCTGAACTGAAAAGTCCACTCTAGCTCTAAATCAGTGATTTCCCAGACACCTCACTCTGCTCAGAGGCTCCAAGAGACACTCATCAGGGCTCAGAGCCCAGTCCTCCCCCTCTCCAAAAAATGCAATCCCAGTATCTGCTTACTGATTGGTCCAGGCTGGCACTCTTAATCAACCATTAATCACAATAGAATGCCAATAACTCATTGGCTCCTGTGGCTGCACCTGGAAATACAGAGCAGGGCTTCCCCCGCTCTTGGCAGACATGGCCCAGTGAAACAAGTCCTGGACAAGGATTTAGGAGATCTGGGTCTGTTGCTAAGGACCAATCTGATCTTGGACATATCCCTTCTGTAAAATGAAGGAATTGGATTAAATGACCCCTAGATATCCCTTCCAATTCTAAATCTGTGATTCTCAGTTATTTTACCTCAACCTCAGTTTTCCCCATCAGCAAAATGGGAATAATAACATTTGTATTGCCTCCATCAGATGGTCTTTGCAAGGAAAGTGTTTTGTAAATCATAAAGTGCCACAGAAATGGGAATCACTGGGTTCCTGCTCTAAACCCTGCTCCGAACTCACTACATGGGAATCAATAAGTCCTTTAACCTCT
This sequence comes from Pseudochirops corinnae, assembly GCA_028646515.1. Lineage (NCBI taxonomy): Eukaryota > Metazoa > Chordata > Mammalia > Diprotodontia > Pseudocheiridae > Pseudochirops > Pseudochirops corinnae. The sequence goes on from CM053585.1 coordinate 47,869,513, forward strand.
GAGTGCCCCCATCCATCAAATAGAAAATCAGTAACTCATTCCTGTCCTGGCTAGCTCAGTTGGGGTGTTGGAGAGACCAGATTAGATCAATGGTATTCAGGGGCTTTGGAATGACTGATGGGCTCTAAGGCTTCCGTTCCTGTTGGCTATTCCTGAGGAATGTCCCCCCAATAGGTCCTATTACCCTGGGTCAGGGCGCAGGAGCACAATTTCTGCAGACACTGGGATGAGGGGTATGTCCCTCAGGACTCAGTGCACGGGGGCTGAATCCCCTCTGGGTCATCATCAGTCTCACATCTTGTCCAGATGGCTTCCTCCCCAATTCCCTCTGTCTTGTTCAAGGCCCTACAGGAGGACTGCACAGATAACATTTACAAAGTAGCTGAAAAACAGGCTTCCTCTCCTTCTTTCTCTCTTTCCCTCCTCTCTCTCTCTTTCCCTCCTCTCTCTCCCTCCCTCCCTCCTTTTCTCTCACCCTCTGCTTCCCTCCATCTTTTCTTCTCCTCCTCCTTCTCTCTCTCTCTCTCTCTCTCTCTCTCTCTCTCTCTCTCTCTCTCTCTCCCTCTCCTCTTATCTTTTCTCTCCCTCATTCCCTTTTCCCAATCTTCTCCCTCCTCCACTCCAAAGACCCATTGAAATAAAAGTTAAACATGGGAACAGATGGGCTCACTGTGTAGCTGTAGCCAGAGAGGCCACTGTGTGCCTAACAGCCCCAAATGGGACAGGACACCAAAGCAGGAACGTTTTTCTTCCTTTGGATAAAAGCCTGCTACAGGTGCAGGGATGTTCTGGTTAGGTCTGGGCTCTGCTCCCCTGCCCCATCCCCTGGGACAGGCATAGAGGAGACATCACATTCTGCCTCCTCCTAGAATTGCTTATAGTTGGGTTTCCTCTCCCTAAGGACTAAGAGTCCCTTAAGGAAGGAACAACTTCTCCTTCTCAGCACCCAGCTGTGATTTTAATCATAAAATGTTAGGGCTCAGAGTGGGAGGGACTTCGCAGGGCATCTGGTCCAACCCATGCCTGAAACAGGCATCCCTTCCATGCCGTCCTGGAACAAACATTCAGAGAGAAGGGAGAGGGAGGGAGGGGAGGAGGACGTAGGCCAGGACAAGCAAAGGGATGAGGACAGCTGCTTTGGAGGACAAAGTCGGGGGAGCCTTGCTTTATCTAACTTTACCAGTCTGCTGCTTTACTACAGAGTTATTATTATTATTTTTTTTAACAGAAAAGGGCCTCACACACACCTTTCTTTTAACCATACTCACATCTTGAAACTGAGAGTTGAGACCACGAAACAGCAAGGCTCCCACCTCCCCTTGGTTAAAGTGTATCCTGAATGAAACTTTAGTTCTTGGGGTGGGGGGATGTGGTGGCGTAAATAAACCCCCTGAAAGTTGAATTTTTGAATCTATAGATATGACTGCGAGAGCTGGGCAGCCTCTATGGAGCTGAGGCCTCCAGGCTAGCATCACCACTAAGGTTCTGGAGCAAGACTCGAGATTGGGAGGTGGAGGAAAGGGGAGGCAGGGGACCTGACACTAGGCCTTCCTTACCTTATTCTCCAGCCTCTCTATCAGCTCAGCTAAGCGGCTGATCTGTGCTTCCAGCCCCTCCTCCTTGGTATCTGGAGAACCTGAGTGGGAAAAGCCAGAGAGTTCGGTAAGGGGATCCCGGGACCCTGGGGAGCCAGGAAGGGTGGTACAGGGGCTGAGAAGCCAGCAGTGAGCTAAGGGTGAGTGGTCCCAGACCTGAGCTGGAGGCATCTCCCCAGACATGCCTCTGCAGGGCCTGTTCCCCAGGCCTGGAGGCACGCCTTCTCTTTGCCCTGGCTTCTTTCTAGATTGGCCCAAATCCCACCTCCTATGGGAGGCCTATCCTGGTCACCCTCACCACTGGCACCTTCCCTTTGAGATCTCCTTCCATCTACACAGCATACATCTTGCACATACATAGACGTCTCCATCAGAGCATCAGCAAAGTGAGGGCAGGGCCTGTGCCTTATAGATACTCCCAATGCTTAGCACAGTGCTTGGCATTCAGCTAGCACTTAATAGATGATTACTGACTAGCTAACATACCACCTCCTGAATTCTGGTGACTCCCACCCTTGACCTCCAAGTGTTGAGAACTTTCCCGTTTCAGGATTCTGCTCCAGGATGGATCAATCCTAAGTGAGATGGATCTATCCCCAGCCCCCTTGAGCCCCCAAGTCCCCGGCCTCCACACCAAAGGTCCTGGGCTCAGCCCGTGGTCCAAGCCCCATCAATGTGACAGTCCAGGCACCTGCCATAACAGAGTGGCCCTCCAGGGATCCCTGAGCCAACACTTCTCTCTCCCCAGGTTCCACTCACCAGATGGAAAGCTCTTCCCTTGCTCAGCAGATGAGAGTCTGTGGTTGGGGGTATAGCGGGGAGCTGGATTGCCATACCATGTATCTGCCACACCTTGGCTGGCCTTGCTGGGGTTCTGTCTGTAGAGCAAGCACCATATTAAAAAAAAATACACGCTGACTTCAGGGGAAGCATCAGATTCCTGAAACATGGGGCTGTTTCTACACGGTCTCATCTTTTGAAGGCCAGGGGAAGGATTCAACACTGGTCTCCTATCAGACACTGGGGAGAGAGCTTCAGCTATCCAAGAGGAGATATGCCAGTCCCTCCCTTCAATAGAGGCGGCTCTCTGGGCTCCAGCTTCATCTAGCACATGGGTTCCCATTTCATTTGTCACATGCAGCCTTGGAGCACTGAACCTGCTGTCAGGAAGACCTTAGTTCAAATTCTGATTCAGACATGTAGTAGCTACATCACTCTAGGCTAGTCATTCAATGTCTCTGAAACTCAGTTTCCTTATCTGTGAACTGGAGCCATAAGACCTATAGTACCTAGCTCATAGCATTATTAGGGGGAGGAAATAAGACAATGGATGCAAAGCCTCAATGTTCTCCATCCCTAATCGGCTCACATGATTATCATTCGGGCATCCTGCCAAAGCTGATTGCCTATCTCCCTCGATGACACACTCCCACCACAGTCACTATGGCCTACATCCTTCACGATCCTAACCCCTGTCTCCACCCCTGAGGGAAATGATGGACCTTGATTTGGCAGCTGGAAGTAATGCTCTGTCCCCTGCTAAGTCCGGGGCTCAGTTTTGAGATGCCCAATCTCTCCCATTTCTTCACTCCCAGAGGGTCAGAACCAGTCTTCCTTAGGAAGCAGTTTGCACTGGAGACAAGGTCAGGGCTCCCCACAGCCCACCCTCCAGCGGTACTGGACTTCAGCAAGGTCAGGCCTAAGGGATTCTGGTCCTTATTCCCTTTTCTACATGAAAACACAGGCGTACAACAAAGACCCAGACAGACATGAATACAGACACATTTGCTCCCATTAGGTTGTGGGCTCCTCGAAAGCAGACACAGCTCTTCATACTGTGCCGGGAACACGATCCTGTTCAGTCATTTTTCAGTCACTTCCAACTCTCCGTGACCCAATTTACAGGTTTCTTTTCACAAATATTGCCATATCCTTCTCCAGCTCATTTTATAGAAGAGGAAACTGAGGCAAACAGGGTTAGGTAACTCGCCCAGGGTCACACAGTTAGGAAGTTGTCTGAGGCCAGATTTGAACTCAGGTCCTCCTGACTCCAGGCCCCAGTGCTCTATCCACCGTGCCACCTAGCTTCAGTAGTAGGTATGTGGTAGGTGCTTAATAAATGCTTAGTGACTTCAGATAGACAAGTATAGGAACCCAGTGTGCAGAGATTCCCAGGGTTCTCTGAGCCCCACAAAACTGAGAGGTTGGTATAAGTAGGATCCCCATTTTATAGATAAAAATAATTGAGGGCTAGAGTGGGGGAATGATTCATCCAAGGTCACAGTTAGCACTAACCAGCAGGGCTGGGACTTGAACTGAATTTTCTGCTCAGAGTCTGGCCCTTTTCCCCTTGGCCATCACTGCTCCTCTCTGCACATTAGAATGGCGATAGGATGCCTCCGTAACCCCTGCAGGTTTAAGGGAGGTAGGAGAAGTATGTTACTGATGCCATTTTACAGAAGGGGAAACTGAGGCTCAACCACAAATGGGGTCATGGAGAGTTGGATGTGACTGAAAGAAGACTTAAACACAAAACTGAGGCTTTCCAGAGGTTAAATAACTTGCTTGTGGTCACATAGCCAGTAAGTGCCACAGGCAGGATTTGAACCCAGATCTCTTGGCTCAAGTCCTACCCTACACCTATACTTGTATATGTGCTCATGTAATATAATTGTTAAGCACCAGCTATGTACACGGACCCGCACAGAAGGCTCCTCATTGTTTCCCTCACCGTATTTGGCTGGTCTGTTCCTCAATGGCCTCCACAGCACTCTCCACAGAGCTCAGCAGGGACTGGATCTGATTGGCTGTCTCCTTGAGAAGGAAGCGGGTCACAAACTGGTCCACATTGGATCCCCCCTCATAGACCTGTGGCGGGAGAGCAGGGAACAAAGGGAATGAGGAACACAAAGTGTGGGGGGCATCTGGAGGTTGGGGCGTGTTGGAGAAGGCATCTGGGGTCTGAGAAGTGGCTAGGCAGCCTACACCTCCCTCCCACAATACCTCCCCCTACTCGCCCCTGAAGAGTCAACACATTTGGGGGAAGCAGGGGCAACCTGTATGAGATGATTCTGTTTGAACAGCTAATCAGCATTTCTGGTACCCCAAAATGAACCTTCTCCTTCTCCATTGCCTACTCCTCAATGCTCCTTAGCCCAAGTCATCAAAGGCACCCTGGAATCCCTAGTCTTAGAACTGAAGAAGACAGAGTTCAATCTGTAGTTAGCATTTGAGTTCCTGCCCGAATGGGGACCCAGCTGGTCAGTTCTAGCGAGGCAGCTCAGCTTGTGCTCTCCTCTCTTCTCATCAAATGGGGAATCATGTCTTAGCTGCGGGTGTTCTGCCCAAAGGAAGGGTAATTTTAGTGGCTGAAATCTACCTAGATAACAGACTAGATTTCTTCTCAAAAACCAAGCCTTAAACCCAATTCACTCTGGATCTCATTGATTGGACAACAGTAGGTCCCTGTCCAAGCATCACTTAATACTTATTTTGGGGGCCCCTCCTGGCTCAGAGGGAATGTAAATATCCACTGTTTCTCTTTTGGCCAGCAACCCTGAGGGTCTTACCCTCCCAATGTGATTTATGTATTTATTTATTTGATTAAAGGGACCATCCCTTGACTCATTTCTCAAAGAGGCCTTTTCACTGAATGGGTGTTTCCTTGCTCAAAGTGAGAACTTGAAAAGACCTTAGCTTACAAGAGCCAAGGTCTCCCATGCATCCTGGGCCTTCTCCAGTCTTCCTGATCTATGTTCCACCACTGGACCAGGTCACTCTGGAGGAGAAAGTGAGGCTGGTGACTTTACATAGCCCTGCCTCACTTAAATCCAATTCAATTGCAAGTCATGTCATCATCTACCTGTCATGGTTCTCTTCTAGAATGAAGGATGAACCATGCAACAGTATGCCAGACACAGCGTTAAGCTCAGGGGATACAAAGAAAGCCATAAAATATTCTCTGCTCTTGAGGAACTCACAGTCTAATGGATAGGAGAGCAGAGAGCAGGGCTTCTAGGGACCACACTGGTACCTATGTGTGAACATTCATCAATAGGAGAGGAGGAGGGAGGGAGGGAGGGAGAAGAGAGAGAGAGAGAAAGAGACAGAGAGAGAAAGAGAGAGAGAAGAGAAAGAAGGGAAAGAGCAAGGGAGGGAGAGAGAAGGAAGAGAGGGGGAGGAGAGAGAATGGGGAAGGAGGGAGAGAGAAAGAGAGAGAGTATGTGAGAGAGAGAAGAGAGAGGAGAGAAATAAGAAGGGAAAGGGGAGGGAGAGAGGAAGGAGAGAGAAGGGGGAAGGAGGGGGAGAAAGAGAGAGACAAAGAGAGACAGAGAGAGGAGAGACAGAGAGAGAGACAGAGAGAGAGAGAGAGATAGAAAGAGAGAGAGAGAAAGAGAGAGAAGAGAAAGAAGGAAAAGAGCGAGGGAGGGAGAGAGAAGGAAGAGAGGGGGAGGAGAGAGAATGGGGAAGGAGGGATAGAGAAAGAAAGAGAGAGTGTGTGAGAGAGAGAAGAGAGAGGAGAGAAAGAAGAAGGCAAAGGGGAGGGAGAGAGGAAGGAGAGATAAGGGGGAAGGAAGGGGAGACAGAGAAAGAGACAGAGAGACAGAGAGAGAGAGAGAGGAGAGACAGAGACAAAGAGAGAGACAGAGAGAGACAGAGACAGAGACAGAGAGAGGAGCAGGAAGGGGGAGGGTGGAGAAAGGACCAGCGGGAAGGGGAGAGAGAGCTGTCAAAAGAGACAGTCACGGAAAGACCAAGGCAGGAGAAAGAAGGACAAAGCAACACAAAGAGAGATAGGGAGGAGACAGGGAGAAACAAGCAGAAATGCGGTAAAAAGACAGACAGGAAGACAGTAATAACGAGAGAGAGGGAGAGTCAGACAGAAGGAGAAACAATGGCAATCTCTTCCCCAGACCAGGCAATTTCATGGACCATTTGAGATTGCACTGTAATTGTATAGATGAAGGGGGAGGATTTGCTGTGGGTCAGACTGTCTTTTTGTAAGATTAATTAATACTCAGAAAATTACTTCAGGTTCTGATATTTTTTTGCTGAATTACAATCACTGATTATCCTTTCCAGTTAATTAAAAAAAAAATGAAAACCAAATGCCTGAGATCCAGTCCTCCGTGCCCCTAAGTTCTCTGACCGCACAAATAAGTAATTTGTCATTGTTCATTCATTTCAGTTGTACCTGACTTTCTGTGGCCTCATCTGGGGTTTTCTTGGTCAAGATACTGGAGTGGTTTCCCATTTCCTTCTCCAAATCATTTTACATATGAGGAAACTGAGATAAACAAGGTGAAGTGACTTGCCCAGGGTCTCACAGCTAAAAAGTATCTGAGGCCACATTTGAAATCAGGATAATGAGTCTTCCTGACTCCGGATCTGGTGCTCCATCCACTTCACCACCTACTTTCCCAACAAGTAAGTAAAGAGGTCTGGAGTTACAAAGTATCTCCCACATCAACTACAACCACCCCCTTCTCCCATAGAGGAGAGCCAAACAATCCAGATCCCTGAGGGCAAGCCTATGAGATTGAAGGCTTCCTCATAAGGAAAATGGTGTCCCCACTGGTGAGGATTTCATCTTCCCCTTCAGACAAGGAGCTGCTCATAAAGGCAGATGGTCCCTCTGGCACCTCAAGGTGCTGATGTGGTAGAGAAGAAACACCACACGGACCGCATTCTCCCCTTGCAGCTAAACTAGGACAGCAACCTGACCTGATAATAATAACTCACATTTATGTATGGAAATATCACATAGACGCTTTAAGGCTTCCAGGGCATCTCCCTGCCTCTGGACCCTGCTTCCTTGAAGACTCAGTTCAAATCCTGCTCCCTGCAGGGGGCTTTTCCTGGACCCCCTTCCCTGCTAGCACCTGCCTTCTGCGAGGACTGCCCATTTACACAGCACATGTCTTGTCTGAACGTCCTTGTTCACACGTTGTCTTCCCCATTCAACTGCGAAGTCCTTGGAAGCAGAGAATGTGGGGTTTGGGGTTTTGATTTTTTCTTCCGTTTTTAATTTTTTAAAATTTTTTTGTATCCTCAACACTTAGCAGTATTCGTGGCATACAGTAGGTACTAAATAAATGTTGGCTGACCAATCTGATTCACATCGAGGCAGGGAGTACAAGTATTTTTATCCCTGTTTTACAGATGAGGAGCCTGAGTCTCAGAGGTGTGAGGCTATTTGCCCCTGATCCCCTGGCTGGAATTTGAACCCAGAGCTCCTCACTCCAGCTCCAGCACTCTCCTCACCCAGCCATTCCCTTAGAAGGAACTCCTTGAGGACAGAGACCACATTTCCCCCTTTCTTGTCTTCCCCAGCCCTTAGTACGGTGCCTGAGGTGGGATGGGCCCCTAACAAATGCTTGGGACCTCCCTTGGCCCCTGGAAGCTGCACATCTCTGTCTCTCTAGGGATGGGGAAGGATATGTGCCCAGAGCATGGGCCAGGAGGCAGAGGGGGTAGTGTGGGTGGGCGGGGGTGGTGTGCACTCCGCTTCCTTCCCTGTCCCTGGTAGAGCTGCTTCCTCCAGACTCTGGGGAGCTGGGGGCTGCCTCCTGGGATTCACTGGGTGGCAGTCGGCTTGGTCGTCCCTCCCCTTCTTTCCTCCCCTCCCCCCATCGGTCAGCACAGACCTCTCCTCCGGAGCGTGGCTTGGTCAGGAAACTTTGCTTCCAGAGTCTTGAAGAGACCCTCGGCCAGGATCCCGCTTCCCTCTCCTCTCCTCAGGCCTAACCTGATCAGCCACCTCTCCTAAGAGGGGGAACCCAAACCCCCGTCTCTCCATCGGAGGGATGGAAGGTGGCCACCCCACTCATCCTAACGCCCGACCCCTTCTAGCTCTGAATCTATGACCCTCCCATCCCCAGGGCCCTGCAGAAGGTTTTGTACATAAAACGTGCTTCATGAGGTTAAACAGAACGAAATGGAGCGTCCCTCACTTTGCTCTATTCCCTTTCCTCTCTCCCTCCCCCTTCCCAGCAGCACAGGGCAGAGGCTCTGCAGAGAAAGCTGGACATCATTCTGGACAAAGGCTTTACCGGTGTTAACTCATCTCATACCACAACAATGCTGGAGGTAAGCGCTGTTATGGTCTCCTTTTCACAGCTGAGAAAACTGAAGCAGGCAGAGATAGGTTAAGTGACTGACCCAGAGTCACAGAGCTAGGAAGTGTCTGAGGCAGAATTCCAGCTCAGGTATTCCCACCTCCAGGCCCAGTACTCTCTATCTAGTATGTACAAGCCATCCCATGGGCAGGCCAATCCCCTTGGGGTTTCCCCAGTAGGCCCCCTTACAAATGGTACTTCTACTGTATCATAGTTATTATGGGTGAAGTGGGAAAAGACCCAGGTTCATATCCTGACTCTCATCCTTTTGGGTTGTCTGTGTGATTTTTTTTGGGGGGGAGCACATCACTTTACCTGGCTGAGCCTCAGTTTCCTCATCCATGCCATGTGGATAACAATACTCCCCCATGTCACAGAATTGTGGGAGCTGTTATCATTACAGAATTGAGTTGTCCCTAGTGGATTGCTATTATGGAACTCGGGAGTGGGTGTGGATTTCCTTTAAAAGGCTCTGTAGGAGGGAGGCTGTCCAGTAGGATGGTGGGCATAAACAGCCTGCAGTGTCTGGTCAGTGATGAGGACCCAGGCTCGAGACATGTCATGAAGCATCACCAAGATCAGGAAGGACCGTGGTAGGGAGTGGATGGGTCACAGACCCAGAGAATAGGACAATGAACAGTAACCCAAGGGCTTCAAGAGCTGAAATACCAAGAGGTCCAGGAAATGGCCCCCAGCCCCTTGAGCAGATCATGGAGGGTTTATGGAGGAAGACGCATCAGAATGACCCAGGATGAAGAGGCACAGATGGGCTGTGCCCTCCATGAATCTCTCGAAAGCATCATAAAACAGGGCTTCCCTGGACACATCCAGTCTCCTCCATCTCTGTGTGTCCCTGAAGAGGGAAGGTGGATCTTGAGGGAAGGGCTTTCCTGCTAGGTCTGGGAACCAAGCCAGACCGTGACCTCTACAGTCTGCATTCTCCAGCACTAAGCACAGTGATTGGTACAAATTAAGGCCTTAATAAGTGCTTGGTGACAGTACCTTCTGGCTTGGCTTGGCTTTGTACTCACCTTCTTGGTGTAGCCCATGGCCTTCAGGACAGAGTGGTTCAGGGTCTCCAGGGAGGCTAGGACATCCTCATAGTCTCCCATGTGGTCCACAAAATAATCTAGGGGAAGGGGGCAGAGGGTAAGGGCTGATCAGGGCACATCTGAATTCTGTTCTTGCACTGAGATGGCAGAAAAGGTCTTGTATGGCTCTGAATGGGGGGGGGGGGGAGATTGAGGGAATTCATGCCTGGGGCATAGACAAAGTGGGCCAACAAAAGTTGTCGATGGGAAGGTAAATGCCGATGGCATTGGCTTTGGGAAAGTTTCTGCATCTTATGTCTCCATTCGTATGTTCCTCTTGCCTCCTTCTCTCTTTTTTGCCTCCCTCCAAGGTCCTCTTATCTAGTTTTGTTTGGGATCCCCCTTTCCACCCTTTCCGGTCCTTCCCTACCCCACACCCATTAACCCTAGGGGCACCTACCACATAACTCTTTGGTGTCCACATGGCTGCAGAGGAAGAGAAGAAGGGAGAGAGAATGGGAGTCAGTGCACTTGCATCTGCCCAGCCCCAGGTACAGGTGACATTTTCATGTATCCAACCCCTAGGTTCGGATCCCAAATGAAGGTGGAGGAAGGCCGGCAGCACCTAAGAGGCCACACTTCGTGGTGGACTGGACTTGGCATCAGGAAGACTCAGGTCCAAATGCCACTTCAGATCCTTGCCCTCAGTGACCCTGGGCAAGGCACTTAAAAAAAACCAAAAACAAACCCTCTACATGATTTGGTTTCCTCACCTGCAAAATTAGAGAGTTTAATTCAATCGCCTCTAAGTTTTCTTCCAATTTTAAGTCTTTGATTCTATGGATGGGAGGGTCCTACTCAGAGGCCAAATATTCCCTGCTTTTAGTCTACCCTTAGAGTGACTAATGAACAACAAGGGGGAGGGTGGAGGGGATTCTTTCCAGGGAGAACTCATTAAAATCCATAGATGTTCCCTGGGAGGACCCTGAGGGGACCCTGATCCTGTTGCATAAGGACATTACCCCCCAACCACAGAATGTTAGAACTGGACAGGACCTTAGAGGCCACCAGATTCAGTGCCATTATTTTACAGATGAGGAAACTGAGGCACAGAGTTGCTCATTGATTAGCCCAGGGTGACATAACTAGGAAGTGGCAGAGCCAGGTCCTGCACCCAGTCTGCCCGACTCCAAAACCACTGATCTTTCTTCATGACTCGTCACCTTTAGAACTGAGCACCAAAGGGATAAAAGAGGATGAGTCACTGGACACTGGATGGAGAGGCAAGGGACCTGGCAGATCCCTCCTTGAAAGGATCCACAGCTTTGAGATCTGCCCCATTTGGTGGGGTCAGGAATGATGGTGATGCAAACGGGAACGTCTGTGAGCTTCTGTTCCCACTCAGCCGAGAAATTCTTGACAGGTGGCCTGTGTGAGGCAGGCAGAATTCCCCACCACTGAATCCCCCACCGGGGGAGAGATGAAAGGCGAGGATGCAAACTGCTGAGAGAAAGTGGAACTTCAGAAAGGGCGGGATGTGGAGAGTGAGGGAACCTGTTGTCAAGAAACTGGAGAGAGAACACAGCAGGAGATGACAGAAGCAAAGGCTGCCTGAGGGGGCCAGAAAAAAGGGCTGGACAGCAACAGAGTCACGGCTGGCTGGGGAAGAGTCAGACTTGTCTCTGCACACACAGGGGGAGCCTGGCTGGCTGGCCAGGGGCTGATGAAGGGCATGTATGGCCCAGACTAAACTCAAGGGAAAGGTCTATAGAAATCAGCCTGAAAGTAATCTGATCCTTCACTGACTGACCATCATTGGTCCTCTTCAAGAGCAACAACCATCTGGGGATGAGAGGAAGAGAAGGGGGGAAGAGCAAATAAGCTTGGGGGAGAGAGACGAATGCAATCCAAGAGCAGACAGAATCACTGAGTCAGGATTCAGGCAGCTTCAGAGGCAGCTGTGAGTAGATACTGGAGCCAGCAAGGGAGGATGGAGAGACCCAAGGATGGGACTGAAGAAGTGAGCTGGCCAACCTTGAAATGAAATCTACAGAGAACCCTGTGAGCATCAGATCATTCTGTTAAGGGGAGTTAATTGAATTCTAAGACTACACCCACAACACACACACACATATGTACGTACATATGTATGTATGCATATATACTCTAAGACTTTTAAAATTGTTTTTAATCGGTATTTTTTTAACATTTAGATTTCCCATTGTCTTCTTCCCCTTCTCCTGAGATTTTTTCAGTCAACAGTGTCTAAAACCCAACATCCATCCATCCATCCATCCATCCATCCATCCATCCATCCGATCATTCACCAAGGCTGCCCTGACTGTCCCAGAATTGACTGTCTTTATCAATCACTTGTTACCCATTCATTTCTTCACTCATTCATTTATTTACTTATTCACCATGCTAGGTGCTGATGGGGATACAAAGGCAAAGAAACTTCTTGGGGCCAGGAACTATTTCATATTGGTCTCTATCTTCAGAACCTAGAACATAGGAGGTTGCTTAAGAGATGTTTCCTGATTTGAATGGAATAGTTTCTGATGTCACAGAGCTTGCAATCTGATACTATTGCTAACTGCATTCATATATGCCTAGTCTTGTCTCCTCAATTAGATTATGAGCTCCAAGAGGGCAGGAAGTGTCTATTATATTGTATCCCTCACTGTGCCAAGTACAAAGCTGGGCACAACTGACCTCAGTGAATATGTATGCATCATGGTGAGTTTCTCCGCCTGTAGCAAAATGGTTCTGGATGTACCCATCCTGAATGATTCAAGGTGTGTGATGGTGAATGATTCAAGGAAAAGCTTTGATCCCAAAGACACTATACCATGTATGAAAGGAAAAATCAATTTCACTTGGATGGTGACTGAATGGCTGAGCAAGCAACCTTCTATTTCAGAAGCTCCAGGACCATCATAGAAATGCCTGGCATGTAAAAAGTTCACCCATCTCAACTTTCATGACCCAAATCTTCACTCCAGAGAGGTCATCACCTACCAGGGCTCTACCTCCCCAATCCAGAGCTGTGACAACTTCTTGTGTTTCACCTTTGTTCTCCCTCAGTCTCTACTTATTTTACCCTTTCCTGCTTTCCAAGCCATCAACCCTTGCTCTGTCCTCACATTCCTCTATTTCTAATCGTGATCTGATTGGTTACTCATTTAATTTTACACTCTTCTCTACCTTCAAATCTCTGATCTTCTTGTTTGATCAATACCCATTCCTTTCAAATTCCTACTATTTTGTCTTCTCCCCTCCTACTCTGGGCACATTGACATATATTGACAGAGGAGGTTGGGCATACATTTTGACTGGTCCACTATGAAAATGTTAGTTAATTTCAACTGGGTCCTCACCACTGCATGGCAATCCTATGGCTCCCTGATTAACTATCACCCATTATCAAGGCGTCTGTTCTGAATCTTCTCTTCTCAAGGCACACACCTCATCTCTGTCCTCACTTTCTCAGCAGAAGACACTGTCTCATATTTTACCAACAGAATGGAGGCCATCTGTCATGAACTCCCTTTTCTCCTTAATTCCATACCTCAAATACTTTGAGCAACAGTTATTCTCCATTTCCTACTCTTTTCTTCCAGTCTCTGAAGAAGACGTGTCCCTTCTCTTTGCCCTTCTCCCTACTACCACCTACTACAATAGTCTCCTAAATGGTGTCCCTGATTTCAAGTTCTTCCCTTTCAAGCAATCCTCCATACAACTGTCAAATTGATATTCCTAAAGCACAGGACTGCCCATGTCATTCCTCTGTTCAAGATTTCTCATGGGCTCCCTGTTGCCTTTGGGATAAAATACAACCCCCCTTGTGTTGCATTTAAAGCCCTTCATAATGTGCCTTCAACACATCTTTGCTGAATTATTTCCTGTTGTTCCCTCTATGTTCCAGTTGATCTGGCCTACTTGAGGTACCCTATGCTCAACATTCTGTCTCCATCTTCTGTGACTTTTCATGGGATGGTCACTATGTCTGGAATATTTCATCACCTATGCTTCTTGGAATTCCTGCCTCCATTCAATGGTCATCTCAAGGGCCATCTCCTACATTTCTGCCCACCCCCAGCTCCCTTGGAAATGATTTTATGTATACTTAACTGCATATATTGTTTCTCCTCAGTAGAATGTAAGCTTCTTGAGGGCAAGGATTATTCTATTTTTGTCTTTGTGTCCTCAGTGCCCGGCATTTAGCACTCAGCACAACAATGCTAGTTGACTAGTTGACTGACATGGAAGAAATTTAATAAATGTTCACAGAATTAAATAAAGGAGTTTTTAGGTCAGGCCATTGGTCAGGGAGGGCATGGGGAAGGGTCTTGAAAAGCTAGGTCAAGGAGGACAAGCCCTCAGAGACTTGGAGCTTGGGAAGGAGAAGTCATTGAAGACAGACTTTCAGGAGAGTTCCCATGAAAAAGATCTTGGGGTATCAGTGGACTTTAAACTCAATATGAGTTAATAGGATGTTGGTGTTGGTGTTCAGTAATTTTTCAGTCATGTCTTACTTTTTGTGACTCCAGTTGAGGTTTTCTTGGAAAGATACTAGTGTTTTGCCATTTCCTTCTTCAGCTCATTTGACAAATGAGAAAACTGAGGAAAACAAGGTTAAATGATTTGCCCAGGGTCATACAGCTAGTAAGTGCCTGAGGCCAGATCTGAACTAAGGAAGATGAGTTTCCCTCACTCCAGTCCCAGAGTTCTATCCTGTGCGCCACTTTAGGGTCACTAGGGTACATGGTACCTAAAAAGATTAGTGCTATCTCAAGCTACATTAAGAGAGGCATAGTGTCCAGAATGAGGGGAATAATAGATTAGATAGATAGATAGATAGATAGACAGACAGACAGATAGATAGATATTCTCTGCATTGTTCAAGCATATCTGGTTCTGGGTTTCATGTTTCTGGAAAGACACAGATCAGTGGAGAGCATCCAGGAGAGAAGAAATGGAAAGGGGAGAAGCCTACAGGATGTGTGACATGGTAATCTCCTGAAAGAATGTTTATCCTGGAGCGGAGAAGGTTTAAGGAGACCCTGGCAGGATGGCCAAATTAACACTACTTGTCCCCAGAGGAGAGAACCGGATCCAAGCCTTTGTTGGAGGTTGTTAAGCAGAGGTGGGAGGACCCTGGGTTGAGGAAGTTGCTGGGGGGATTCTTAATCAGATACAGATTGGAGGAGAAAGCCCCTGAGGTCCTTAGATTCTTAGATTCTGAGATTTTATGATCTCCGGGTATAGTTGAGGGCCTGGTCTGGGTTACTCAGAGCCTAAGAAAGTAACCCCAACAATTCATGGCTCTCTGACACAAAGTGGGGATGGCTTCAGAATAAGACAGCAAGACTTCTGGGACCATACCTAGCCCATGCCTAGCTACCCCTAATCCATGTGTTCCCAAGAGAAGCCTTTTTCTATCCTTCTTTCCTCAAGGCCTTTCTTTTGCCATCTTCACATGGAAGAAATGGATCCTGGCCTTCTCTCTTAGAAGGAGGTTGGGAGAGATTTCAGATATGTGGACCCATCAGTCACAATAGAAGCAAAGGAGGTCCTCTAAGGTCCCTTCAGATTCTGTCAGTCTTGTCCAGTGTAATCTATAATTCCTTGGAAAGTGACTTTTGGACAAGCTGCTGTTTTTAGATTAAGGAAGCTACTTTCCCCTAGTGAGGAAAATTGGAAATCGTCACATGAGAATGGTTGTCTTTCTCACCCCAAACGATGCATTTTGATCAGTGTAGCCACAAAGCCATGGCTGCCATGGGCTGTGAGTGGCCCTGGGCTATATGAACAGCCCCTTGTTGGGGAAACGGGAGGACTCACTTGGTATTGTCAGAGTCGATCGTGTGAAAGAGCTTCTCAAGTTCTTCTTCATTAAGGACACCATCTGAGAAAAACAACTGGAATTCTTCCAAGGACAACTTCCCATCATCTAAAAGAAAGAAGACAGGAGGTCATGAAGGGTCTGGAGACAAAGAACAACTCTATGATCCGTTGGGACCAAGAAGCAAGGAGAATGGAAAATCATGTAATCCCCAATGTACAATGTGCCCAGTCACAAATAATCGCCACACTCCAAGAGGACTTTTACACTATAAATAATCACCCAAGCCAGAAAATCCCAAACCTAAATAATTCCCAATCAACAGATAATCCCCCCAAACCCAGGTAATTCCCCCACATACAATCCCCCAACATAGATAATCCCCAAATCCAGAAAATCCCAAATTTAAATAATCCTCAATCAACAGAAAATCCCCCAAACCAGGTAATGCCCTCAATATACAGATAGTCCCTAAACTTCAAATGCTTCCCCTAAATCCTGATGTTCCAGATCATTAATTAGGAGCATGAGGAGTTCACATTCCACCTCCCACTCTTAGTTGTCTCCCATACCTATGGTATAGGTGCACCATACATTTCCCTCTCTAATATCAACTCTTTCCCATCTGTGGTAAAGTCCAGCCCTGTGCCTAAGGACAGTGTGGCCCCATTTATACATCTCCCTTCTATCTCAGACTAGCCTTTCTTATCACCCAAATTACCAGGTTCCTCCTCTCCCTCTAACATGGGACCAGCCAGGGTTCAGTCCTCCCTTACCAGGAGACTGCTCTGTTTCCTGATTCAGGAAAGGCAGGCCTTGACCTACTTCTTGAGAAAGATTTAATTATCAGGAAAAGAGGCTCTGGTCCAGTCTATCTTCTATCCAGCATTTCTGAGGTTACAGACACAAAAGTCACAAGAAAATAGCTCCAGAGCTAGAAGGACCTCAGAGGCCATTTACCCTAAGTCCATCATTGTACAGATGATGAAAGTGAGTCCTAAGGAGGCTGAGAAACTCCCCCAATGTCACACAGACACTGAGCATCTGAGGCAGGATTTGAACCCAGGCCCTCTGAATCTAAAATCCAAGCTCCTTCCATTGTCACTGCCTCCCATTAGGAATAAGTTCTTTGCCACGATCTCTGTGGAATAGTACCCCTCTGCCCATGAAGCCAGCACTCACTCTGGATGTTTCATAGGCATGCAAAGGCACAGGAAATTTGGATAAGATTTCCATGGGACTCAGAAGCAAACCTCTGACCCTGAGTGAGCCCTAGGGGCTCAATGTCAGAATCATTCTTATTTTCCTCAGTCTGAGCTGGGTTCTAGGAGCACAGGCTTCTGCTGAGTTTATTTCTGATCCAACCGACTGTCTCAACAGCTTCCCATCTTGGGTGAGAGTGTCTGGCTTTTCTCCTCCAGGGAGATGGCCCTGTAGGCTCTAGATAGGGTACACAGATGAGCTTCCGCCTTCTCCATCTGCTCATCCCCAACTCTCCTTCCTCCTCCCTCCCCACTTGGCTCCTTCCTTCTTCCTCTCTCCCATTACCCCTGGGACTGGTAGGCACAGCTGTTAGAATCACCTCTCCATCCCCCTTGATGAGATCTGAGATCACATCACCAGAAGGCTCTTTGGGCAGGCTTCTTGGGTAGCAGGACCCCAGCAGTCCCCAGTTCTCTCAGACAGACATTAGGGATTGCGTAGAGGAGTCTTAGCTACTCCAGAGGTGGTTTGACCTGAATCTCTTCCTTGATGAACTAGGAAATCCATCCATTTCATTTCTACTCCTCAAGACACTGAGAATGGCACCTCTCCACCTGACCCATTATCTCATTATCTTCCTCATCTTTTTTCTTCCTCAAACTTATCTCACTTCTGACTTGACTATGTCTGTGGCCACCACTATTCATCTGGGATACTGGATTCAAAATCTTGAGTTTCTCTTAGATTTTTCCCTTCTCTGTTACCCCAAGATCCATGGGACTTTTTTATTCCACTTGCAACTGAAATCTTAAATGTTGTTATCCACACCTTCCTCCCTGCCCCAATTAGAATATGGATTGTGAAGCACCTATAGTATACTAAGTCTTGTGTTAACTCCTTGAGCTCAAAGTGCTTTGCATATAGTAAGTGCTAAAGAAACGCTTTTCATTCATTCATCTCTAGCCAATCAACATCAGATCCTATCTCAACATCACTCATATTCATTTTCTCCTCTCTGATTCCATGGCCATCGTCCCCTGTTATTACCACCTGCCTGAATTATTGCAAATATCTTTCTCACGGTATTTACCATCTCCACTGTCTTCCGCTCTAATCTATCCACCAGACTACTATCAACATCATCTGTTATAAATAGATCCAACAATGTCACTCCTCCCCTCAAAAGTCTTTGGTGGCTCCCTATTACCTCCAGGATAAAGTTTAAACTCCATAACCTCCTATTGAAGGCCCCCATAATCTAGCACCACTCTATTTTTCTAATTGTCTCTACCACCCAAACTCTGCCCTTAAATTGGAATAACTCAACATCCCCCAGACGTCTTCGGTGCTTTCAAGCCCCAACATCTTTGCTTAAGTTGGTCCTCATGCTTGGAATCTCTCTCACCCTCTCATAATAAACTTTTAAAGCCCATTTCACATGCTACTTCTTCCTGGAAGCTTTCCCTTAATGTACCTTCCCTCCCTAACCCAAGATGACACTTTTCTCTTCATTTAAATAATAAATGCATTTCAGTGCATTTATCACATAATATTATGTATTATACTTACCCATGTTAGTGTCTTCTAGACTGTAAAGCTTTGGAGGGCAAGGACCAGGGTCTTAACTAACCCCCAGCACAGTGTTCTGCACACTGTGAGTAGGAGCTTAATAACTGTTTGTCATACTATATATTCCTGGTATGAGACCGATTACAGATAGCCATGGGGATGAGGGGCCTTTTTTTCACGTGTCTTCAGAAGCTAACTTCCTTTGTCCTGAGCTATTCCAGGAGACCAGTTAGGCTTAGGGGATATTTGCCCTTCAAAGCACTCTGTTGGGCTCATTTCCTCCCTCCAAGGGCTCTGCCCACACCTTCCCCAGGGTAGTAGGAGAAGGCCAGGAAAAGAGAATAAGAGAATGAGTGTGTTGTGGGGAAGGATGGAGGAACCATGACCTGGGGTCTCAGTCTCTGTCTCATCTCGCATCTCTTTCTCTGGTATCTCAGCCCAGAGATAACAGGAAGAACTAAGACGGAAAGGGTGGACCCAAGAGCATTCATCCCCAGGGACAAAGCTAATAAATCCACATCTAATTAAGGGGAAAAGTCACCAAGTCAATGAAATGGCTTGAATTGGACCACGGTGCTGGCATCCTTACATAGAATCAGCTTCAAGTATATGAGTATTCAAGTGTGTCAAAACTAATGAAGTGAGACCAGTGCCTTCACTAACAAGCTGGGGCTGGCAGCTTCCATAACAAGCTGGGGCCAGCAGTCTCACTAAGAAGCGAGGGCTGGCGGCAGCTTCTGTGGTGCGTGACCTTTCAAATGCCAAACTCCTTATTTTAAAACACACACACACACACACACACACACACACACTTTTGTATCTCACACGTCTGTACTGTGGAGAAGCAAGGAGAGCATTGCTCACTGTCTCTGGCTGACTGACATGGATGGTCTGATTCCTCTTGGGTGGTCAAGCCTCTCCTCTCTACCTTCACTACTCCCCCAAAAGGCCTTTTCCCCTTTATCTTACAGCACTACCCTACCCCAAACCACTACTTCAACCTCACTCTCTTTCATTCTCTTTCTATTGGAGGAGTAAAGTGAGAGAAATGATTACTAAAACCAGTTATGGGGCTTTTCCCTCTCTCCCCTCTCCCGCCCCCAGCCTTTGAAGGGCATTACCGACCTCTGCCAAAAATTCACCCCACCTAAACTATTATCTAAGGTGAATTCTGCCCAAGGTGAATTCCTGCCCAGTGTGTTCAACTCCAGCAAGTTTGGGTGGAGGCAGATCCTTTGTCTAGATTGCCCAAGGCTGGGGGTAGTTTGGGTGCACAGATAGTCTCTTTGTCCACTCTCTCAGCCCCTCATTGGAGTGAGCTCACTTCTCGTTGTAATATTCATTTTTCTCATTAATTGTTAACCAGAGTTTATTTCCACCCTTAAGAATACCCACTCTTCCCAAGGCATATAAACTGTAAGCCCACCACCATGAGGGGTCTCCGGCATTCAAAAGTGCTACTGATTTCTTTTGTAATAAAAAGCTAGCATTATTAATGCAATGACTAATTACCCAGAAACTATGTCTCTCAAACTTTTTAAACACCCCCAAAGGGTAGCATTTATATAGTACCTACTAAGTGGGGTTTTTTGTTTTTTACAAGTATTATCTCATCTGATACTGAGCCCCACAAATTTGCCACTGGAACCAGGGAAGCCCTTTGTCCTCTTGGGCCCTTAGTTTCTATCTTCAGAAAATAAGATGGTTGAACTAGACAGATAATCTCTAAGGTCTCTTCTTGCTCCAAAAGTTCTGATTGCTCTAAGTGGACGTGTCTAAAACCAAACATATCAGCTGTCTAATGCCACAAAATGAGCTCCACTCTGTGATGTTCCAATTTCCACCAATGACATGTACAATTACTTTCCCTGCCAACCAGTCCAGAAAGCCTGGTTTGTCTTAGACAGCCTTTTCCCTTCTTCATTCCCAACATTCCAAAAGTCCCTAAGGTCTTATAGTAATTGATAATTTTATAACCACCCTTTTCTACTCTAGTAGACCTTTATCACCTCACACCTAAACTGCTGGAATGCCCACCTAAATGACCATCCTGACTACAGTCTCTCTCTAAACCAGAACATGCCCATCACTCTTTTCCTTAAGAACTCCAATGGGCCCCAGTTGCTCAATAGACCTAAAAGTACAAACTCCTTAGACTGTAATTCAAGACCTTGTATATTTAACCTGCCTCTACAGCTGAGCCTCCCATAGTTCCCTGGGTGAGTTCCTATCTATTCTGGGCTGGTCTCTTTCCCATCCATCATGATAATTCCTGCCTCCATAGTCTACCTGTCTGCTCCCCTGCTCCCTGTACTATTCCAAGTACTTATCCTGTCTAGTTCTCCCTGTATTGTTCTAATCAAACTCTTGTCCTAGATCCAGCTTAAGTCCACATACTTTGGGAAGGTGGATAGGATAGAGTGCCAGTCTTGATGTAAAATCTAGCCTCAGACACTTACTAGCTGTATGACCCTGGGCAAGTCACTTAACCCCATTTGCGTCAGTTTCCTCATCTGTCAAATGAGCTGACCACTCCAGTCTCTTTGCCAAGAAAACCCCAAATAGGGTCATGAAGAGTCAGACAGGACTGAATGTCTATACTTTAGGAAGCATTCCCTGACTATTCCAGACCACAGAAATCTCCGCTTTCCTGAACTCTAACAACATTTAGATGAGGATCAGGCAAGTTAAGCTTCGGGTACATACACCATGATGTCACTGTTCCCTGTGTTAGTCTTGTCTCCATCAGATCTAGACAACAAGCTCCCACAGAGCAGAATTTGTGGGGGATTTTAAGCTATTCTAGGGAAAAGAAAAGGATCAAAAAAGCAATAGGCCCAATGACTGGAAGAAAGGGGACAGACAGAAGGCAAAACCACCCAACTCTCACTTTGCTTCTGTTTTCTTTGCAAAGGAGAATGATGTTTGGACTGGAAAGAGCAGAACATGAATGACTAACAAGGAAGCACCTAGTTGCCCTTGATGAATTCAAGTCACCAAGGCCAGACAAGCTGCCTCGCAAGATACCGAGAAATGGATTTCAGTACTGAATGTGATTGTTGAGTCACTTTCACTGACATTTGAAAGATCTTAGGGGACTAGAAAGGTGTCATGCGACTGGAGAAGGAAAAATTTTGCCACAATTAAAAAAAAAAGAGAGAGAATAGAGTTTGCAACAAGAAGCCAACTCCATTCAATTCAGTAAGTATTTTCTAAGTGCCTATTACGGGAAAGGCACTGTATTACTCCTCCATTCTCCTAAAGAAGATAGCGCATTTACAGAGCTAAGGACGTCATCAACCAGCTTTGATAGACTCAGCTCTTCTCAGCAATACAATGATCTGAGAGAACTCCAAAAGATTCATGATGCAAAATGCTATCCACATCCAGAGGAAGAACTATGGAATCTGAATGCAGACTGAAGCACACTATTTTCTATTTTGTTTTTCTTTCTCACGGTTTTTCTTTTTTGCTCTGATTCTTTTTTCCCAACATGACTAATGTAGAAATATGTTTAATATGATTATACATATATAGCCTATATCAGATTGCTTGCCATCTTGGGGGGGCAGGGGAGGAAGGGGAGAGGAGTGGAAGAGAGGGAGAAAAAAATTGGAACTTAAAATCTTATAAAAGTGAATGTTGAAAACTATCTTTACGTGTAATTGGAAAAAAAAAACTGCCATTAAGTGGAAAAAATAAATAAAAATTTTAAAAAGGATATCATTGAGCCTGACCTTGATTCTTGGGGGAAAAAATAAAATGTAATATTAAATGGATTGCTGGTGAATATCTACAAAGGAATCTGGGATCGCTATGGTCAGACTAAAACATTTCCTTTTCTGACATGGTTATTAGATGCACAGGTCAGAAGAATGCTATGGGCGTGCTTTCCTAGATGTAAGTAAAGCATGTGATAGTCTTTTATGTTATTCTTGTAGAAAAGATGGAGAGATTGTGGGTCAGATGACAGAGGTTAGGCGGATTTGGAAATGGTCGAGTGACTGGATACAAAGAAAAGCTATTAATTATTCAGTGCAACTTGGAAGGTGGCCTTCAGCAGAATGGGCCCTGGGCCCTGTGCTGTTTAATATTTTTATTAATGACTTGGACAAAGGAGTAGATCGCATGCCTATCCAATTTGGAGGTAGCAGGGAGCTGGGGGAGATGCTTTACAAGCTGGATATCAGAACCCAAAGAAGATGGCTATGCTGGGCCATATTTAAGCAGAAGAAATTTAATAGGGATAAATGCAAAGTCTTACATTTGTGTTGGGAAAAATAAATCAGATGCATGAGTGCAAGATGTAGAAAACATGGCTAAAAAGCAGTTTGTGTGGAAAAGATCGGAGGGACGGGGGTTCCTAGTAGATAGCAAGCTCAAAATGAGTCAGCCAGCACCTATTAAGTGATTATTATATTCCAGTCACTTTGCTAAGTGCTGGAATACAAAGGCAAAAAGAAAGACAGTCCCTGTCTTCAAGGAGCTCCTATTCTAACGAGGAAAGCCAACACACAAGAGAAGAGCTGAAAGTGGAGGGAGGGGTGGGAGAAGGTACCCACACTGGAACATGGTGGAGAGAGAAATCCAGAGAGTCAGGAGTGGAGCCTAGAGAGCAGTGAGTGGAGCAAACATGGTTGGCCTTTCCTTAAAATGGAGATTTAGGGAGGAATTGAACAATCAAAGGTAGGGGTTCTAGGCATGGAGTGGTCTTCCAGGGTGAGAACAGTGCTGTGGCATGGTGCAGAATGAAGTATGGAGAGTCAGGAGTGGCGCTCAGAGAAGGATGACACTGGTAGATGGTGGGATGGGAACAATGGCAACGTGAGGTAGGGCCTAGGTGGGAATCTGAAGAGGAGCCCTCCTCCCCACCATTGTGTCGAGAAGGAGCTCTGGCTTGGGTGGGCAGATAGGATGAGCTTCATCAGAGGATGAAGAAAAGAAGGGCAGGAAGAGGAAGAGGAGAAGGAGTCATGGGAGGAGGAGGAGGAGATGTCAGTCTTAGGCTGAATTATGAGAGCTATGGTTGCTAGTGCTAGGAAGTCTAGTCTGTGTGCTCATCATTTCTTTTCTCTTGCCAGGGCCCTGGTCAGATTAACTGTGGATTATGATGTTCGGCTCTTGCCTCCAAATCTTAGGTAAGAAATAGAAAACTGGAGAGCATCAAAAGGAGGCCAAATAAGAACAGTGAAGGGACTTGGGATTATGCCCTATGTGAACTAAGAGAACTGGCTGACGTAATAGCTGATGCAGAATGCCAGCTCTGAAATTAGGAAGATGTGAGTTCAAATCTGGCCTCAGACATTTACTAGCTATGTGACCCTGGGCAAGTCATTTAACCAGTTTGCTTCAATTTCTTCATCTGTCAGTTGAGCCGGAAAAAGAAATGGCAAACCACTCCTGTATCTTTGGCAAGGAAACCCCAAACGGGGTCATGAAGAGTCAGATACAACTGGACAATAACCAAGAGAGAGCCTGGGGGATGTGGAGAGTTATTTTCAAGTGTCATGTGAAAGGGGAGTCTGAATTATTCTGCTTGGTCCCAGAAGGTTACACAGAGGAAGAAGATTCCTTTTTTTCCTTTTTTGCTTTTTGGAGGGCAACTGGGGTTAAGTGACTTGCCCAAGGTCACACAGCTAGTTATTATGTTAAGTGTCTGAGGTCATATTTGAACTCAGGTCCTCCTGACTCCAGGGCCAGTGCTCTATTCACTGCGCCACCTAGCTACCCCAAATATATAGCTTTTCCTGGAGGATTTTTGAGAAGACTTGGACAAGGAATATTTATATATCTCTTTAAGGTTTGCAGAACCCTTTACATGTGTAATTCAATTGATTCCCACAACATCTCTGAGAGGGAGGTACCATTGTTAATACCTCATTTTAGAGACGATGAGGAAACAGACACAGAAAAGTGAAGGGACTAGCCAAGGTCACATGGCTAGTCAGTGTTGGAGGCAGGATTCAAACTCAGGTCTTGCTGACTCCAAGTCCTTTGTTCTATCTACTATGCTGCCTAGATTCAGTCAGGATGACAGGACATGGATGGATTATGATCTTCATTGTTTCAATTTTCCACACACATTGATGAACTCACAGATTTAAGGGACAGATTAAAGAAAAACTTCCTAACAAGCAGAGCTGTCCAAAATGGATTAGGGAAGATAGTGAATTTCCCTTCACTGGAAACCTCAAAGCAAAGGCTAATTGACCTATTTGCCAGGCACAGAGTAGGAGTCAATAGATACTTGAGGGCCAATTGCCTAGCAAATCTTAAACATTTGTGATTAATCGTTAAATCTTCTTAATTTAAGGAGTTTTATGTGCTGGGATGATAGATTGGATATGTTGGAAAATCTATGACAGGATCTAGTGGAGAGACCACCAGACTTGCATTCAGAATCCCCAACTGATTCTCATTTGATCTGGGGTAAGTTATTTATCTTCTCTGGGTGTCTGTCTCCCTCCATGTAAGATGAAGAGTCTGGATATTTATAGCAGGACTTTTTTTTTTGGTCATAGCCAAGAAGTGGAAACAAAGTTGATGCCCCTCAATTGGGGATTGGTGAAACAAGCTGTGGTATGTGAATGTAATGGAATATTACTGAGTTGTAAGAAATAATGAGTGATGAATACAAAGAAGGGGAAGATACATGAATGTAAAGTCAACGGGATCAGGAAAGCAATACTTCCACAGGGACCACAATGATGGAAATGGAAAGAATAACGGAACAAGGAAGACTGAACATTCTGCCACTCACCAAGTTCTGCTTCCTGAGATAGCATGAGAAGGTCCCTGTCTCCTCTCCCTGCTTCTTTGCAGAAGTGAGGGACTGTGAGTGTAGAATACTGCATATATATAAGATTCGTTACAATAAACTGGTCTTTTTCTCTTTTTTATTTCTCAGCATAATAAATGAGAGAGGGAAAAGGGAGAGATGCATTGGGAAATACAGGTGATATAAAAACAAAAGGTATCAATAAAACTGATTTTTAAAAAGGCAGAGAAGAGTAGCTTGAATGAGCTAACTAGGGTTTCTTACAGCTCTATGTCTTACAGACAGAAATAAATGTCCTGAAATTCAGAGACTGGCTGGGGAAAGTACCATAGTAACAGGTGGCATGGATTTAACCCTCCCACAATAGCTGTACCTTGGCACTATAGAAAATGAATCAGTCAAGGCTGAGGAAGGAGAGCAGCCCCTGCCCCTCAGGCTCAAGAAACCAGTGGGGGAGTATCTCTCATCAAAAGGACTGCTCAGCCATCTTCTCTCCTCTCCACCGTCCTCCCTCTCCGCCTTCTTTGTCTAATGAGCCCATTAAATTCCTGAGAAATCATAGCCTGTGACCCAGTGTTCCTGAGCTTTCTAATGAGAAGGAAGAAACACAATGAAAACGAAATACTGGTCTGTGGTTGGGGAAGGGAGGAACAGTCTCTCATGTGCAGTCACACACTCTGATCGTCAAAAATAGCTTTAGGGACCATAAGAAAAGGACTCCCTGCTTCAACAAACATGTCTCCTTTTTGCTCCTCCACACTTTCCCACAGTTTTTCTCAACCAGACTTCACCTTTTCTTTAGCACCACAGTAAAGACAGCATTAGATTTTGAAAGCTATAGACCTGGATTCAAATCTTGGTCACTCACCATTTGTGTGACTTGGGGAAACTCACTCTGTGTCTCTGGGCTCCAGTTTTCTCAGCCGTAAAATGAGGGAGTTGGACTAGATGGCCTCTAAAGTGCCTTCTTGATTTAAATCTAGTCCTATGACCCTTTCTCTTCTTTTCTCTCATGTCCCTTCTTCCCTTTCTCCCAGCCCCTTCACCTCACCCAAATCAGTTCAACCAGCATTTACTAAGATTCTACTATGTGCCAGGGGTCTCACTGAACCTTGGAGAGAAAGAAATAAAAATGAAATGGCACCTGCCCTCACAGAACTAGGTGGAGCAATGACTAAAGTGCTAGACTTGGAGTCAGGAAGATCTCAGTTCAAATCATCCCTCAGATATTTATTAGATGTGTGATCCCAGGCAAGTTATATAAATTTCTATCTGCCTCAGTTTATCATCCTTAAAATGGGAATAGCACTCACCTCCCAAGGTTGTGAAGATCAAATGAGATGACATATATAAAACTCTTTGTAAACCTTCAAGTGCTGTATAAATGCTTACTAGCAGCATCTTCATCATCACCACCATCGTCATCTACCATCTGTCATCATCATCATCACCATCATCATCTCCACCATCATCTTCATCACCACCATCATAATCCCCACCATCACCATCATCATCCCCACCGCCATCATCTTCATCACCACCATCATCATCCCCACCACCATCTTCATCACCACCATCACCATCATCATCCCCACCATCATCTTCATCACCACCATCATCATCCCCACCATCTTCATCACCACCATCACCATCATCATCCCCACCCCATTCCTATTTGCCCACCCAGACTAGAGCTCCTTCTCAGCACAATGGTGAAGAGGAGGTCTCCTTCTCTTCAGGTTCTCACCTAGGTCCTACCTCATAATCCCTTGTCCCCATTCCACCATCCACCAGTGTTCACTCCTTCAGCCCTCTCTGGGCTCCATTTCTGCTTCTCTGGACTTCTTTCTCCACCATGCGACAGGAGCCTTCTTACTTTGGAAGACTATTCCATGCCTGGCACCTCTTCCTTTGATTGATCAATTCCTCCCTGAACCTCCATTTTAAGGAAAGTGCCAGGGCCAACCATGTTTACTCCTTTCTTCTAGAGGATCCTTATTTCTCCACCATGTCCCAGCTCAATCAATCAATCAACACATATGCAGAGTACTTTCTCCCTCCCTCCTCACCCCTTTTCAGCTCCTTTTTATGTTTTTTTCCCTCATTAGAATGTAAATTCCTTTGAGGCAAGGACCCTCTTTCTTTCTGCCTTTCTTTGTATCCCAACACTTAGAATGGAGCCCACTCATACTAATCACTTAATGGAGGCTTTGTTGAGTTGTTGATTTGTTTAGGAAGTCAGTGGGTTAGGAAGGGGAAAGAGGCACCCGATAGGGAGTCCCTTAGGAAACCCAGGAGGTATCAGGTTCAAAGCCACACATTTATAACTCTGGTTGATAGGTGGAGGTTCTAACCTTTGTGCAGGAGAGGGCAGTGCATAGGCAGCCAGGGAAAATGGGATCGCTAGCCCCACAGATGATGCCACTGTGGACCAGAGAGATGGAGTAAGTTTCTCAAAATCACAGAGCAGTCAGTGGTTGGGCCAGGACCCAAACCCAGACCTTCATACTCCCTATACCACACTGCTTCTAGTTGTCATCTAAATGGTCTTGTGTGTGTGTGTGTGTGTGTGTGTGTGTGTGTGTGTGTGTGAGAGAGAGAGAGAGAGAGAGAGAGAGAGAGAGAGACATGAGAGAGAAAGAGAATTCTGTCCCTAGCTAAAATATGCTCGACTTGAGGACAGAGATCATGTTTTGGCCTGGGTTTGATTCTTGGGTCTGGCACCGTAGTAGGAAGAGGTCTCTTTCCCTCTAGACTCCTACCTCATGCCAATAAAGTCAAGCCAGAAGGTCTACAGGAAAGTAGAGGCAGGGAAAGTGGATGGTGTGAGAGGGGATGGAGAAGGGGAAGTGGGTAGGGAAAGGCAGTTGTGTGTGTGTGTGTGGGGGGGGGTGCTCACAAGGGGAGAAAAGGTAGTTAAAAGAGGGAGTGAAGGAATCTCTCTTTTACCAATATTTCCTTCTTTATAATGGGGGGTGAAAAGGACCAGTAATACTTGGTTGACAGTGTTTGCCTTGTAATTTATTTCTCTTATATTTTCATTCTTGAGAAACCAGGTGGGGGAGGGGGGAGGGATGTACTCAGAGATTACTCCTACTCTCATGGTAGATGCCCATTTTGGGGGATGGGTTTTATTGCACTTTATTTTTCATGCATGATGACTTTGCCCTTCTCTACCCCTGCCTCCGCTAGCCCAAGGCTCAGTGGGGAGCTTGTGAGTTCGAGGCGGTCCTGCCAACCACCCACAGTCCCCATGCCCCCCAAAGAGAACTCCAGTTCCAGCTTCAGCTTAAGCCTAGGGTTTCACCTCCCCTCCTACTTCATGCTCAGTGGGACTGAGGCTGGGAACAGCTCAGGTCCTGCAAGAGGGTAGGAGTGGGGGAGGTAGGGCTAAGGGGCCCTGATACTTTAACGACCTGTAATTTCATCAGTGTGGGTGCTCTCCACTGTGACGTTAATCACAACCTCTTCATGTCATGGAAGCATAGATTTAGAGTAAGTCCAGTCCCTTCATTTTACTGAGGACCAGCGAGATTAAGTCATATGCTTAAGGTCACACAGCAAGAAAAGTGTCTTCTACGGGGATCTGAAACAGTCTTCCCGACTCCAAGTCCAGTGTCCTGAGCTGTGGTCAAAAAACATTAGCCTTCCCAAGGCCAGTATGGTAATTAGTTCTTTCTGAGCCTAACTAGGTTGATCCTCTGACCAGAAACACATCTGTGGTCTGGAATAGTCCCAGATTTAAAACCTCCCCAACCTGGAACAATCTGCTCGCATTTATACTCTGCTGGCATAGTCTTTGACAGGCCAGGTTACTCTCAAGACAGGAAGTTGTATGAGAGGAGGACTTTGGTAAAAGAAGGGGGCAGGAATGAAGTCAGGGAGAACAAAAGGCCAAAGCCAACCCC
Organism: Pseudochirops corinnae; assembly: GCA_028646515.1. Lineage (NCBI taxonomy): Eukaryota > Metazoa > Chordata > Mammalia > Diprotodontia > Pseudocheiridae > Pseudochirops > Pseudochirops corinnae. Next base: position 47,898,563 of record CM053585.1, read on the forward strand.
AGCCCCACAAGGCCCAAGCATTTGGCCCAGTCGATCCTCCAGTCTGGCCACACAGAAAGTCTCAGTTGTGCTGTCACTCACCTGGCCTGGTCTTCATGTCTCCCTCATCCCTCCCTTTCATGTGCCCCATGTTTCACAGAGTTATTCAAACCTCCCCCTGCCCAGCCCTTCTCTCCCTGGCTCAGCCCTAGTCCCCAGTACAGCCCTTCCCCTCATGAAGTCACAGGGAGCCTACAGTAGGTCTGCAAGGATGGGATATGCCTGACCCATCCTGGGCTTTGTTGGTCCCATTTTGGAGAGAGAGGTGCAACGTTCTAGGTTAAGTGCCTCTAGAACAGGGGTTCCTAAGTGTTTTGTTTTGTTTTGTTTTGTTTGGTATCCTGGACCTCGCTGGTGGTCTGGGAAGCCTATGGATCCCTTTTCAGAATCATATTTTCAAATGCATAAAATAAAATGTGTAGGATTGCAAAGGAAGCCAAAAATATAGTTATCAAAATATTTTTTAAAATATTAGGTTAAGAACCCCTGAGCTAGAGTCCTTCCCCCAAGTCCTATGGTGAGCTTTTCCAGGGAGTACTCACCATTCTTGTCAGCCCGGCGGAAAATCTGCAAAGAGGGGAGAGTCTAGGTTAATTTGGGTGCAGAAGGGGAATACTCCTATTTCCTTGCTCTCAAGGCCTGTCCCCCAACCCCTTTTACCCACCTGAGGGAGAAGCCTGAGGGGCCAAGGAAGTAAGACAGATTGAAGTACATATAGTCTCAGAAACTTCCATATTAATATACATACAGTGTCTCACTCACCTATAGATACGGCCACAGGCATTCATTTACACATGCAGAGTCAGTCACAATCACAGATACACAATTAACAGTCGCACACATATATCCCCCTAAACAAATAAGGGCAGCCCCAGACAAAACTGTGAAGTGGGACAAGTTGTCGGCCTTCTCAACTCCTCTCCTATTCCTCCTGCAGCTAATTTTCTCCATTTTAATGAAAAGAGAATCCTGGAAGAAATCACTAGGAATGAGTATCAATGGTGGAATTTCAGGCACCATGAAAGGTAGGTAGGGGAGTTATTCTAGTTGGGGTACCCCCTTTGACTCAGCTCCAGAAGGGATTTTCTACTGTGCCCATGGGTGAGGGCAGCCCTGTGCTCAGCCTTATATGTATGACCTGTGTTTCATGCCTGGACACACACACACACATACACACACACACACCATAAAATTTAGAGCTGGAAGGAATTTATGAGAGTTATACAAACGCACACAGCCACGCACACCCTCACATTCTGGTGTCCAAAGGATGGATTCTCCTCTGGGTTCCAGAGGACGTGAGGCAGAAACTTCAGGAGCCCCCAGCTCTCCCAGGGGCTGGGCTGGACTTTGTGGAGACCTTTCCAAGAAGATCCAAGCACGCAAGCAGGGTTTCCACAAAGTGTTTTAAGGTTTGCAAAGCACTTTTCAAATGTGGTTTCATTTGATCCGCACGATCACCCCACAAGGTAGAATGCTATTATTATTATCATCCCCATTTTGCAGAGGAAGAAACAGAGCAGAAGTGACCTGCCCAGTGACTTAGATAATAAGTACCTGAGTTAGGATTTGAACTCAGGGCTTCCTGACTTCAGGTCTGGTGTTCTAGCCACTGGGCCACCTATTGGCTATTACGCTGCCATTAGTGGTGGGGCATCCTGAGAAGGTTGTTTTGGAGGTAGGAGGAGTCAGTGAGTCAGTCTGCTAGCCTTTATTAAGCCCCTACTATGTGCTGAGTGTTAGAAGAAGGCTAGTAGCTATATTCCTCTTTTTCTCCCTCCCTAAAACCTGGGTTGAATAGGACCTTCCCTGACTCAGTTGAGCAAATAGTTCTGTCCTGGCCCCAAGTGCTAAACATTAGAATGGCCCAATCTGGCACTTGGTGATAAGTGGGGGTGGGGTGGAGTAACTAGGGCCCCAAATTTGGATGCACTAGGGATCAGAGATTTAGAAGGAATGAGGGTGCTGGTATAGTCTTTTAAGGCTGAGCAAGAGACTGGAGACTCAGATACATAGGACCTACTACCTCTGACTGGGTGAGCTGCCAGTGGGGATCTCCCGTAGGACCTGAAAGAGTCTAGAAAAGAAACAGAGGCCACGCAGTGATGAACTAGGGTTCAAAGGGTTGGGGGAGAGACTGAGAGAATGAAACAATAGAAAGACCTGGGTTCTAATGCCAGCTTCAATAATATATGATATTGACAAGACGCTGTGAGCCTCAGTTTCCTCAAGGGGGATATTAATACTTGTTCTGTTTGACAGAATTGTGGGAAAACACTTTAAATGTTACAGAACTGTGTTGTTAGTACTGCTACTACTACTACTATTACTACCACCACCAGCAGCACCATCACTACCACCACCACCACCAAGGACTGAAGGGTTTTCAAGACCAATTTTCGAAGAGCTACATAGTGGGACCTGTGTTTTTCCCTGCCTGGATAGTCTGTGCCCTTGGAATCTTCATCCCTTCAGTTACTAGCCTGAGGCACATTTGTTGTAGATGGATATCTGCTTTCTGAGGAGGGGGACAGGGTAAGAGGTAAAGGACAATAGCCTGTCCTTTTTCTAGGTTTAAGGAACCTAACCCTACCCCCAACCCCCAGGGTGAACCTGATTCAAGTAGAATCTTAGAGACTAGAATTCCATAAGTCATACAATCCAAACTTTTTTTTTTTAATGACTGAAAGGAAATGACTTGCTCAGATTTACAAAGAGATCTGGAACCCAAACCTTCCAGGCCGGTGCTTTCATCCCAAGGCAAGAGCGAAATACAGCCTCGCCCCCAGGACTCGGAAAGGAAATTCGGAAGTAACCCCTAAAAGGTGGGGAACGGGGAAGGGTGAGGGTTCTGGGCTCGATCTCTCTCATAGAAACATCTCATCCCCTCCCCCTCCCCCTCCCCAAACAGATGCACACTTTCTGCACACAGCCGTACACCACTGCTGGCAAGAAAGAACGTGGGGTCTGAACCCCACCTGGTTGGGAAGGGAAGGATGGGAACCCCAGAAATCGACCCCATCGACCCAGCCCCATGGCCATCAGGTCTACACTGATTGGACTAAACCACCTGGATTCAGCATTCCCCAATCACCCCCTTAAAGGAGACCCCATTTAAACAGATTCCTAAAGCTAGGGCTGTAGAGGAGAGGTGTCCAAGGTGGGGAACCAGGTCCTAGGAGAAGAATGGAGATTGGGGGCGGCGGTCAGAGAGTCTTACTAGAAGGGGGAGGAACTCTGGAGAGAGATTGTGATCAAGGAAGAGTACTGAGGAAAGCGTCAGGATCTAGGGAAGGGACTGTCCCAGGGAGGATGTTTGGGTTCAGGAAGGGCTGAGATAGAGAGGCTGCAGATTCGGAGAGGTCTAGGCGGGGGAGACGATCGGAGCTCAGTCTTGGGAGAGGAAGCAAAGGTGGGGGTGGGGGCGGAGAGCCAGGGAAGTGGGATAGGATAGGGACTGAGGATTTCTCAGGATGTGAAGGGGAGCAGGAACTGATTTAGGGAGAAGAGGGGGGAGAGCCCCTGGGAGGAGAAGCTTCACGGGGATCCCGAAGGATGGGAGACGGGGAGTAGGGGGCTAGGGAGAGATGAGAAGGGAGAGCTAAGATCGTGCGGGGATCAGAGATGCCGAGACCGTAGGGGGACGGTGTAGGGATGGGGAGAGGTGGAGGGGAGGAAGAGAGGTTTGGGGTGGAGGTGGGAGGAAGAGGAGGAAGAAGCCCGGGTCGGGGAGGGGCCCCGGAGAGGGTCCGGCGCTACTCACGTCCAGGATGACCGAGGTGCCCCTCCGGGGCGGGGACGGGGGCGGCGGCGGGGTGGGACAGAGCCCGTGGCCAGTCCTGGCCCCCGGCCCGTCGGCCAGCTGCTCCCGGGGTTCGCCCATCCTGGCTCCCACCCAACGGAGCAGCCCCCCCAGCGCCCGGCCCTGCGGCGGCGGCTCCCGGAGCAGTCTGTGCGCGCCGGCCCTGCAGAGGCGCGCCGCCCGCTCACACATCGCTCGCGCAGCGCCCGCCTCCCGCCTCCCGCCTCCCTCCCGCCCGAGCCGCCGCCGCCGCCGCCGGCCCGACCCCCGCCCCCGGCTTCAGCGCCCGCCCGCCCACGCGTGGCCACCTCTCCCAGCCCGCTCCGGGCGGCGCCGGCGCTGCAGACCCCGCCCCCCCGGACACCGCGTGGGATGCGGGACTCGAGACGCGGGACCCAGGCTGGGGGGCGGACAGGACCACGGCGCCCGGGAGGGGGGCGCTGGAGTCGGGCCCGAGCCTCCATCCCCGTCCAACCTGAGACCCCAACTCCCCAGGACCCCCAACGTCTTCCCTCCCTTCCTCTCATTTCTGAGGATGATGGGGGTGGGGTAGGGCTAGGGGCTGAGTCCCAGCTGGGATAACTGGGGGGCGCATTAGGGCGGCTGGAATCCGTGAAGTCGCCGGTCCGGGCTGAGGCTGGGAGGGGGAGAGGAGAGGTGGGCTGTGCTGGCCCGGGTCTCTGGGACTCAGAATCTGGGAGGGGACGGAGTCCAGTCTAGGAGTGCCCCTGAGGCCTCCGACACATTGATCCTTTCGTGCATCTTTCTCTGTCTCTGGTTCCTCAGCTTGCAGGGACAAGCAAGTAAAGAAGAGTTTCCCTAAGTCAGGCGCTCCCTCTGCCGGCAAAAGCCCCAGAACACTCATTCACAGGATTCCCCGGGCTTCTGGAGCATCCTTTACTCACATTCTTCCCAGGGCCCTTCAGAACATGAGCTTTCACTCACACACCGGTCCCTTCCCATCTCAGCCCATCCCACCATTCACTCACTCACAGGGCTGCCAGACAAGATGGAATCCCACCTCAGACGCTGACAAGCTACATCACCCTGGGCAAGTCACTTAACATCTGCCTACCTGTGTCCCCCTCTGTAAAATAAGATCTAAACATGGGGAAAAAATAAAAAGCTCTGCTAGTTTCAAATCTATCATCCCTTCACATCCAGCCCCTCAGACCCTGATTCTCTCTCTAATTCAATAAAATTTAAGTCAACAAAACATGAAGCACCTGTTGTTTTTTTTTTCCAGAAGCACAGGGGATACAGCCAAAAAAAACCCCAAGAAAGTCTGTCCTCAAGAAGCTTACATTCTGAGGAAATACAGCATGGACAAATAAGAGTAAATACAAGATACATACAAATTAATTTCGAGAGGGAAAGTACTAACAACTGTGGAAACAGGAAATGTTTCATGTAGTAGGTGACACCTGAAAGAGGCACTGGGGAAGAACAGTATTCTAGATGAGACACACCACGTGGGCAAAGGAATGGAGGTGGGAGATGGTCAGGTGTGGGGGAACAGCTACTGTGCTAATTTGACCAGATCTAGGATTGTGAAACACAGTAATGTGAAGACTGGTTGACAGTTACGTTGGTGCAGGCCTTAAATTCTGGTGGAGGATTATTTTATTTGGGAAACGATAGGGAACCACTGAGGATTTTTTAGGAGGCAGATAACATGGTCAGATTTGAGTTTTAGGAATATCACCATTTCAATGTGGTAGCTTTGGGGAGGATGGATTGGGGAGGGGAGAGGCTGTTATTGCTTTGTCCTTCATTCTTGAAGAGGACCATGACATCAGGAAAGTAGTGCCATGATGTGAAAGTGAATTGCATTTAAGTGAGGGAGAGCTGTGCAAAGTAACCAGCTCACTCTCTCCTCTGGAGCCACCTGGGTCCAGCTGCCAGATACAGATCAGGACTGGAAATGGCCCCACCAAGAGGGGAGAAACTGGAAGCAGGAAGGCCAAACAGGAGGTTGTTGCAGGTTTGCAAAGGAGAGGTGGTAGGGGCTTGAGCTGGAGTAGAAGCTGAGTGAATAGAGGGAAGGGGTTAGGTCCAAGATGTTCTGAAGGTAAACTGACATAATCTGGCACATGATGGGGTAGGGGAGGTGAGCAACAGGGAAGTGTCACTGAATGTCATGAGCCTACCCCTTCTTCCCCCAACTATCATATCAGTTTCCCACTTGCCCATTCATACAATCCATTCTTAGGACTCCAGCCTTTTACTCAGATGTGGCCAGAGATTTAGACAACACAGCCTCAGTTTGAGGTCATCGGGATCGCCACACAAGCTGGAACATCACAAAGACAAACTCTCTCCAAGGACGTACTTTGGCAGCCATTTGGTTTATTCAAGATGTAATCCTGGGGAAGAGCTGAGGCTGGTAACCTCCTAGGGCTGAGTTCAATCATCAGTGTTGCTCATTGGCCCAGGCTTTGGGGCCTTGAGAGACTGAAGTTCCAGAGGCCTGAAAATCTCCAGTTTGGGCTCTGGAAACTTTTGACTGGTCAGCATTAAGTATACTTCTCAGACCCTAGTCTAGCTAGACCCACAGACATTGTACTTTTCCCAGGGTATGGGCCTGACCTTTGGGCAGCCCTAACATTTTGGTCTATTAACAAGGAACTGGTCTTTAGAATCATTGCCCTTTCCATCCCCCCCTCTTTATACTCACATAGTCTCCCTACAGGAAGACATCCCTCTAGGGGAGGCCCATGTTGGGGCCTAGGCTCATGTCTGAGCCCCAGTCACTATACCAGGCAGGACTGAACAGGTCTCCTTCCTTGTCTAAGCTGGGGCTGTGAGGTTAGGGGCATGGAGGGTGGGCAGGGGAAGCCCTAGGGGGGCTTCCTATTTTCTTTCATCAGGGAGCTGGCTATAGCCAATGCCCCTCCCAGCACAAATCTCACAAAATTGTCTCCCACCAGGGGCCCCATGGCATAGAGGCTCCTTTGCCGGGTGCTCTGGTAGGTGAAGGGGTCAACCTCAATAGGGTTCCTCTTGGGACTGAGAGGTTGGTCTGGGTCCACAGTTAAGTCAGTGCCTCCATGGGCCAGGAAGGAGAGGTCAGGGTAGGAGCCGATGAGGACCAGCACAAGGGAGACCCGGAAGATCCTGTGTTCCGCATTCTGGTCCTGGAACACAGCCTGGTGGTCCTCCTGAAAGAGCAGGGGCTGATGTTTAGGCAGGCTCAGGTAGCCTTTGTAGGTAGTGGAAGAGAGGACAGATTTCTCCTGCATCATCTGGTATACTTTCTGGTACTCTGGGTACATGGTCTTGGGGAGCTGGTTGAAGATGAGGCCGGGGTCATCCACAGGCCGGCGGAATGCATGGATCACTGGGAGGTTGTAGTGCCGAGCATAGAGAATGGCATCGGCTGCTGACAGTCCAGCCCCGACAATGAGAACAGGGTCAGATGTCGGGGTCACATCCCCGGCCTTCATGGCCTCTTCTAAGGCAGAGAGCTCATAGTGAACGTAGGGAAGATCCTCTCCAACAATGCCAAGCCGGGATGGGCTGTCCGATGTCCCTGTGGCCAGGACCACATTGCGGGCACGGAAGCTGAAGGGCTGCTGGCTCCCATCCATGGTGGTCACAAAGCCACTCACCACGAACAGGGGGTTCCCGTCCTGCTGGCTCCTGGCTTCCCCTGACTCTGGGCTCCCAATGTCCACAGCTGTGACCACAGAGCCACAGAAGAAGTTGTGACTGAGTCCCTTCTTCACCACATAGTCCTGGTAATAACGGGCAATGTCCCCCGCTGTGGCCCGACTGTCCCGTAGGCCCCTGTGATGAGGACAGTCAGAGGGCAGTCTCAGTGATCTGAACTATGTAGGTACATGAGCCCTTAGACCCTTCAGAAAGTACAGCTTCCTATTATGTTTAGTTACCCATATGCCATGGTTGCTCTCCCAAAGGGATTGGCCTGTTGGCTTCTTTGAGGACAGAGCCCTAGACTTGGAGTCAGGAAGACCTGAGTTCAAATTCTGTCTTGGGACTTGTATCTGTGTCAGGCACACTTATTGTCTCTGTGACCCTGAGTGAGAGACAACCTCTCTGTGTGTCTGTTTCCTCATCTGTAAAATGGGGGTAATATTAGTACCTACCTCCTGAGGTTGTTGTGAGGATAAAATGAAATAATATTTGTAAAAATGCTTTATAAACCTTAAATCTGTATACAAACATATTTTACAAATACATACATAACGTAAACGTATTTTCTATATAAAGCTTTTGTTGTTCAATCGTGTTCAACATTTCATGACCCTACTTGGAGTTTTCTTGGAAAAGATGAGGAAACTTAAGCAAACAAAGTTAAGTGACTTGCCTGGGGTCACACAGCTAGTGAATGTCTGTCTGAGACAGGATATGAACTCAGGTTTGACTCCAGGCCCAGCACTCTATCCACTGTGCCACCTAGCTGCCCCAATATAAACGCTAGCTATTAACTGCAAATTGGAGTGTGTGATAAGAATTTCCATCCATGCCCTCTCCCTTGAGTGGATGGGGGCTACAACAAGAGAGAGGTGGAAGGGGAAACAGCCAAGTACAAAAAAGGGGGCAAGGATTGACAGGTTGAGGCAAGGGTAAAGAATGAGGGGATGGGGCCAACAAAATCTAGGGCTCAGACTTCGAGCAAACTCAGACTACAAGTTTTGAGTAATTTTTGTAAACTACATTTCTGCCAGCTTATCCTTCTGTTGTGGGGCTGGGAGGTGTGTGGGTGGCTATGTTTTAAGGACCATCGAATGCCAGTACTGGAAAAGACGTGAGCATTCATTTAGTCCAGCCTCCTCACTTTAGAGATGAAGGAGTAGAGACCCATAACCTAGGTCTGCAGGCTCTTTTCCATAAATCACTTGGGCCATTAGCTCCTCAGTAAAACGTCCTTTTGGCAGTCTTGCTAAAGCATGCCTCCTGACTCTCAGTGGAGAGGGGACATGCACTTGCCAGATGGGGCCAACATTCTGATTTGGTCTTCCTTAACTGACCTTCTTTGTTAGAAGACAGGGTTCTGCTTTTGTGGAGGAGTGATCACTGGAGAGTAACAGCAATGAAAAAAAAAGGGCACTCATAAAATATGAAAAAAAAAACAAATTTAAAAACTCTGACTTTGTCTCAGATCTAAGCGCAGACTTCGTAAGTAGAGAAGAATCAGAGTCACATATTTAGAGATGGAAGGGACCTGAGAGGGTATGAGCCTCACTCCCTCATTTTATACACAAGGAAAGGGAGGCCCGTGGAGGTCGAGGAATTTGCCCACTTACATAGCTAATAAATGTCTGAGGCAGCACTCGAATACAGGTCTTTCTGACTCTATGGAGCAGTATGGTAGGGGGTTGGTATGTGAGGGATGACCAGACCAAGTCTACCACTTGATAGTATGGGAAAAGTTAGAATAGAGAGGGTGGGGATCGAGGAAAGGTGGCAATTGGGAAAGCTAAGGACCATAGACTATTCTTTTACAGAAAGCTAGTTGGTACAGTGGTTAGAGTAGTGGATTTGAACTCTGGAAGACACTTAGCTGTGTGACCCAGGACAAGTCATTTACCTTTACAAGGTTGGGGTGAGGATCAAAAGAGATAATATGTGTAGACTACTTGGCAAACTTTAAAGTACTCTATAGCTGTAAGCTACTACTACTACTACTACTACTACTACTACTACTACTACTACCACCATTACTACTACTACCACCACTACCACTACTACTACTACTACTACCACTACCATCACCACCACTACTACTACTACTACTACTACTGCTACTACTACCACCACCACTACTACTACTACCACCATCACCACCACTACTACTACTACTACTGCTGCTGCTGCTACTACTACCACCACCATCACCACCACCACTACTACTACCACCACCACCACCACCACCACTACTACTACTATTACTACTACTACTACTGCTGCTGCTGCTACTACTACCACCACCACTACTACTACCACCACCATCACCACCACTACTATTACTATTACTACTACCACTACCACCACCACCACCACCACCACCACCACTACTACTACTACTGCTACTACTACCACCACCACCACCACCACCACCACTACTACTATTACTACTATCACTACTACTGCTACTACTACCACCACTATTGCTACTACCACCACCACTACTACTATTACTACTACCACTACTACTACTACTACTACTACTACCACTACTACTACTACTACTACTACTACTACTACTACTACCACCACTACTACTACTACTACTACTGTTATTGCCACGGGCTGAGCCAAAAAAAAAACCCACAGCAAATTAAAAGGAGCCCAGACCAGGTTCAGAGGGGACGTTATCTTGGATTCTGGGTTGGGAGAAATGCATTTCTCTGGTTTGGTATGGCCTTCCTTCCCTGGTTCTCCCTTCCTCTTCTCCAACCAAGCCCCATCTTCTTCTCACCTGCACTTCTTCCGCATCCAGTCCTTAAACTTCAGATCAGGGAGCCCCATCCACTCACCCTGGCTCAGGGTCACCATGGAGCCTTCAATGGACTAGATAAGAATAAAATCCTTTAGTCTCTGTTTCCAATATTCTTTTTGCCCTAGGTCCCACCAAAGGGAGGGAAGTATAATAGGTAGAAAGAGGGATGGAGGAAGGTCCCTTCAGAAAGATAAGACGGTACATTGGCTAAGGGGAAAGGACACACAGGGCCGCTGACTGGGAGCAAGTTTTATCATTTGGCTCTCCCAAGTCCCATGATTCCCCCAATTCTATTTCCCCCAACTCACATGCCAGGCACCGCCAGGGAGGTTGCGACCTAGGACAAGATGGGGGATCATTCGCTCTGCTTGATGTTCCCAGGTGAGGACAGACTCAATATTTCCTCCAAAATCTGTGTCTGGGCGCAGGAGAGTATCAAAGAGCAGGGCCACAGGGCTTTGACTTCTGCCCTCTAAGCCTTCTGACAGATAGTCCAAGTCCTATCAAGGAGAAAAAGATTTCTTTCAGAGCTGGGAGGGATCTTAGCCGTCATTGCAGACAATCCCTTTATTTTGCAGATGAGGAAGAACCTAAATGACTCACCTATGGTTCCTTGATAGACTTGACCCAGGAACATGGGAGACTAGCTAGGGTGAGGATGGGCATGAGTCTCTGACCTGTTGACTAGACCCTGCTTAATATTCAAGACCAAATTGCGGGGGTGGTAAAGGAGAGACACTGAAAAAGTTGTCAGGGCTAGACACTAAGCAAGGAAATCAAGAGAAGGGGAAGGCTGTTGATTCAATGGGTGAGTGGGCCTCTGTGGGGTAAAGGCTGCCATACTGACCTGGTCCAGGATAGAGACATGTGGCTTCTCGGTCAGCTTCCTATGCAGGATGGGGTGAGGATGGACAGCATCAGCTTTCACATAAGGAGTATAGCCAGAGAGTAGGTAGGACAGACAGATTCCTGAAGGGCCATTGCCTGGTCGGGAAGAGACATGATGATGGATGGCCCATTGTTGTCAAGTGCGATTTCTAAAGGAGAAGAGATAGCTGCCCCCAGGACATATCTCTCCATGAAGATTTACCAGTTAAAAACAACACAAAACAAAACATCTACACAATATGTTTGTGACAGGGTCCTTAGTGTAAAAATGATAACTATCATGAGCCAGTGATCTACAGCTCCTTAGACACCTTGTCTATGGACTCAATTTGTCTCCACATGAAGAGGTTCAATGCTAGCAGGGTGTTTTATCTATGCCCCAGACACAAGCTCCACAGTAGCAGCCTCAATGGCCCTCCCAAGTTCAACCTGACCTCTGTTTGGCATCTAAAGTCCTTTATAGCTTAATCTTTTCCTACCTTTCCAGTATTCTTACATTTTATGAGTCTCCTCCACATACTCTACAATCCAGCTGCACTCTTGTGCCTTGAACATGTCTCTGATGCCTGCCTTTGCTCTGGCTGTTCTGCATACCTGGAATACTCTCCTGATACCTCTACTTCTTAGCTTCTCTAGCTTCCTTCAAGACTCCTCACCTTTTAGAGGGAGCAGACATGGTCTCCTTGTCTCCTCAACTCCCACCTTCTTTCCTGACTTCCATTTATACCTTAGGATATAGTTATTTACTCTCCAATTAATTTTAAATTCTTTCTTTAAATATCTTTTATTGAATATTATTTTGGTTGCATTGTGGTCAGTCAAGGATATGTTTAATATTTGTATTTTTCTGCATTTGTTTTTGACATTATATCCCAATATAGGGTAAATTTTTTTAAAAAGTGCCATACAAGGCTGAGAAATACATAAACTCCTTTCTGTTCAGCAATCAGCAATCAGCAATCACTAGATAGTTATCACCTCTAATTTTTCTAAAATTCTATTCAGATCCTTAACTTTTTTTCTCATTTATCTTTTCTGCTAGATTGTCTAAGTCCAAAAGGGGTATATGAAGATATGACTACAAAGGCAAATGTTCTTGTGTTTAGTCACAAACCCTGACCTAAATATGTTCCTACCTTTAAACCTACATTCTAGGTCTCCTAGAACTATTTCCTTGTCTATTTAATAGGTCATCACTATCTCTTTGGCAACCCATACTCCAGAAAAGCCCCAGCTGTCAGAAAATGCGCAGCCAACTTGGGCATTAGAATCTCAGTCTGGTAGTAAGAATACTACCCAGAAAAGGAGAGCCAAATAATGCTGGGCAGCCAAAATATAGGACCCTTTACTAGCAAAATCGCAGCTGTTTCTCTTGAAATGCATGTACTAGCAGGGACTCTCATCTCAACTAATTAGCCCCACTGCTGACCAAAGGCATTGATGAGTTGATGTAAGTATTAAGTTTGTTCACCTTCCCTGGACTCTGGGAGGGTCAGGTAAGCTATATAATACAATAAGTTAGGAGAAATCTCTTGGGTTTATACAATAACTAAGGAGCCTGGGTCAATATTTTCATTTTCTTAACATCTCACATTCACTGATTTTTTCTTTTTTTTTTCATTTATTCATTTTTAGTTTTCAACATTCACTTTTATAAGATTTTGAATTCTAAATCTTCCCCTCCCCAAAAGAGCATGCAATCTGATATAGGCTATGCATGTACAATCATTTTAAACATATTTCAACATCAGTTATGTTGTGAAAGTCGAATCAGAACAGAAATGAAAAACAATGAGAAAGAAAAAAAAGAGAGAAAATAGTCTGCTTTGATCTGCATCTAGACTCCATAGTTCTTTCTCTGGATGTGGAGAGCAGTTTCCATAGTGAGTCTTTTGGAATTGTCTTAGGTTGTTGCATTGCTGAGAAGAGCTAAGTCTATCAAAGTTGGCCACTGCAAATCACTTTCACTATTTTAATAAAAAGTTTACAAAGTATTGTTACATGGTCTGACAACAGAAACAGGTATGATTTTACCAGTGGAAATGACATTTTAAAAGATGCATTATAATCTATCTGTACTGTACCCTATCTGATTTATACAATTTTTTTTTTTTTTTGCTTTTTGGAGGGCAATTGGAGTTGAGTGACTTGCCCAAAGTCACATGGCTAGTAAGTATGCCCAGTGTCTGAGGTCGCATTTGAACTCAGGTCCTCCTGACTCCAGGACTGGTGCTCTATTCACTGCGCCACCTAGTGGCCCCTCTGACTTATAAATTAAACCTCTTTTAGGTATTGTCTTCATTATTAGAATGTGAGCTCCCCAGGGCATAGGCTGACTTTATTTTTCTGCTTATATCCTCAGCAGTAAGCATAGTGCATATAGTAAGAGTTTTACAAATCCTTTCTTCATCCATCCATCCATCCATCCATTCCTCCTTCCTTCCTTGTCTTCCCCCTTCTTTCTCCTCTTTTTGCTCCCTCATTTCTTCCTTTCCTTCCTTCCTTCTTTCTTTCCTTCCTTCCTTCCTTCCTTCCTTCCTTCCTTCCTTCCTTCCTCCCTTCTTCCTTCCTTCCTTCCTTCCTTCCTTCCTCCCTTCTTCCTTCCTTCCTTCCTTCCTTC
>CM053585.1:47912877-47928874 GCA_028646515.1 Pseudochirops corinnae
CTTCCTTCCTTCCTTCCTTCCTTCCTTCCTTCCTTCCTTCCTTCCTTCCTTCATACCTTCCTTCCTTCCCTCCTACCAACTGCTTGAGGTAGGTCCTACAAGTATTACTATCCACTCTTGACCAGCCTCGGGTCTCATGACTAGTGATCGTTGGCACCTAAGGAATCAAGAACCTCGGAGACTCTTCTGCCTCAAAAGGGACTACTCACCAATGATGATGACTGGGAGAGGCTCCTTCCACACAAAACACATAGTAGCCACAGGAAAAGTTCTCAAAGTCAGAAACCAACCTGTCAGGGCTGAAGAAAATGAGAATTACTAGGATGACCCATGTACGGTTAAGCTTGGAGGTCTGCAATCTCTCAGCTTGGCCTGCGATGATCCTTGTACCACATCAACAAGTAAGTAAGAGGATAGAATTTGGGGTTGGAAGCAAATAGATCGATTACCTAGCCCAACTTTCTCATTTTCCACATATAGAATTAAGGTCTATAGAGGGGAAGGGCTTGACAGAGATCCAAAAAGGTAGCAAATAGCAGGGAAAAGACTCCAGCCTAGGTCTTCAGATTGCAAATCCAGTCCTCTGTCCATAGCACCATAGTGGAGGTCTCCATTCTCAGACCTACCTTTCCCAAGTACCACACACGCTATTCTAGGACCCTGCCTGGGTGCTGAAAGGGGCTCCCTAGACCAGAAACTGTGGTTCCAGCCTGAATTAGTTCTTCCTTTCCTCCTAATCAACTCTGCTATCCCTTCAGTGTTTATCAGTGGCTTCCTCCCTCCTTAACCCTGAAGAAACAGCAGCAGCTGCCCCCGGTTTCATTTCATGAGCATTCTTGTCTTCATCTGATTTTGCTTTCTTAGATCAGCCCTGACCTGTCTGCCTGTGAAGAACAACCCTCCCCTTTCTCTGATGGAATTCGAAAAAAATATATTCTTCTTACTATATGTTAAAGGCATTTTGGCACAGTAAACCAGTAATGATAGGATGCTGGGGGTAGGGTATAGGGGTTAATACCTGAGTGACAGCCATCAGCTTGGGAGAAAGGGTGGAGTTGGTAACCTGAGCTAAGGAGGGTTTGGCCATCCATTGGGCTCAAGGTACGTCAATCACTTCTGCTCTGCAAATGAGGTACCTTCCTTGTAGGGATAGGAACAAGAGATACAGATTTAGAAGGCAGCCCCCAAACAGGCTTTAAAACAACCAGAGAGGGCTATCTATCTAGGCTAGATCTAGGAAGGATGGCTATCACTGGAGGGAGGAGGTAATCATGGGGAATAACTTTAAGGAAAGATAAGAACTGGTGATGATGGTGTTTTAAGAAGTACAAAGTCCTTCAAACCCATTATCTAACATCTGTGATCCTCACAACAATTCTCCAAGCCAGGTTCTTATCACCCTCTTGCAACAGAACCCTTATCTAGCAGCCCCCCACCCCTACCCCCATAGTAATAATATATCACTATTGTGATAATCTCCTAATTTGGTCTCCCAGAGTCAGGTCTATCCAAACCTCAGTCCAAGTGATTTTCCTAGAGTTCAGTCATCTGATCATGTCACCACCTCCCCAATAAATGTCCATGACTCCCTACTGTCTCTAGGATCACATAGAAACTGCCTAGTGTTTTGAAACCTGGCCTTCAGCTATCTTTCCACCTTTATGATACCTTACTTCCCTTCCAGCTAGGAGATGCAGTGGATAGAGCCCTGGGCCTGAAGTCAGGCAGGCCTGAGTTCAAAAGAGACTTCAGACCCTGGACAATTCATTTTTGCCTCTGTCTATCTCAGTTCCCACAATTGTAAAGTGAAGATAATCCCTCCCAGGATTACTGTGAGTTTAGCACAATGCCTATCACATAGAAAGTAGCTAATAAATCCTGTCTCCTTCCTTCATTCCTGCATTTTATGGTCCAGTCAAACTGATCTTTGATGTTTCTCATACACAACAGTTGATTTCCCGCTTGTCTCTTCTGTCCCGAATGAGTTTCCTCTTCAGTGACACCTCTTAAGAATCCTCTCTTCAAAGCTCAGCTCAAAGGTCACTTCTGACCTGAGCTCCTTCCCGATCCCCCAGCTGCTCGAGGCTCCCTGCCTCCCAATTACCTTACACTTGCTTTTCTTACATTTGTTAGGTTTTGTTTGGGCAGCTGGGTAGCACAGCGGATAGAGTGCCGGGTCTGGAATCAGAAAGACTCTTCTTCCTGAGTTCAAATCTGGCCTCAGACACTTACTAGCTGTATGACCCTGGGTAAGGCACGTTGCTCTGTTTGCCTCAGTTTCCTCATCTGTAAAATGAGCCGGAGAAGGAAATGGCAAACCACCAGGGCTCTACAGGCAAGGCACCATGCTAGGTGCTGGGGATGGAAAAAAGTAAGTGAAACAGTCCCAGTCCCCAGGGAGATTACATTCTAAGGAATGTGCAATAATCAGTTGAAGAAACCAAACATATTTCACATGAATAAGAGACTTTGAGGGGATGTGATAAGTGACTTCAAGTATTGAAATAGAGAAGAGATTAGAATTATTGGCTTGGTCCCAGAGGGGAACTAGGAGCCGTGGGGCAGGGGTGCCTCAGGGAGGAGTGGGCCATGAAGTAAAAGCAGGTTTTAGTTTAATATGAGAACATCCTAACTATGAGAGCACCCCACAGAAGAATGGGCGGCCTCAAGAGGGAATGAGTTTCTTGTCACCAGAGTTCTCAGGCATCTAGATGACCACTTACTAAGGACATTGGGAGGATCTCTGTCAGGGTATAGGCTGGATAAGATGATTTCTGATGTACCTACTAGCTCCAAGACCATCTGAAATTTTTACAAAGAGGAAACAAAACTCTAAACAAGGATAGCAAAGTCTTGAAATGGACCTGTTTAGAGTTTAGAATATGGTTTACTGATCCTAATGTAACTTAACTCAAACCATGGTTGAGCAGGGCTAGATCAGCCTGAGTGACTTTTCCATGTTTTGGGTGGATGGAAGGGAAGATAATCACATCCCTCCAGGTGGGAGCCCAGGACCATCCCTTGGCTTCCTGACTTCTGACCCAGCACTCTATCCACTGCACCACTTAGCTGCCCTCAAATCCTGGCCATGGTTATTATTGTTCCAACTCTTAAGCTCTCTCCACCAGCTCTCTCCATCACACCACATTGCCTTAGCTTCCTCCTTCATTTAAAAAAAAAGAGTTGAACTATACATAACTGTAAGGTCTAAATCCTCTGATCCTGGCCTGAGCCTGCTTAGGCACAACAGGTTTTGAAGACAAGGTCAGAGGCTACATCCCAGAGACAGGACACCTGTGGTTTTGAACGCCACCCTCATAGCATGGAAATTGGACTCTCTCCCAAAGAAGTAGGGGCGGAGAAGGGCAGGTGCTCCCTTGAGGCCGGGGTTGGGAACAAGCTAGGGACAACATTCCTGGCTCATGTACAAGAGATCTTCAATCCTCTCCATCATCCCTGAACTACCTTTCACTTAAGGCAGCTGCAGCTTCACTGCTTGTCCTAAGGAATTGAGGCGGGGCTGGTTTGAGTGCCAGGGCCACGCCCCTCAGAACACACCTTCCCTATAACCTAAGACTATACTAAAGGCACAGTGAACCTACCCAAGATGACCTGGGCAAAGATGGAAGGAAGGTCAGCAGTGTTCTCACTGGGAACCTAAGATTTGGGAACTGAGCTGAGAGTTTAGAGTTCAGTCTAATTTCATTTTACAGAAGAGGAAACTGAGTCCTACAGGGAAGTGACTTTTCTAAAGTGAATTCCTTGAGAGCAGGGCCTTTTTTCCCCTTTTTCTTTGTATCACCAATGCTTAGCATTGTGCCTGGCACACAGTAGGTGCTTAATTGATGTTTTAAGGTCAGAGCTTTCCTGGTTTTAACTCAGCTGGTCTGACTTTAAATTCAGTCTTCTTCTTACATCACCACCATCATTATCATGAAGGTTAACATTTATTTTAAAGCTGACAAAGGCGTGTCCTGAAATGGTTATCACTGTTAATTATTGTTGAATTCACAATAAAAAAAAGTTTTAAAAAAAGTTTTGCAAAGTACTCAGCATTCATTATTTCTACTAGATCCTCACTAGATCTGCCTGTAAAGTAGATATTGTTATAAGCCCCATTTTACAGATGAGAGAATTAAGGCCCAGAGAGATTAAGTCACTTGCCCAGGGTCACACAACTAGTTAGTCACACAGCTAGACAGGATTTGAACCCAAGTCAGGAAGCACTCTACTTGTGACATGGCCAAAGACTCTCGGAAACATTCTACTTCTCCACCCTTGAAAAGCCTGATGTCACTCTGGGGAAGATGCCAAAGGCCTCCTGGGATATAATGATAACAACTATAAAAATAACTGCCATTTATAGGAAAAAGCTGGCAAAAGCCTCTCTTTAGAGCCTCACAAGCACCCTTTGACAATACCCTGCAAGACATAAATGCCTCCTGGATAAATGAATGAATGAAGCTTGTGAGTGAGTTATTCCAGGTATCACCGCCTGGAATTTTTCAGAAGGAGAAACCGAGGCATGCTCCAATCTCACTGGAAACATAATAATAATGTTTCACATTTCCATAGTACTTTAGAAAATTAAAACACTGTCCCTACAATAGGCCAGTGAATAGTTTAGTCAAAAGTATTATTGTTCCTGTTTTATAGAGGAGGAGACTGCCTCAGATCACACGGTTTTTGGTACACCGGGAACCCTCCGACTCCAAATCTGGTACTCTTTCCCAGCCTGGGAGGGTGCTAAGTGCCCTGGGAAGCCCCTCAGAATCCTCCTAGAAAAGACTGTAGGATTGGGGCTCCCTGCATCTCCCAATCAAAGGACCAGTGGATTTTATGCAGGAAGACATCTCTCACTGAGCGGCTAAGCCCCCAAGATCACGCTCTAATGGCCTCTGAGAACACACCTGAGCTCTTCCAGCAATGGTCCGGGGGTTTCCAGGAAACCAACCCTATGCTGTCCCTAGGATCCTGGGCCCCGGAGTTCTAGCTAGGGGCGATTTGCCCATAGGCTTTTGGGGTGCTGTGGCACGACCCTCCCCTCCAAAAAAAAACCCCTCACCTGATCAGGGGCCACGAGTGGCGAGATCCGACAAGTCTCGCTTTGCCTGGAGAACAGTGAGACACAGGGTCCCAGATGCTGCTAGTTCTCCAGGACACCCATTGCTCAGTGAGTATCCAAGAGTCTGAGAGCCCAGTGGGACGCGGAATTTATATTTCACCGGGTTGCGGGGGGCGGGGTCAGGAAAATCACTTTCATAAGCGTGAGTCAGCAGGGTCCCTTCATATGAATGAACTGGAGCTACTCGGGTTACGGGCCTGTCTGAGGGCCTTAAAGGGGCCGTACTTCCTTTCTGCGGATACTTTCCAGAGTCCGTCCTCCCCCAGAGAGTAAATCTCTCCGCTAGGCTTTCAGACTTGTCTACCCGAGCTCTGCATCAGCCTTGACGTGAACCACAAGTCAGACCGACTCCAGGGAGTAAACTTTGTTGGTTCTGACCCGGGAGGGGAGATAGACTCACAGACAAAGCTCCAGAAGGAATTTAGAGCTGGAAGGGATCATGCAAAGTCACTGAGACCAGCCCCTCTGTTTCGCAGATGAGGACACTGAATCTCAAAGAAGTGAAGTGACTTGCCCAAGGTCTTGCAACTAGTAAGCGCCTGCGACCGGATTTGGACCTGGGATTCCTGTGCCTTATTAGAGGCGCTTGGACCCCCGGGCGTGGAGCGGCTGGGACATGAATTCAAATCCAGACTTGGTCACTTCCTAGATTGCATGACTCTGGGCAAGTCACTTAAACTGCTGTCTGCCTCATTCTCCAGAACTGTAAAATGGGGTGCAATGAGACATTTATAAAGTACTTAACACGGTGCCTAAATCTTTATTTACTAGCCCAGCTCCCTCATTTCACAGGTGGGGAAACCGAGACCCAGAGAGGTTATGGGACAACACCGAGGCCACATAGATTGTTTGTCGTAGAGAGCCAAGATTTCAATCTATCAGTTAGCACAAGCATTTACTAAACATCTGCTGGATGCCGGGATAGGCACTGAGGACAAAAGATAAAAATGAAAATATCTGCCCTCAAGAAGCTTCCATTCTCTCAGGGAAGGGTGTGCATTTATAGGTGTATGTATGCAAAACAGATAGGGAACATCGTGCCTGAGGGCAACGGGGAGTTCTAAAGTGGCAGAATGAGGAGGATGTCTGGCAAAGGCAAGGAGGGGGAAATGCAGCCTGGTGTGGGAGGGACAGTACCAAGGTCAGCTGGCTGGTACTGTGGACTAGGGACTAGAGCAGGTTCCCCACCCCTGTTCTAGAGCATGCGGAGGGGAATGACGGTTTTCTGACTTCATCCAGGGCTCTTCCCATGCTGTCACATTATTCTCATTTCTGAGGTTTTCATCATTACTTTAGCAATATTCCACCAATAACTGTCACTTAACCCCTGTGTCACTTTAACCCCTAAAACCAGGGGCTTTCCCTTACTTTACAACATAGATTTTAAATAGTTAACATGCTCCTGTCCTAGAATGGCCAATGACCTCAGGGTTGGGAAAATCCCCAACCAATGGTTTTTGTCCTTACAGGATTTGGGTACTGAGAGCTGAAAGGCCCCTTAGAGCACTGCTAGTCTCCCTTACCTCCCAGCTATTGATCATACCTTCTGAGATGACAGCTAAAGGACCTTCCAGTTTTAAAATCCTATGAACATGCAACCTGTGAACAAATTTGTTTGGAGCCTCAGTTTTTTCATCTGTAATATGGGAAGGTTACACTAGGTGACCTCTAGAGCTATGAGTCATAGTTATAGAATGCTATGATCCATTTCCTCACCCATCATGTGCCTAACATAATGCTAGGCTATGTTATAAGAGAAACGGGAGAGGTGGAAGACACAGGCACAGGCCAGAGAGAAAAAAGTTATATACATATGTGTGCATATATATGTGTCTGTATGATTGTTGGGAAGTGGGGGATCAGATAAGGGGGGGCCTGATTAGGGAAAGACACTAAAAAATGAGTGAAAGGTCAGGGAATCAAGGGACTACAGACTTGGGGCTGGAAGAGTCCATGAGGGCCATCTTGCCCAACTTCTGCATTTTACAGATGAGGAATTGGGGCTTGAAGAATTAAGCAACTAGTTCCAGGTCACATGAGTAAGTGAACAGCAGAGGCCAGATTTGAGCATGGGTCTTCTGACACCAAACATCCTTTTTTACTGCACTGTGTTATGCTGCTGCTGCAGATGGTGATGATGCTTGAGAATGGGACTGACCTGATACAAATTGTGGTCTATGAGAAGCTTAAACTGTGTTTGAGGGACTGACGCAGGGAGAGACTGGAGCTGGGAAGACCAGTTGGGTGACACTCTCTGTCCTTCCAGGTGCTGGTCAGGGGAGGAAGGGTTGCCTTGGACTGAGTTGGTGCCAGTAAGAATGGAAAAGGAGGAAGGCATCTAAGGGGCTGTGAAAGAAGACTCTGATGGGACTTGACAATGGACTGGACACTGAGGAAGAAAGCAGGAGAAGTCGGTCAGTCAGTAGGCAATTATGAAGTGTTTATTGTGTGCTAGGCACTTTGATTAAGAAGTCAGAGATAAGGGTGGTGAGGTGGTGCAGTGAATAGAGCACCGGCCCTGAGTTCAAATCTGAGCTCAGACACTTAACACTTGCTAGCCATGTAACCTTGGACAAGTCACTTAACCCCAATTGCCCTACCTTCCCTACTCCAAAAAACAAAAAGAAGAAGAAGTCAGAGATAATTGATATTATTTCAAATTATGGAGAGAGGGGATCATCTTCCTGGGAGGATAGTTTGCAGTTTGGGAAGCAGGGGAGAGGAGATATCTTGAGGTGGGGTGATAGAGAAGATGATGAGCTTGGTTTGGGATGTCTTGTTTGAGACTGTGGAAGGACACCCCAGTATAGATGTCCAGGTTGGGTTTTTTTTGTTTCATCTTTTTTTTTCAATCATGTTCTGCCTCTTCGTGAACCCATTTGGGGTTTTCTTGGCAAAGATGCCAGTTTGCCATTTCCTTCTCCAGTTCATTTTTACAGACAAAGAAACTAAGGCAAAAAGGGTGAAGTGACTTGCCCAGGGTCACAGAGCTAGTGTCTGTGGCTGGATTTGAGTCTTCCTGACTCCAGACAGAGCTCTCTATCCTTTGTGCCATCTAGCTTCCTCACAGATGTCCACACAGGAAAGATATTATAGTGGCAAGAACACCTGATTGGAGTCAGGCTAAGGTCTGACAACTAGCTCAACCACCTGCCACCTGTGTCATCTGGGCCAAATTGGGTCTGTTTCTTCCTCTGTAAATGAGAGGATGGATTGGACACCATGCTTTCCAATGCCTTTCCCGTCTTTAAAATCCTCTTATTTCGAGGTTTAAATTTGGAGCATAGGAGAAGTCAGTATAAGGCATGTAAGATTGAGAGTCAGCAAGTTAGGCTAAAACCATGAAATGAGATGAACTCACCAAAGGTGAAGACAGATGAATGAAATCTTAGAGGAGAGAGAGGAGAGCCAAGAACCTGGAATGAACTATGACTTCAAAAACATGTGGTGCATGTGCTAGTCTTTCTGTCACCATTACATCCCCCTCTTAACACCCCTCCCCCACACATCAACATGACTCAGGGGAAGTCAGCCTCCAGTCTCCTTGGGAAAGGGGATGCCCCGGCATCTGTTTCTCATGTCTAATCCCATTCTCTTTACTCTTCCCTCCCTTGGAAGTGGAAATGGGTTGGAATTTTCCTGATTTTTTTTTAAAGATCTGTCAATTGAGGCTGAAAGACATAATTTCAGAGGTTGCTTCTCTAAGCCAAAAGAAGCAGACTTTGGGCAGGATGGGGAAAGGGGCAGAGCCCTAAGGAGGGAATGGAGGACTACAAGGTTGACCATTAGCCATTCTGCAAGTTTTCCATGCACACTGCTCACAAGCATTCATTGGTATTCAGTTAACCATGCAGAATCACTCCATCTTCATTTTAATGTGAATATTCCACATGAAGACTTTGAACTAGTTTGACTTACCGAAGCTCAAAGACCTGGGACACAACCCCAGGTCTAAGACCAAATGACTGAAGCATGAAGTTGGAAGGGAACATTGGACTTGGATTTTGTGTTCTGGTTCTGATATGAGTGACTTTGGACAGATCACTTTCCCTCTGAGTCTCAGATTGCTTCCTCATAAAAAGAAGATCTGGATAGAGATTTCTAAGGTTTTTGTTTGTTTGTTTTTTTCCTCTGCTTTGTGATTTTCTGGAGCCAGCTGGCCCTAATGAGGATTGCCCTTAGGACTTTGGCCTCCTTAGACACTGACTCATGGAGCACGTCTCACCAAAAGGTGCCTAATCCCAGGCTCCATAACAGGTGGTGCCCAATAACTAGGGATTGAACTGGCTTGGATGAAATCAGCCGGAAAACTGAGATACCTTACGTTTATACTGGATTTCTTTCTCAAATCTTGCCTCTTCCTCTTCAGTCTTCCATCCCATGGCCGTGGGTTGGAATTTCTTTGATTTTCTTAGATGGGCAAACTGGGGCAGAAAGAAATGAAATCAGTGATTCCTTCTAGACCACAGACTCAAACTAATGCCCCAGCCAGAATCTAGGAACACCTGAGGGTATTTTGAGAGGAGTCTCTGGAACAAGATGGCTCATGGTAGCCAGAGGAGGGAAAGGGCAGAACAGGGTTGAGGAGTTCTAGGTTAATGTTTGACATATCATTGCCTTTGAATCCTTCCTCCTGATGACCTTCTGCTTCATCCAGAACCGACCTTCAGTCTCCTTGTCTGATTTCACCCCTCCTGCACCAAGGCTACTGAAAGCTGGAGAAAGACATTATACAGATAGACTGGAAAGGTCAAGGGAAGGATTTATTTTGGCTTGCTCCTGTGCTTTAGACCTTAGTAAATGCTTAATAAATGTTTTGAACCAATGGATGGATGGAATGATATAGCAAAAGAACCCTGATCTCCTACGTGGGTGGGACCACCTCCAAATTTCTTCCTTTCGCTCTGCTCCCCAAAGCCCCTGCTCCTCGCAAGGATACCAAACCTGGCTTTTTTTTTCAAGGATTTTTGGACATTTCTAAACTTCCAAAGAGGTGGCCAAGAACGGAATCTCTTATTTGATGGTTTTATTTATTTAATGCGCAGATTATCAGAAATAGAATTTGTTTTGTTTGTTCTGCTTTGGAGGCAGAGATAAGCGAACACCAACAGAAAGAAGCGGGGGAGCAAAGGTGAATTTGGGTGATTCATTCCTCCCCTAGCCCTTTATGACTTGGTATTCTAAAGGACTCTGTGTCAGTCCATGAACCCCTGGGCTACCCTCCCCATTTGCTGTTGCTAGAAGCAGCTGTTACCCCCGGACCTGGCCAGATTGGGGGATATAGGGGAAGGGGCTTGGGAGTGCAAGGAGAAGTGGGGATTGGAGTCTTTTTTGCAAAGCTTTGTTTGAGCATATGGAATTTAAACTGATCCCATTGCCTTCATCTCAGAGCACCAGCTCCTCCCTCTGTACCCTGCCTCCCAAAACTGCCACCCTGTCAAAAGGGCATGGACCTGCTTTTTATTTTTAATTTTCCTGCTCCTTCCTAGATCCACCAACCAAATTCTGTATTGAGGGACTCTTGTCTCTATATCTTTGCCCATAAGGCATCATTTAAGATTCTATACACAGAGGGAGGCATTTTTACAGGAATGAATGCTGGAGAGGGAGTCCAAAGGCCTGTATTCCAGATCTACCATTTGCTGCCTTACTTAGAGAACACATCCCCCTCTCTGCTTCTCTGTAAAACAAGGGGGTTGGATTTCATGTCTGAGGTGCCTTCTAGAACTAACATTTCAGAGCTCAGCTCAAATGCCTCCCACAAGGCCTCCTACACGAGGTCTTTCCTGACTTCCCAGCTGCTAATGCTGCCTCCAAATGAGCTTATATTGCTTTTTTTATACATTTTGTTTATACTTGTAGGAATGAATTTTATATGTCCCTATAGAATAGTCCCCAAGGGCAAAGACGATTTCATTTTTCTCTTTTATCCATCCCAGTGCCTGTCTCCTACCTTGGGCATTCTCACTGTTGTTCACGGTGCCTGAGTTGATCTCCCTCATCTCTGTCTCTGGGCTTCCCTGACTTCCTTCAAGGCTCAGCTAAAATTCCCCAGTCTGGAAGAAGGCCTTCCTGGTCCTCCTTAACCTTAGTGCCTTTTTTCTGTAACTGTGCTCCAAATATATGTGTACACACACACACACACACACACACACACACACACACACACACACACACACACACACACACACTCTGTCCCTCTCTCTCCCTCCCTCCCTCTTCCTCCTCCTCCTCCTTCTTTTTCTTCTTTTCTTTGTCTGTCTCCCTTCCCTCAGTTCTCTCTCTTTTCTCTCTCTTCCCTTCTTCTCTCCCCCTCTTCTCTCTCTTCTCTCTCTCCTCCCTTCCTCTCTTTCCATATAATTTTTCACATATATGTATGAATATATGCATATGTGTGCATGTATACATACACGTGCATATGTGTACATGTGCACCCTCCCTGGGAACAAGTTTTCTCCTATAAACCGAAAGGGTTGTACTGAGTAGCCTCTAAGATACCTTCTAGCTCTGGACCTATGATCACATGGGCTTATGATTCTATGACACACCTAGTGACTAACAGTGCTTGACTGACTGACAAGAGTGACTACCTTCCTTGAAGTCCAGGATTGGCCTCTCCTGGTCCTCCTCTCATTTGTCTGACTCCTCCTTGGTCTCCTTTGCTTGGAGACCCCAAGCATCAGTGTTCCCCAAAACCCTGTCTGTCCTCGGACCTCATCTCTTCTCTCTAGATTCTCTTTGTAAGTGATGTCCCATGTACCCATGGAGCTGAGTATTATCCCAATGCAGATATTCTCCTAATGTATAGATTCAACCCTGAACTCTGCCCTCACAGTTCTAACAGCCTGCTGGACTTCATTTCTATTTGGATGTCCTCTTGGCATTTCAAACTCAGTGTCCAAAACGTCTTTCTCCCCAACTAGGTCCTCTTTGAAAATTCCCTATCACCGTGGAAGGTACCAGCATTTTCCAATAACCCAGGTTTATGCCTTGGATCCATACTTGATTCTTTGCTCTCCTTTACCCTACATATCCATCCACTCAGTCGCCAAGTCCTGTTAATTCTGCCCCCACCCCTACCCCCATATCTCTCAATTTTCTCCACTCACACAAACACAGAGCCTTCTAATCTCTGTCACAGACTGTTGGAATAGCCTGCAATAGACTTAATGGTTCTTCCTGGCTCCCATCTTGTCCCTCTCCACTACATTGTCTACACCCAGATGTCAAAATAACCTCCTAGACCAGGACTTTTTAACTTGGAGCCCATGAACTCGTTTTTTGAAAATAAAATATTTGCACAACCATCTCAATAGAATTGGTTTCCTTTGAAATCTATTTCTATGTGTTTTATTTTATGCATTTGAAAGCATCATTCTGGGGCAGCTAGGTGGCACAGTGAATAGAGCACCAGCCCTGGAGTCAGGAGGACCTGAGTTCAAATTTGGCCTCAGACACTTGATACTAACTAGCTGTGTGACCTTGGGCAAGTCACTTAACCCCAATTACCCTGCCTTCTCCCCTCCAAAACAAACAAACAAAAAGCATAATTCTGAGAATAGGCTTCATCAGACTGCTGCCCATGACACAAGCAGAGTTACTCAAGGACTTTTGTAAAGGTGCAGGAGACTGACCATGCTCTTCTCATGCTCAAAAGTCTTTCATGATCTTCCTTTGCTTCTAAGAGAAAATAAACACTCTTTTAATCAATCAATCACCAAACATACATTAAGCACCTACTGTGTTCCAGGTACTATTGTAGGCACCAAGAATGCTAAGACAAAAAGGAAATATTTCTTATCTTTGTCAGCTTACAATCTAAGAGAAGGCTAGATGGCAGAATGGATAGAGTATGGAATCAAGAAGACCTGAGTTCAGATTCAGCCCTGGAAGTTTTCTAGCTTTGTGACTCTAGGCAAGTCACTTAGCTTCTGTTTGCCTCAGTTTCCTCATCTGTAAAATGGAGGCTAATAATAAACCCCTACCTCCCAGCGTTGTGTTGAGGATCAAGTAAGGTAATATTTATAAAATGCTTAGCCTGGCACAAATAGGCACTTAATAAATGCTTGTTTCCTCCATTCCTATCAAGGGAGACAACATGTTCATAAAATAAACATACGGTGATCTTGGGAGGAAGAGGACCAGAAAAGGCTCCCTGTGAGTAGAGATGGCACTTGAACTGGGTTTTGAAGGAAACTTGAATATTTATTTATTAGAAAATTGCCCTGGATATCTATCATGTCCCTGCTTTGAAGGAAGGTACTTTTTCAAACTTGGTAACAAGGGGTTTCCTTCAAGATAAAGGTGAGGAAAAAAAAGCATTCTAGCCACCAGGTATGGGAGAGATGGGTAGGAAGAGTAGCAAGCCCAGGATGGCTAGATTGCAGAGAATGGGAAAGGATAATGGTCGAGGCCAGGCTATGATTTGGCTTTAAAAGTCAAACAAAGGAGTAGGCATTGGATCCTAAAAGTGCCACAGGAGGCATCAGAGTTTATTGAGTAAAGGAGAGATGTGTAGGCTGGGGCTTCAGGAAAACTACTTTAGAAGCTGCATGGAGATAGACTGGAGAGAGGAGAAATTGAGGCAATTAGACTAGTCTGATGGTGTAAAGGCGTATGAGGGAAAAGTTGCAAGCCCAGGTCACTGGAAGAACAGTGGTACCTTTGAGAGCAAGAGGGAAGTTCAGGAAGGGGGAGTCATTTGGGGAAAGACAAGGAGTGCTATTTTGGACATACTGAATTGGAGATACCCATGGGACATTCAGTGCAAGATGTCCAATAGGCAGTTAGTGATGGGAAATAGAAATAAGTAGAGGATCTGGGCCTAAGAGTAATTTGCTTAAGGACAATAAATGCTTCTAAGCCTGGCAGTCCCTCTGCACCCCACCAGAGGTAAGGAACCTGTAGCCTCAAAGCCACATGAGGCCCTCTAAGTCCTCAAGGGTGACCATCCAAGGAGCCTGTCAAAGGGCCACACTTGAGGACCTAGAGCAGCAGTTTTCAACCTCTGGGTCGTGGCCCCTTTGGGGGTCGAATGACCCTTTCACATATTTCCAATGGTCTTAGGAACGAAGACACCGCTCCTCTATCCATCTCCAGGTAGGTCCACCCACATGCAGATACACCCACATACAAGTATTAAAGGGTTGCAGCATTAGGAATGTTGAGAACCACTGCCTAGAGGGCCATATGTGGCCTTGAGAACACAGATTCCCCACCACTGCCCCAAGCTAACCTTGCTTTTCAGCCCTAATTCACATTACCCCTCCTGCATATATTCCACACTCCAGCTCACATTTCCAGGTAGTCTTGTATTTTCACAGGCCAGGAAAGCTTTTCCTTCTCACCTTACCCTCCCTTCTTTCCAGGTTGAATTCTGGCAATCCCTCCTAAATGAAGACTTGCTTAACCCTTCTGATCTATTGATGCTTTCCCCCTCCTCAAATAGCCTTGTATCACACCCCATTCTACTCCTCCCCTACGCCCAGCTGCTTATAAGCTCCTTGATGGAAGGAGCCGTTTCATTTTTGCCTCTGTTTCTACAGTGCCTAGCACAGTCCTCTGAGTATAATCTGTGCTTGATCCATGTTTTATAGACTTTGAGCTGGAAGGGACCTCAGAAGCCATCTACTCCATTCCTCTTCATTTAAAAATAAAATTGAGGTTGAGGGACTTGTCCCAAATCACACAGGGGCCATCCCTAGTCATCCTGGTTTATATATCACAACTGGACCCAGATGGCTCAGAAGGTGAAAGTGAGGCTGGTGACTTTGCACAGCCCTGCCTCACTTAAATCCAATTCACTTGTGAGTTGTGTCATCACCTTCCTGATGTCATGGTCCTCTTCCTGATCAAAGGACAAACAGTAAGAACCCAAATCACATAGGAAGTAAGCATCACAGACAGGATTTGAACCTAGGTTTTTTGACTCCAGAGCCAAGTGATCTTTCCCTGGACACTATTTCCCCCATCTATGTTATTGAATTGAATGGAAATGAGAGGCTGACAGTGACTAGCAGAGAGACATATTGCCCCCGATGGAGTAAATGAGTTCATGCCTTCTGGCTGGAGCAGATATCATAATTTCAATTAAGATAATAATTTCAAGACACCCTATGTGTTCTGATCTCCACCATTCACAGTGCTAGATGTCGATTTGTTTTCCGTTGTCTCTCATTTTGGGGAGGTAGAGAAAGGGATGTGTCTGGAATGTGCAACACTTGTCAGGAGAAGACAGTATCAGACAGGGGGGGATCCCAAAGGAAACTGTCAATTTTATACTTTTGTCTGCAACTGGTTCTGTTTCCAGGCTCAGCAATGATGCAGGCCAGGCTGATGCTTCCTCTAGTAAGACAGGGCACAGCAGGAAGGAAGCTGGTATAAACACCTTTTCCCTTGGTGTGTGAGACAAGAAGGCATCTCTGTGTGTTCATGTGTTAGATAGTCACATCTTTAAGAAGCAGGTTGGTGTAATGAAAAAAAGGAGGAATTTGGAGTCAGGATACCTAATAGATCTGGTTACAACTTTGCTCAAAAACCCTCAGTGGCTCCCTATTGCTTTTGCATGTTAAGGTGCTTAATAAATGCTTGTTTCCTTATAGGTGCTTAATAAATGCTTGTTTCCTTCCTCTGTACCCCAACCAAATCAGGCCGACCCTCTGCCCCCTTCCTAAGGCTCAGGGCTCCTTGCCTTGGCCCACAAGGCTCCTTAAGCCTGGAATGTTTTTTCTCCTTTGACCTCTTTGCCTGATGAATTGTTTTAAAGCTTGACTCATATACCACCTCCTACTTGAAACCTTCCCTGATCCTCTTTGGTTGACAATGATGTTCTGCCAGGGACCTCACCTACCACTCTGTTGTCTTTTGTAATGG
>CM053585.1:47937373-47981745 GCA_028646515.1 Pseudochirops corinnae
ACTGACCTGGAAAATAGATCCAGGAGAGACAATTTAAAAATTATTGGACTACCTGAAAGTCATGATCAAAAAAAGAACCTAGAAAACATCCTTCAAGAAATTCTCAAGGAAAATTGCTCAGATCTTTTAGAACCAGAGGGCAAAATAGAACTTGAAAGAATTGACTGATCACCTCTTGAAAAAGATCCCAAAAAGAAGACTCCTAGGAACATTATAGCCAGGTTCCAGAGTTCCCAGATCAAGGAACAAATATTACAAGCTGCCAAGAAGAAACAATTTGAATATTGTGGAAACACAATCAGGATAATCCAGGATCTAGCAGCTTCTAAATTAAGAGATCAAAGATATCCTGGAGATCAAGGGAGCTAGGATTAAAACCAAGAATCACCTACCCAGCAAAATTGAGTATAATGTTCCAGGGGAAAATATGGTCATTCAATGAGGTGGAGGAATTTCAAGCATTCTTGAGGAAAAAACCAGAACTGAATAGAAAATTTGGCATTCAAACACAAGAAGCATGAGATGATGAACATGGAAAAGAAATCATAAGGAACTTATCAAAGTTGAACTATTTACATGCTAACATGGAAAAATGAGAATTGTAACTTATGAAACTTTTCTCAGTATGAGGATAGATGAAGAGACTATAAATGTATATATATGTATACATACACACGTATAGATATAGAAGGGTATATATGCATATGAATACATATGGGAGTGTGTGTGTGTATATATATATATGTACATAGACAGAAGGCACAGGATCAATTGAATAGGAGGGGATGATATTTTAAAAGGTGAAATTAAGAGGGAGGAGAGGAATATAATGAGAGGAGACAGGGAGAGACAGAATGGGGTCAATCATTTCATATAGAAGAGGCAAGAGATAACTGTTACAATGGAGGAGAAGAACAGGAAGGCAAAAAGAAAATGGGGTAACCTTATTCTCATTGAATTTGGCTTAGGGAGGGAATGACATGCACCCTAAAATGGGTATCTTGCCCTGCAGGAGAGTAGGTGGGAAGGGGATGAGAGGGGGGATGATGGAGGGGAGGGCAGATTCAGGGGGAAGGTTGTTAGAAGCACACAATTCTGTAAAGGGACAGGGACAAAGTAGAGAATAGAACAAAGGGGGAGGGCAGGATAGGAAGGAGGGAAATATTGTCAGTGTTACACAATATGTCCATTGTGGAGATGTTCTGCATAACTACACATGTATGGCCTGTATTGAATTGCTTGTCTTTCCAGTGGGGGTGGGTGACAAGGGAGGAAGGGAAAGAATCAGAATTTAAAGTTCTAAAATCATCTAAAATCATATTAAAATATATATATTATTGTTATTATTATTTACATGCAACTGGGAAATAAGATACAGGCACTGGGATAGGGAGATTCATCTTGCTCTACCAGAAAGTCAGAGGGGTCATGGGGGAGGATATAGGAGAGAGCAGATTGGGGGAGGGGATATACAGTGGGATCGCTGTTTTGGGGGCATAGGTAGGGGAAAGATAAGGAGAAAATTTGTAACTCAAAATTTTGTGGAAATGAATGATGTAAACTAAAAATAAATGAAAGTTAATTTAAAAAAAAGAAGGGGTAGCTAGGTGGCACAGTGAATAGAGCACCTGCACTGGAGTCAGGAGGACCTGAGTTCAAATGCGACCTCAGACACTTAACATTTACTAGCTGTGTGACCTTGGGCAAGTCGCTTAATCCCAATTGCTCTGCCCTCTCCCCTCCAAAAAGAAAAAGAAATGTTTAAGAGCCATTGCTTCTAGACCTAGACCTTCCATTCCATCAGGGCAATTTCTTAACTGCCCTCAGTTCATATCCTTCTCAATCTCACCTTCGTGCACTTGCCCATGTTGTTCCCTTTGCCTGGAATGCCTTCCCCTTTCCCATCTATCCAAAGCCTGTCCTTTCTTCAGGGGTCTAGCTGTGTCCTTGTAATACTCACCCCAGTTTCCACAGCCTCCATCATTGTTTCTGTGACCCCGAGTTGCCTGGGCTTATTTGTTCAATAACTGTCCTGTTACCCATACTGCTCCATGTCTTCCAGATCCCTGCAAAGCCTCCTCTCCTGCAGGGTCCCCACCTGTGCCCAAAGGAAAGGAAAAACACAAAGGAAAAGGAATGGAAAACCCAGAGCTCCAGAAAACGATGATGGCAACACTTCACCCCCAGAGCCCCTGCCTCCCTCATGCACTAGAATGCTCCCTTTGAGTTGTGGTTCAAGCTTCACCTTCTACATGAAGCCTTGCCTGATCCCTCCCCTGCCTCAATGACTCTTGCCCTCCCTCTTTAATTACTGTATATTTAATTCTCTTATCTTTGTTGTATTTTCTTCTTTTTATATTTCTTCTGTGTAGTCCTACATTTGTACTTGCTTACCTTCTCCATCCCCTACCCAGCCTCGTCCCACACCCCAGCTCTCCCCAGGCTTAGAATGTAAACTCCTCACAAGTGGGGATTGTTTCTTTCTTCGTTATTTGTGTCCCCAATGCTTGGCATACAATAGGCATTTTAAAATGGTTGTGGATGGATTAAATCTGTGAATTTATGAAATGAACCAACAGTCAGTCTGTTACTGTGGGATGGGCACAGGACAGGGTCTAAAAAGTCAGAGGTTGTAGCCTCGGCTCTGTCTCCAATTATGATAAAGTATATCTTCTTTATGGACCTTGGTTTCTTCAGATGTAACATGAAAGGGCTGAATTAGAGGAGCTCTGAAGTCCCTTGTGTTCCCAATATTCTGTGGTTAGATTATGCTTGAGGTTTAAAAATTCTGTGATTCTTTGATTCTAAATATTATCAGGCACCTCTGGTGTGGCCAGCCATACTCTAAGCATTGTGGAAAACTCATAAATAGGATGCCAATATATGATCCCTCCCCCAAGAGAGCTCATGCTGTAGTTGGCAAGGGATGACTAGCAAACATGAAACAACAATATATAATCAAGGACTAGGTTGTTATAGTGTGAACTAAACACTGTGGGAGTGCTGAGAAAGGTGTGATCGCTGGGAACTGGACTGGACTGGACAGGGAGAGCTTTGTAGCAGAGATTCAAGGCTCTCATTGTGTCATGGACCTTTTTGGCATTCTGGGGAAACCTATGGCCTCCTCTTGTCAATAATGTTTTTCTATCTACAACATAAAATATGCAAAATTACAAAGAAAATGAATTATATACTGAAATAGTTTTACACATTTTAAAATATATATTTTTAAAAATGTGCCCTAGAAGAATACAACTAGGCTGGGGCAATCAGATCTTTGCTCCAGGGTGTGACAATTAAAGGATCTTCAACTACAAAGGCATATAATTCCAAAGTTTAGTACCTAGTTAGTAAAAGTAGTTGATTAAAGTAAGAAGCTATGAGATGGGAGGCTGGAACGAACTTTTCTTGTACACTGTCATTCCCTTCCACCAGCAGGAAGGCTTTCTTATGGCATGTAACCTGAGGCATGGTTTGAGATACTTTGGTTACATAAATTCTTAGTTATAGTTCTATGGGTGCAAAGTTCCAGGTCAATCACCTTTACTGATATGTGATGTAAGATATTTTGAGTCATAGGTCTGTGTCGTTGCTCTTGGCAAGAAGAAGCTATTTCTAATCAAAGGCAGTTGAGCAACCTAGCTTTATCTCCAGAAGAAGAGATAAGGGGCCTGCCATATTAAAGCGTGTGTGTGTGTGTGTGTGTGTGTGTGTGTGTGTGTATTTAAAGTCTGACTCAAAAGCTCTATTGAAGGGAAAACAAGTCAGAAAGACCTGAGTTCAAATCCAACCTCAGAAATACTTGCTATGTGACCCTGGACAAGTTATTTAAAAAAAAAATCTGTTTGTGTCTCTTTTCCCATCTGTTAAATAGGGATAATAATATCCCCTACCTTGTAGGGTTGCTGTAAAGGCAAAATGAGACAATAATTGTAAAGCACTTAGCATAGTACCTGGCAGAAATAAGCGCCGTATAAATGTTTGTTGTTACTCTTCAGCCAATAGGCAGTTTGCTAACAGAAGCGAACAACAGAAGTTGATCAAAAGGATAGGATTAGGAAAACGTTGTTGGCAAGATTTGTGGAGGCTAGATTGAGAAGAGAAAGAATGAGGACAGGGAAGCTGACTGGGAAATTATTACAGAGGTGATCCCATAGTCTGATGATCACAACTGTCCCTATTGTGTATCTTCCCAACAGGTTAGCACAGCAGGGGAGCACATGGAAAGCCTCGAGAAGGGAACCTTCCTGAATCGTCCTCTCAGTTCACGGATGCCCTTCCTCATGCCTGAAAGGCAAACTCAGGCAGATCCCTCTTTCCACAGCTAAGTCAGTTCTGCTGAAGAGCAGCAGGGATGCAGTTAAATTTCCATTTCCCATAACGGGAATTACCTTCTATTTTCCACAAATGCCTTAGAAGAATAATGCTTTCAAACACCAGGTTGTCAGCACATTGACTTGTGATGCATCAGCAGTTCTGCTGGATTCCCTTAGCTAGGGTGCTGGTCCAAGGGGCAGGTGGAATATCAGTTAGGCATTGAAGGGGTGGATGGAATTTGGATTAGCAAAGAACAGAGGGGAGAGCGTTCCAAGTGGACAGAACAATATGAATGCCAACATGGAGGGAGGAGGGTATATGGCATCTTCTTGAGACAAGGGGAGATTGATTCACCTGGTGTTAGTGGGTAGAAGACAGGGAACAGTGCAAAAGAAGGTTGGATAGGTGGGTGAGTGGTTCTCAAATGCCAAATAATGATATTAACTTGTCCAATCCAGGAAAGACCATTCCTTGCTGGTGACCATCAGCTTATTCTCTGTCACCCTGTACTGTTTGCCAAGGATAACTCCCCAGATTCCTCTGCCAGATTAGACTCTACCACTTCTTTGCTCCTTGTCTTCTCTGCTCCTTTCCTGGTTACTTTGTTCCCTCTGGGATTTTTGTAGCAACAGGATTCTGGCCTGTTCTAGTTTTATGGGCCAGATTGTCTCTCCTTGACTTGGCAGCAATAGGAATTCCCTCTGCCCTGAGAGCCTGTCGGAGATGGAAGACCTAGCTCCCTATTCTGATGGGGATAGGGCAGGACTTCTCCCCACTGCATAGACTTCCATTGACTTGTAGTGTTAGAAATGAGTTACATTAGGGATTGTTTATTTTGAATTCCTCTTGCTTCCATTTTACAGATAAGAAGACTGAGGTCAAGAGAGTAGGAAATGACTTGACCAAGGACACAAACTAGAGTCCTTATCTCACTGCACAGACCCCATTCCCTTCATTCTTCACTCTTAGCTTGAACTACAAAAGCCCCTATGGGATACTCATTAATTCTCTGGCAATTATCCAGCAAAAATTATCCACCCATACACCTCAATACCTGGGGCCCCAGCTGGGCTCTGTGCCCAGGGCTGAGCTCATATATTCTGGCCCAGGTCAGACTTCACATGAGGTGGAGTCAGATTCTAAGGTCTCTGTTTGTTCAACTGCCTATTCATCACCATAATAACCCCATAATAGTGTTTCTAGGCCACTTTATGGTCCCCTTCACTTTCCCTAATTTGATGGATTCGATGAGGTAGGCATGACAGTGCTATTATTCCCGCTTTACAGATAAGGAAACTGAGATGCAAAGAGGTGAAGCGAGTTTCCAGTGGCTAGAGATGATTAAATAGAGGCTGGATAAGCCCTTATTAAGTTGTTATCATGTATATCTACGTTTCTGGCAGAGGTTCTCTTAAATCACCTTTAAGATTCCTTTCATCTCTAAGATTCTGTATTGCTATGACTTCCCAAGGGTCACAGGATGAGTTAATGGTGAGCAAGAACTAAAAAACCAGCGCGAGAAGTAGGTCAGGGCAACTGGGGCTTTACCCCTGGGGTGCCAAAGTTTAGAAGGCACTGAAAGAATTTATTAAAGCACTGCCATTAGCACCTAGCTAACAAGAATAATGAATTAAAGCAGGAAGCTACCAGCTGGCCACTTTCCCCAGGTGGCTGTACCTCACGTGAGCCTCTCCTTGACACAGTTCCCTCCCTGGGTGGTAGCCTCCTCAGGAGGATCTCCTGGGAACTGATGACCTGGGGTCTTTTTCTCTCCCAACAGGGTCCAGTGTCTGGTAGGCTAACTCAACTGGGGGTGTTTTTTGTGTGACTTGCCTCCTACATGTTGTATAAAGTTTATTACTGGGAGCTGGAATGCTACTTATGGTTATGACTAAAACCTGGGCTGTCTGATTCTCTTTTCACTGTCCTTCTTCTTGTCTAGTCTTTAGGGTTAGCATTCATAGATATGACCTTGTGGGATACCCTCAATTTCTAGCCATACTGGTCTCTCTCCCAGAATAGAGAAATCCTCTGTTCTTTCCTTCAGGTCTATAAGGCCATTTCCTTTCTGTCCCAGATTCTTTACCACCACAGTAGCAATTGGCCTAGCCTCTAATCTTAGAGCTCCTTGGACCTCCCATACTCAACAAGGGGTATGGTCCCATCCTTGTGATCACCTCCTGACAATAACCAATAAACATTTATGGAAGGCTTGATGTATTCCAGCCGAGTGCTGGAGATATACATATAAAAGAGAAGCCCTGCCCTCAAGGAGTAGATGAAGATAAGCCTTCCCAACTCAAATCATCCAGTCCTTGGCCCATTTTCCAGGAGTGAATATGTATTTGAGAGTCAAATATCTACATCAGCCTCAGAGAATCAAAGGCAAGGGTCTAGAAGAAAAGGTCACTATGAGGATGTCCAGAGCTGTATAGCTGGGTGTCATAGTAGCCAACATTTCTGTAGAGCGCCAAGATTTGCAAAGCTTTTTATTTATGTTATCTCATTTGATTCTCTAAATTCTATTATTATCCCCACTTTCTAGGTGAGGAAACTGAGACTGAAAGTAATCATGATCTCTGTTCCTTTAAATCCCCCCTCCCCAACACACACACACACACACACACACACACACACTCATACACATATCCTTCTCTTCCCCACTCCCATACACACATTCTTTATGATTTCAGGTGAAGGGATTGTAATAATGTCATGGAAAGAGTCAGAAATCTGTTATTTCAAGTGATTCTCTGGCCCATCTGTAAAATGCAGAGGTTGGATTAGAGACGATCTCTAAAGCTCCCGTCCAGATTGGAAAGGGAATGAATGATTTGTGAGGTGGGAGGAAGGGACCAGAGGGAATCTTCCCTCCCTTCCCCGATCCATCCAACAGTGGAGGCGGCAGGTTTTGGAGCCAGAGATGCAGACGTGTACTCTCCTGCCAGGGGAGAAATGCCAAAGACATCCGGCAAGGCCCAGAGGAGGCTCCAGATGCAAATGCCTTGATAATGTAACAACCAGCTGGGGACCTCAACCATGGGAGTCAAGGGGGAAGAGGAAAGACCAGTTGTCATGGCAATGTAGCTGAGCCTGGGTCACTGAAAGATCAGATCACAGGAACGAGAGTTTGGGGCTGGAAGGAACAATAGAGGTCACTGACTCTGATTGACTGAGACACAGAATGGTGAAGTGACTTTCCCATATACCCAAGGTTAGTAAGTGTCTGGGACAGGATTTGAACCCACGTCTCACTGACCCCAAGTTCAATGCTCCATTCACTATGTCAAGCTGCCTCTTATCAAATGCTCAGACACACTTTCCCCAAGTTAAGGGCTGGCTATTATCACTACCATTCCCTTCTCCCTGCCTCTGCTCCCGTCTCCCCCTACTGGAGGTAGCAAGGCTAGTTGTAGTAGGCAGGAGGGGAGATGAGGTGGGCAGCAGATAAGGATCCAGGGGGCACTTCCCGCTCAGTATAGTTTTCTCTCTTAGCCTTACTTTTTCACGTATAAAATCGGAGGGGGTGGTGCGAGTTTAGATAAGATAGATCATCTCTGGGGTTCCTTTCCACTCTGACATTCTATGTTCCAACAGTGTGTTTCCTGATCTAAATCCTACCATCCAATGATCTCGTTGCTAGGGCAATAGACCACTCCTGGCATAGCGCCCTCATTGAATTTTCATTCATTAGGGAAGCAGCCAAGCCTCATAAAGCATTTTGCTAATGGGCACAGGGATTAAGCCCTACAACTTAGGGGCATGTTTTGCTGGACTCCAAACTCCAGAACAGATGGAGACGTTTCACTCAGATATTCACCTTCACCTAGAAACAAGACAAAATGTTCCAGTCCTGCGAGAAAAATGTAATGAGCAAAGGACCAGTTTCCAGAAAGGCAGTAGAGTAAGTGGTCATTAGGAAACCCAGCTCCAGTGAATCATCTCTGAGGGATGACAGATATGCCAAGTAATATAAATGAACAATAGCAACAGAAAGGGAGAAAAGAAAGAAATGTTCACGGGGAAGAATGGACAGGAAGACAGAAGAAATGAGCAAACAGAAAATGGGACACACTATCATGAATAAATACTGTGGGATAAAAATAAAGAGAGATCTCCACTGGGAAGAACAAGACCACCATGATTCTTATCTTCCAAAGAGACACTGGACAGCGGAAAGAACTCTGGATGTGGAAACAAGTGGGGATCAGTTCCTGACTCTTGCCAATTATTTGGTCTCGGGCAAGTCATTATTTATCTCTCTCTGGACCTAAATCTCCTCATTTATAAAATAAGGGATTTGGATTAGATGATTTCTAAGACACCTTCATATGTGTTGTCTCCCTCTCCCATTAGAACATGAACTTTTTGAGAGCAGAAATTGTTGTTACTTTAGCTTTGAACATAGAAAATGATTAATCATTTATTTGTTTGTTTGTTTGTCCATTCCTCCTTTGAACCCTACATCTATGATCCTATGAACCTTTAGTCCAGATGTTATTAATCTTTTTTATATGCTGGACCCCTTTGGCAGAAGTCTGTAGAAATCTGTAGACTCCTTTTCAGAATTGTGTTTTTGAATTCATAAAATAAAATACATTGACTTCCAAAGGAGAAAAATTATATTGAAATAGTTATTGAAAAATTTACACAAAAGAAGTTCATGGACCTCAGGTTACAAACTGACACCCAGCTCTAGAGTGATTTAGAAAAAGAATAAAAGATATAAAGAAAAATCTGTCATCTGTAAGATTGGAAATACAGTCATAACAGGAAGGAATTCAAGAGACTGGTGGTAAGAAATGACATCATAGAAAAGATGTTAGAAAATCTCCATGAAGCAATAGACTCTCCGAGGAGCAGATAGTCTAAGGCACAATAAAAAAAAAATTCAGAGTACAAAAAAAAATGCAGCAGTAATATAGTAGAATCCCAAAGTCTGTCTTTCATGTGTGCATGTGTGTGTAGCAGGAATGATAATGTTTGGATTGTTATAAAAATACACTTTGTGTGTGAGGTGAGGAGGGAGTAGAGTGATGGCTGTGTGTTCATGCAAAGATTAACATGATACTGTTAAAAATAAAGCCGGTGATATGGTATGTTGTGTTGATGAAAATTTTGAGAAAGGAGTACAATAAAATTTAATGGAGAAAAAACAAATTTACTTATATGTTAATGAGCTCAAATTTAGTCCAAGAAGAATGAATTAGAAAACAAAACCCAACAGTTTTCCCCCTAGACAAAAATGTTGAAAACTTAGGAATTCACATAGATTCAGAGGGAAAGGCTGGAATAAAATCTGTTACATTTCATATGTTAGTGTCACTTCAAACACCTTGGACCCAATGATCAGCACCTTCATTCCACTTAGACACACATAAAGTCATACTCTCAATGTTACCATCCCCATAACCACTTGACCTTTATGATCCAGAATTCTGAAATTCCTCTGATCATAGCATCCTATCTTGTCTGTCTCTCCTCCCTCTGCCTCATTCCTATCAGTCTTATTTGTTAACTTCATTACAACCCCCAATCAACCAATCCATACCTGTTACCTCAACCTACTATTCCTATTTGACTCTGAATTTCTTCCCTTCGAAATATTGACCCTCAAGAATTTTGTAACCCGGGGTCCGTGAACCTCTTTTGTATTATTTTGAAATAACTGGTCTTTTTTGTAATCCTCTGTATTAATTATATTTTGAGCTGGCAGATACCAGTTCAACTTTTTTCCTCCAGTCATCTCCTTTATTGTGCTTTCCACAATGTTTGTGCCAAATCTTTTCTCTTCTCTCTCTCTCTCTCTCTCCCTCCCCCCCCCCCCTCTCTCTTTCTCTCTTTCTCTCTCTCTTGCTTTTTGGAGAGAGGAGGGCAGGGCAATTGGGGTTAAGTGACTTGCCCAAGGTCACATAACTAAAAAGTGTTAGTATCTGAGGCTGGATTTGAACTCAGGTCCTCCTGACCCAGGGCCAGTACTCTATTCACTGCACCACCTAGCTACTCCAAAATCTCTTCTCTCTTCAAGCCATCTTTGTCACCCTCAATCCATCCCTCTCCTCAGAGAACTTTATACCTAATCTACTGATAAAAAAAGGAAAAATGCAGTCTTCTCCATTATTCTGTCTCAAAACCTCTCAGCATCATTCCTTATTCTCTCCTCCTTGGCTGCAATTTCTGATAAAGGGATTGGTCCTTCTTGTCAAAGCCAAATCCTCTTCTTGTGCCCTTGATCTTATCCGATCAAAATGGAGCTTCTCTTTCCCTCTTTTATCTGTCCCTCTTCCTAACTTCTTTTTCTGTAAAGAGCATAATTATTTTTTCTAGTTACACCTTTTGCCAACTCTACCCAAATTGAAGCAACTATCACTTATAGCAAATAAGGATAGTTGAGTGTAGGCTTCTCCTTTGAAGATTCCCCCCTTGGAGAATGCTCAGTTGGCATTCTACTCAAGCACATGGAATCTTGGAGTGGACCTACTTTGGGTATGTGTGTATGTGGGATGGAGCCCCTAACCCTGCATACCCACTTCAGAGCAGGAACAGATATCTTCATTCACTCCCACAACTATCTGTTTATTTGCCATAATAGTCAAGGGTTCATGCTATGGGGTGACAACCAGTCTTTAGGCTGAGCCAGAACTCTGTGGATATACTAAAGAGACAACCCTGCCCCCTCAAGCTTCTTTATCCTTGAAGTTCAAGGTTGAGTCTCTGAGTAGTCAACAGGGTTAGGTATGTGTGTATGTTGGGGGATGAGGGATGCACTTCTTTCCTAGCTGGCTGAAACCCAGAGTTCAGGGTCACTTAGGCATGCCTGTGCCTGGGGACAGTTTCCATTCCTGTCCTCTTTCCTTTGGTTCAGGGCCTTGTGAAATTTCCACAGACAGCTGGTGTCTTCTTCCCCTTGTGGGGCATTCTAGCGGCTGTTGGCGTGGCAGCAACAACCACTAAAGACCAGCCAGAAGGCTGAAAAGAAAGAGCCTTCTTGTCATTGATAAGACTACTCTCTCTGGAGTTGAAATATAAGATGGCCATTTAGTTAAGCCCTTGAAAAGACATCGTTTGTGAACATCCCAATAACGCTTGGATATTTTATCTCTCAACTGAATTTTAATCTGTCAGGTAAGTTACTGGACTCCGTCCTAATTCATCTGTCATTCTTTTTAGTCCATTATTCGTTATTGTTTAGATTTCCCTTTTTTGTGTGGGAATTAAACTGCCTAGTTTATCCCTGATTAATGTTGGGACTCTGTGTACCCTTGTACCCCTTTCTGGGGAGAACCCTTAGATTAGAGCCAAAAATAGTCATTAGGGGTGAGGGAGGAATTGAAGCCTTGGGGAGCCTAATGTTCCTGAGAAGATAAACAACTTCACAGCAATGGACCCCGGGCAAACTTCAAAGGTAGATAAGGGACGGGGATTCACCAAGGTGGCCAGTCCTTTTGGCCTCAGCTTGGTGGTACCTGCTCAGTCATCCTACTAGACAAGCAAACTTAATCAAAACATTGGCTAAGTCTGAAAATGAATGTCTCCACGTGCACCTTTAGCTCACTTCCTTTCTGCCAAGAGGTAGAAACCATGCTTCATTATCAGTTTGCTGAAATAGTCAAGATTTCATCAGAGTGGATTTTCAATGCTTCATCTGTACCCTTAGGACTCTCTTCCCCCTCTGATCAGAGGGTGAGGGAAGAGCTCCTCCAAAAGCCTTTATTTAAGGCGGGCACCCTAGCTAGCCATTTCTCACAAATTTCATTTCTTTGAATTTCTCTATTAATTCCATTTCTCCACATCCATCAAGGTACCTTCTTCTGTCCCTGTACCCTTTCAGCTTCCTTTAGTGTAGTGGTTCTCAATCTTCCTAATGCCGCAACCCTTTAATACAGTTCCTCATGTTGTGGTGACCCCCAACCATAAAATCATTTTTGTCGCTACTTCATAACTGTAATTCTGCTATTATTATGAATTGTAATGTAAATATCTGATACGCAGGATGTATTTTCATTGTTACAAATTGAACATAACCCACAGGTTGAGAACTGCTGCTTTAGTGTATTGCCTTCCTCCATTAGATTGTAAGCTCCTTGAGGGCAGGGACCTTTTTCATATTTGTATCCCCTTGCCCTTAGCACAATAGCTGGCAAGAATAGATGTTTAATGATGCTTATTGATTGACTGACTTCTAAAGTCATAATTGGTCATTGGGTTGATCAGAGAGCTGAAGTCCTTCAGAGTTGCTCTCCTTTATACCCCATGTTCATGGTGTAAATTATTCTCCTAAGTTGAGTCTTTATCAGTTCATGCATCTTCCTAGATTTCTCTGAATTTGTTGTATTTATAACTTATTATAATTTATAATGCAGTAATATTTTCATTACATGCAACATAGTTTTTCAACCATTTCCCAATTTATGGGCCTCCATTTTATTTTCAGTTCTTGGCTACAGCAAAAAGTATTACTGTAAATACTCTTGTGTTGTGTCCTTTCCCTCGTCTTTTACCTCTTTGGGTCAAAAGGCATGCACGAATAAGTTATTTTGGAGGTAAATAGTTCCACAATGATTTCCAGAATGGTTGGACCAATTGGTGAAACCACCAATAGGGCATTACTGTGTCATGCTCCCATAGATTCTCCAACAAATGCTATTTTCCTCTTCCGTTATCTCTGACTATCCTGATGGGTAGGAAGTGGAACTGCAGTATTGTTTTAAATTGATTTGTTGATTTACTTTTAGTTTACAAGATTCAGTTCCACAATCCCTTGAGTTTCAAATTTTCTCCCCTCCCCCCCCCCCATGGCGACTTGCAATCAAGTATAGGATCTGCAAATACTTTCACATTGGACATTAGTCTGGTTGTATTGAAGGGTTGTAACAGATGGAATGAACGATGGGAAAGAGGAAAGAAAATCAAACATGGAAAAGAAAGAGATCGTGTAGTTTGCTTCAGTCTCCTTTTACACTCTGTTCTTTCTGGATCTTTCTCAGAATGTAGACATCTTCTTCCATCCTGAGACTTTTAGAGTTGTCTTGTAATCTTGCTGAGAAGAGTCCAATTTATCAAAGATGGTTGTCACACATAGGTTGTGTCTGTCATTGTGTACAAATTTCTCCTGGTTCTGCTCTTCTCACTTAGCATCAGTTCATATAAGCCTCTCCAGGTAAATATGAAGTCCATCTGCTCCTCATTTCTTATAGCGCAATAGTATTCCATTACATTCATATACCACAACTTGTTTAGCCATTCCCCAATTGATGGGCATCTCCTTAATTTCCAATATTTTGCCACTACAAAGAGAGCTGCAATAAATATTTTTGTACATATGGGTGTTCCTCCCACTTCTATGATCTCTTTGGGATACAACCCTAGAAGTGGTATTACTGCAGTATTGTTTTAATTTGTGTTTCTCCTTTCCCTTGGCTTCAGAGACATCCCATTTACTTGGCTCTCAAACATTTATTTGTTTCTTCATCCTCGTCCTTCCCCTACAAGGTGGGTTTTCCCCAAGGTTCTGTTTTTGGCTCTCTTCTCTTCTCTCTTGGCAATCACTGCCTGGGAAATCTCTTTTACTCCCATAGTTTTAACTATCTATGCAACCTTTACACAGATAACTCCCAGATTCCTAGCTCCAGCCTTCAGCTTTTTCTTAAGCTTCATACTCAAAGAATATCAAGAAATCTTCACTTGGATACCCTGCTGGCTCCTCAAAACCAAGCATGTCCAAAACCAAGTCTTATCGGCTTTTGCCCCAAATTCGCTCCCCCTTCTGATG
Organism: Pseudochirops corinnae; assembly: GCA_028646515.1. Lineage (NCBI taxonomy): Eukaryota > Metazoa > Chordata > Mammalia > Diprotodontia > Pseudocheiridae > Pseudochirops > Pseudochirops corinnae. Next base: position 47,951,463 of record CM053585.1, read on the forward strand.
TCAGTTTTTCTGTCAGTGGCACCCCCAGACCATTCCACCAAGCTATCGTATTTGAAATATTGGTGTTTGTTAATTCTTTCAATAAATACTTATGAAAGCCTTTTATGTGTAAGGTATTTTGCTAATCTCGGTGACATAAAGATTAAAAAGAAAAAGATATTGTTCTGTCCCTTACATTTAACTGAAAGGTAAAAAAGTGATCTTCAGATATTTTCTGTTGCTCTCCTCTTAACCCCCTCAACTGTGAAACTTCCATCCTTAGTCCTTCGCTTTCTTGACTAGCGAGTGTGTCCCATGGTTCACTCTATCTAGATAGCCACAGCCATGCTGCACCTTCCACCTTGGCCATCTTCTTGCCTCCTGCCCTGACACAGTGCAAGAATACTCTTCCCACCTCACTTTTGGCTCAGGAACCATAAATCAAGTCAATATTTTTATTACTATGGAAAGAACTTGATAATTAACTCCTCTTTGACTCTACTGACAATCTTTGTAACTTCCAAACCAACCAAACCCTCCCTTCCCCCAACAACCACTTCCCTCTATGTCCTGCTTCCTCCATTAGAATGTAATCTAAGAGGGCTATGGTTTTCTTCCTTTTCTTTTTGTAATCTCAGAACTTGGCTTAGTTTTGCCCTTTCCTTCTCCAGCTCATTTTACAGATGAGGAAACAAAGTTGAGTGACTTGCCCAGGTTCCCACAGCTAGGAAGTATCTGAGGCCAAATTTGAACTCAGGAAGATGAATCTTTCTGACTACAGGCTGGTCACTCTAATCTATGGCACCACCTAGCTTCCTTATATATTTAATCAGTTATGAAGTCCTGGCAAGTCTTTCTCTACAAGAGTTTACATATTCATCCCCTCTTCTCTATTCTCACTGTCAATATCCCATTACAGGTCCTCATTTCAACATTTCTGGACTATGGTGTTAGTCTCCTAACAGTCCTTATGACTGTCCTCCTAGACTAGCATTAACAGGCCTCCAACGGATCCCTTTCCCTCTTCTAGTTCATTTTCACATTTCTGTCAGGCCAATCTTCCTTAGGAATTGATCTGGAAATGTCACTGTTCTGTTGAAAACCCTACCACAATTACTGGCCATTCAGTTCAAACTATTTATAAAGTTCTTAACAGTCCAACAGTGCTTTGGCCTTGTCTCACATTACTTCTATGTGAGTATGTGGCCAAATTAGATTCCATGCTTTGTATGTGGCCATCCCACTATGCTTTTGCTCATACCCTCTCTGTGACCTGTTAGATTCTTACCCTTCCTTTGAAGCCCAAATCCAACACTAAGACCTTCTGATCCTCTCACTGGAAATGACCTTTCCCCTTAGGCCTTGTTTGACGTTTGTAATCTTTCATGGTTTTTTCACATTACTTTGTATTAGAGTTAGTTAAGTGTGTGTCATATTGTCTCCCAGACTGGACATTGATGAGGGAAGGGACTGCATCTTATCTATACTCCGTGTCTCCTCAAGGGTGGAGTACAGGGCTTTTGCACACAGTAGGCATTCCATAAACGCTTGAAGTTGTTGCATTATAATTGAGTTCAGACTATGTGTGTACTCGAGCTCACGAAGTTCCAGAGTTGGATGAATCTAGAGACATGCATGACCATTGCCCTGAGAGAGATATGATTGGGAAGCAGAGGGGGAAGGATAGCCCAGCATGTGGATGGGAGGGCAGAGGGAAGGCCAGCGGAGGTTTGGGAAAATCACTCCCCAGGCCTGCACTCTAGGGGCTTGCAATTTACAAGATAAGATTTGTTTCCTAGAAGAGTGGGTGAAAGAAGTAGATTTTGGTTCTATATAAAGGATAATTTTCTAACAACTGGAGCCATCCAAGAGTGGAATTGTCCTGGGAGATGGTGAATACCTTCTCCTTACAGGTAAGCAAGTAATCAGTGGAGTAGATAATGCCACCACTTACAGGGCATGTGAAGGCAGGGATTCTTGCTCAGGTACACGGACAACTCTATGGTCTCTGAGATTCTTCCAACTCTGAGATTCTGTGACTCCATGATAAGAGCCAGACCAAGTAGGAAAAAAAAAACCTTGTTATTAAAACTGGACTTCAAATTTCTTCTTTGGAATAAAGGGTGCCTTGCCTATAAGTGGTCTGCGCCTTCATTTATTCAACCAAGATTTATTAAATACCTATCTTGTATGGGAACTGTAGCCCATACACTGTTACTTTCAGTAGTGAAACAGTTTCTGAAATCCTTATGAGTAACAACAACAACTAGAATTTATCTGATACTTTAAGGATGTCGAAGAGCTTTACAAGCATTACTTCATCTGATCCTCACAACCACCCTATTATTATCCCCATTTTACAGAAGACAAAAACGGAGGCAAACAGGTCAAGTGACTTCCCCAGGGTTACATAGCTGGTGTCTGAGGCTGGATTTGAATTCATGTCTTCCTAACTCCAGCACTAGTGCTCTACCCTCTGTACCACCTGGCTACCATGAGGAAATTCTGGAGAATGGCTGCTTTCCATAGATTGTAGTTAACAGAGGACCTGCTTTCTCCACTTGTGACGAAATATGCCAAATGTCAAAAACAGTGGCTACCACAAATGGCCCCCAGAAGACTGAGACTATGCCCTGATGTGTTGCTAATGGGACAGTGAATCCATATGTTGGTAATATTTTCAACAAAGTCAAAGAGTTTCCCCTTCCCTATGTGGTGTGATTTTTATTCCTCATCTAGCTTAGATCTCCTTCCTCAAGGAGAATAGGGGAGAAAATCCCCCAAACACGCTGTCTCTGGGATCAGTTTCCAGACTCAGCTCAGGATGAAAGGCATGTGCTCCAACACCATCATCCCCACGGCCTTCAGAAAAGGCCATGGTCTGTCCCAGGGATGCTAAGTGGCATCCCCAATAACCATCCAGGTGACCTTTCCTTACCTGGTGATGGTGGAGGCAGGTGTTGGGTAGAGGAGGACTGGGCCTTGATGGTGCTGCCCCTCCCCAAGGATGGCTGAGATTGTCCTGGATCTTGTCAGAAGGGACAACAAGGACAAGATGCCAACTTGGCCCTGTTTGTCTGCATCACAATTTAGGCTGGCCCCAAAAGGTCAGCTGGGTGAGTTGCCCAGGTAGCAGAGAGAGGGAGTAGAAGTTGGTGTCTGTGTTGTAGTCATGAGGTTAGCAGTCTATCATTTGGATGAAGAATCGCAGACTCACAGAGTATTAGAGCTGGAAGGATAATTGGAGATAGTCTTTCCTGGGATCATTAAGATTTAGAGCTGCAAAGAACTTTAAAGGTCTTAAAATGAATTTCCTCATTTTACAGAGGAAGAATCTAGTAGGTGCTTAAAGAATGCTCATACGGGGAGCCCCTGGCCAGAACCCTAAGTTGTGGGCTGACTTGGGCTGGGTTCAGTATGGGAGTGGGAAGAGGCTTCTAATAAATAACTCTTTGGCTCCTGCTCCCATCCAGGGACTCCTCTCCAAAGAGCAGAATTCATTTTCGTATCTCTACAGAAGTGGTAGAAATGGTCTCAGCTCCTGCAAAAATACAGCTAATATACCTCAGATGTATTGTATCTTTATTTTATCTACAGAAAATACAAAATGCACACAGGACTCAAGGGAGCCTGTAAATGGTCAAGACAACTCTCTATAGTTAGTCCTACCTTTCTCACCTCAGGGCCCTATACCTTCTGACTTATAGCACTACCCTATGGTTGAGACTTTCCTAGAAAGGAAACGAACTGGAGGTCCAATGACCATTGCTTCTCATACAAGCCTCCCTCTCCCCTAGGGACCTAGCCAGGCTTCCACAATTACATAATGCTGTCTTAAGATCAGAGGAAGCTTTAAAAGGGAATTTTGCTTGCAGAGTTGCTAGAGAGGACTTTTAACATTTAGGAAAACCTTTTACTTCTCCTAGAGAATCATATAAACCTTCAGATTTATAGTGCTATCCTAAAGTTTTCAAGTTCCCCTCAAAGGGAATATCAACCCTTCTAACTGGATCTGTACGGTTGATATAACTCATTGTGGATAGCAAGGTCCAGATTTGCTCCTCCACATTGTGGTTCAGTCCCTTGTTGCTCCCCCAGTTCCAGAACCATGTGCTGTTCATGCCTCTTCTCTTCAGAAATTTGGGGTCCAGGAACTTTCAGCAATTCACCATTGTCCTTGGCTAATGCCAGATGGCTCTCCTAGGGCCACATGAGCTTCCCTTCTGTGGTTCTGTTCCTGCCTTTCCATGTCTGCCAATTCTGTAGCTTACTGGGCTCCCTGAAGAGAGGGTGCATAGATAAGCAGACTACCCCACCCAGTGACCCAAGTTTACTCTCTAGTGTCTAATCCAAGGGTGAGGAACCTGCAGCCTTGAGGTTGGTTACATGTGGCCTTCCAGGTTCTTGGGTGCAGCCTTTTGACTGAGTCCAAGTTTTATAGAACAAATCCTTTTATTAAGGGGATTTGTTCTGTGACGTTTGGATTCAGTCAGAGTTGCACTCCAGAACCTAGAGGGCCACAGTGGCCTTGAGGGCACAGGTTCCCACCCCCGGGCCTAGTGTCTGAGGCCTGCCTGTGCTCAGCTCTTTTGGACCTCTTTCCAGCTAGCCCTGACTCATCTCAAAGAGGTTTTAGTGGATCAACAGCTATCAAAACCAAGGATACCATTAATCTTCTTCATGTGGTATTAATGGAGTTATTTACACTTTCCATAGGATTTCTTATTCAAAGGTAAAACAAAGGTCAAGGGTCTTTAGCCTGGGCAGACCCCTTACACTGAATTGATTTGAGGCCTCTCAGAGAGCTTGTGATATACCTAAATTCAGCCAATTGGTCAGTTAACAAGTATTTTCATTATTTTTAGTTAAATTTTATTTTTGATCAACAAAATTTTATTTTTTCCTCTTCCACCTCCCCCCATTTGAAAAGAAAAACTAAACTCTCGTAACAATTATACACAGTCAAGCAAAATTAATTCCCACATTGGCCATGTCGGGACGGGTAGGTCTCCTTCTGCATCCTGAGGCCTCCACCTCGGTCAGGAGGCAGGGAGCGGGCTTCGTCGTGGCTCCCTCTGGATTCATGGTGTGCTCTTGCACACATCGATCCTCTGATCAATCTTAAATCTTTCAAGGTTGTTGGTCCTTACCATGTTGTCGCCATCTTCTTATTGGCTCTCTTGGTTCTGCCCATGAGTATTACGACACATTTATTTATGGCCATCTCCCAGCTGATAGATATCCCTTATTCCCAATTTTTGGCCACCACTAAAAGAACTTTTATAAATATTTTTGTACATGTGGGTTATTTTCCTATTTCTTTGCAGCCTCAGAACGCTTACTAAGCAGGTCCCTAAATCAATCTCTACCTCAGTTTCCTCATCTGTAAAATGGAAATAATAACAGCACATACTTCCCAGGGTTGATGTGAGGTGAGAAAATATTTGTAAGACACTTTACAAACCTTCAAGTGCTGTATAGATGCCAGCCAATATTATTGTTTTTGTGCATGGTTCTGTCCCTGGCAGAGGTTACCCAGAGTAAATGTTTATTAAGTGCTGAAGTTTACACAAGTAGTAAATAAATAGCAGAGGTTGGCTATGAAACCACTAGTGTCTGCTTCCAAACCCTGTCTTCTAATTCAACCCCCTCCCTTACTGCACATATGGTGCCCTTGATGACAAAACCTTGAAATCCTTCCCATGGCCATAGTGATCCTAGGTAGGTGTGTGGGGAAGAGATCCTGCCCTGTCTGAATCTCCATTCAGGATGCCAGTCTGGCAAGTAGGAGGGATACTCTGTAGTATGCCTTAAGGGGCACCAGGTAGAAAACGTTGTCCTCAAATATCAGTCCCACTACTTATTCTCCAACCAGTGGGCTTTGTTCATTAGGGACTTGTGTCCTGCAAAAATGAGAATAGAGAGGGAATCTTCAGCCTTTATTTAATACCTCCAAACAATGCATTTAGTAGTGCATGCCTTCTCAGGAGTTGGCAAGTATAGGGCAAATGATTGCATAGGAGTATGGGAAGGAAGCAAAGGGGTTTTGATGGGGGAATGGAGAGGAAGGACTCCACCCACCAACTTTTGTTCATTTCTTTTCAATTTTGTCTGACTCTTAGTGGCCCCATTGGGGGTTTTCTTATCAGAGATACTGGAGTGGTTTGCCATCTCCTTCTCCAGCTCATTTGACAGATGAGGAAACTGATGCCAACAGGGTTAAATGACTTGCCCAGAGTCACATAGCTAGGAAATTTTCTGTGGCTAGATTTGAACTCAAGAAGAGGAGTCTTCCTGACTGTAGACACAGCTGTCTGTCTGCCTACCCACCAACTTTGGCAAGTTCACAATTTTATTGAGAGTCTGCTGTGCTTAGAAGTGTTTGGTTCTGTGAAATTCCTCTGTACCTAAGGATTTTGGATCCTAGTAACTGTAGAGCTATATGAGTCCCACAGTCATGCCCTGGCAACATCTGGGATCGTGGGACATAGAACTGGTAGGGACCGTAGATATTATCAGTCTAACCACCTCATTTTGCTAAAAAGGAAACTAATACCCAGACAGATTTAGTGTCCCAGCTAGTGAATGTCAGAGCCAGGATGTGAATCCCAAGTCCAGTATTGTTGCTCATACAATGTATCACTTGTCACTCTCTGTAGCAGAACGTTAAACAAGAACATTCCAGGTTGCCGAGTTCTCTTGTAGAGCTCAAGCCTAACAATTTTCTTTTCTAGTGCTCCTCTCCAGATCCTGGCACTGGGTCTCAGTTCTGACCTCAGCTCAGTGAAAATCCACTGGGCCACACCCAGCCCTGGGAAGTGACTGTGGGCCCTTTTCCCGGAATCTGTAGCCTACCTCCTGCCTCTGACTTGAGACCCTAATTCCCCTTTTTGCAAACAGGCCTTAAGACTTAATCATGCTTTAGTTACAGCCCACTGAACCCACAGGCTTGGTCACACCTGGATGCCAAGACTTTGTACTGCCTGGTAATGGGCAGGTGATAGACCATAGTCACATGTGGCCTTGCGTAAATCTTGGAAGAAATAATGACTTAAAGCTGTAAGACTCAGGTGTATCCTGAAGTCTGGTCACCATATTTCAAGAATAATAGTAACAAGTTATAGCATATACAGAAAAGAATGACCAGGATGGTACGGAAACTCAAGATTGTGTCATCCAAAGATTAATTAAAGGCATGGCTGAAAAATCTGAGCATGGAGGAGAATGTTCAGGGAGTTCATGGTCCTAGGGACTAGGCAGGGGTGGGGAACCTGTAGCTTTGAGGCCACATGTGGCTCTCTACATCCTCAAGTGCAACCCTTTGACTGAATTCAAATGTCACAGAACAAATCCCAAAATGTGTTCTGTGAAGTCTGGATTCAATCTAAGGGCCACACTCAAGGACCTAGAGGTCCACATGGGAAGGGCTGCCCTTGAGGACCTAGAGGGCCAGATGTGGCCTTGAGGCCACAGCTTCCCCTCTCCCCACTCCATCTGGGAACATTTATCAGAAAGGACTCTGTCAAGGTGGAATGCATCCAGAGGAAAAGTCGCCAGGATGGTGAGGCGATTGGAGACCATGCCATTGGAGAGTCAGAAGAAGAATTGGTAATATTTAGCTTGGAGAAGAGAAAGCTTGAGAGGGGAGATACTAAATGCTGTCTTTAGGAATTTTGAAAGGCTGCTTTTTATAAGAGGGGTTAGGCTTGCTCAGTTTTGCCCCAGAGAGCGGAACCAGGAAGTAGCAGAGAAGCAGGTTTGGGCTCTTGGCAGATGTGAAGAGAAATTTCCTAACAATCACAGCTGTCTAAAAATGAAATTGGCTGCCTTGGGAGGTTGATGGTAATAGCTACATGAACGAGTTGTGGTGGAAATGCAATGGAATACTACTGAGCTGTAAGAAATGATAAAGGGGATGGTTTCAAAGAAATTTGAGAAGACTTTTATGAACTAATGCAGGGTGAAGTGAACAGAACCAGAAGAATGATTTACACAATGACAGCATTTTTGTAAAAACAGACAACTTGGAAGGACTTAGGATCTCTGATCAGACCAACTACAATTCCAAAGGACTCATGATGAAACATGTTACCCGCCTCCTGGCACAGGTGACAGCTTCAGAGTGCAAATTGAGACATGCTTTTTTTGGGACGTGGACAATGGGGTAATTTGTTTTACTTGACTGTACATGTTGGTAACAGGGCTCTCATTTTTTCTTTCTTTCTCAACTGGGAGAGCAGGGAAGGGGATGGGGAGGAGAAGTGGGGAGAGAAGACAGATTTTCATTGGTTGAAAAAACTCAATTAAAATAATAATAACAACAATAATAATAATCAACATTTATGTAGCACTTTAAGGTTTGTAAACTTGGGTTTGCCAACTCATTCAATACTCACAACCATCCTGTGTAGGTGTTATTACTACCCCTACTTTACAGATGAAACTGAAGCTTACTAGCTAGCTGTGTGATCCTGTGAGAGAAGTTAAGTGACCTGGGCAAGGTCAAGTAGCTAGTAAGTGTCCCATGCAGGATTTGAATTCAGGTCTTTCTGATTCTAACACTTTATCCACTGCACCCTCTAGCTGAGTTTCTGACCACTGGAAATCTTTAAGTGGCCACTGGATGGCCATTTATCTGTGATATTATATAGGTGATTCCAGCTTGCCCTATGTGATACAGTAGCTTTAGGTCAGATCTTCTCAACCTGGGGTCCATGTACTAAAAAAAACCCAAGCTATTTCAATATAATTAGTTTCTTTTGTAATCCTGCATTTTATTTTATGCAATTAAAAACATTATTCTGCGACTGGGTCCATAGGCTTCCCTAGACTACCAAAGGAACCCAAGATACCAAAAAAGAGTAAAAACCCTGGGTCGGAGTGGTTAATCACTTAATTTGCATTTCTGTAGCAATACAAGGTGTTTAGATCGCTTTCCTCATAGCCATGGGTGAGACTGGCAGCACAAGTATTAGTATTTTCACTTTGCATGTGAGGAATCTGCCCTTGCCTAAGGTCACACAGCTAAGTAATGGTGGATCTGGGGCTAGAACCAGAGTACTAGGACTGACCCTGCCCTCCTAGCTCTTCCTTGAACCATTCTTTGTCTGCACTCTGGCGGTCCCCCATGCCTGGAGCTCTCTTCCTCCTCATCTCTGCCTTCAGCTTCCCTGGCTTCCTTGAGGTATCAGCTAAAACCCCACCTTCTGGCAGGAAGTCTCTCCTGATTCACTCTATAATACCTGTGCCATCCCTTGTAGACCAGTTCCTTCCCTTGTCGATTAGCTCCAATATATCCTGCCTATGACTTGTTTGTACATATTTGTTTGCATGTTGTCTCCCCATTAGACTGAATTCTTCTAGGGCACGGAGTGTTTTTTACCTTTCTTTGTATTTTCAGCTCTGCATAAGAGCTAATTGTTGAGGACTAGGTGGAACAGTAGAGTCTGGAAGACCTGAATTCAAATCTGGCTTCAGACAGAGCAAATCACTTAACCTTGCTTGCCTCAGTTTCCTTCTCTGTCAAATGAGTTGGAGAAGGAAATAGCAAGCCACTCCAGTATCTTTGCCAAGAAAACTCAGATGGGGTCACCAAGAATTGGTTGTGACCAAACAACAACAATGACAACAAATGCTTGTTGACTAACTCCTAGCATGTCTAGTATTCTGTAATGTACCATGCATCCCCAAGGTCCTTTCCAAATCTGAGATTTTGTGGTTATCAGGGGAGACTGATTTAAGAGGAGAGTCTTAGCCAGGTAAGACAGCTCCCGTGGTGCCTGTATCATGTATAGTTCAAAACTGATGATGGAATAATTGAATGTAGAGCTGAAAGAGGTCTTAGAGGTCGCTTAGTACAACTCCTCATTTCAGAAATGACAAAATGGTAACTCAGAGAGCGTAGGGAGCTTAAGCTGATAGGCTCTGGCAACTCTTTGGGTTTGGGAGGACAGATGAGAAGAATCTAGAGTCTTGGGAGTTTTAGAGCTTGAGGGGACTAGGCCTTAGGACCATCCAGTATGACCCCTAGATTTTGTACACAAGGAAACTGAAGCCTGAAGATGATTCAGGTATGGAGCTTCGATGGCTGGGAAAATGGCCGTATCCACAAAAGGGAGAGGAAAGTTAGGAGGGAAGGAAGAAAGAAGAGGGGCAATGGACATATTGAGTTTGAGGTGCCAGTGGAACATTGAGATGGTAACGTTCAGGGGGGCAGAGAGGCCAGAGGAATAATCAGAGGAGAAATGGGGGCTGAACATATAGATGAAGAAAGGAAGGAAAAAAGGGTAGAAAGGAAGGACTGAAGCGTTTCCCAAGTACTTACAACGTGCCAGATACTGTGCCGAGCACTTTACAAACATGATCTTGTCTGATCCTCACAACAACCCTTTGTAATAACCGTTAACAATGTAGACATTATTACCATCCCCATTTTACAGGTGAGGAAACAGGCAGAAAAAAACCAAATGACCTATTTAAGATCACATAGCTATTAAATGTCTGAGGCTGTGTTTGAATTCCAGTCTTTCTGACTCCAGGGCCCAGTGCTCTATCCACTGCACCACCCAGCTACCCTTATATAGATTTGCAATTTAGCTTGACGTAAATAATTATTGATACCATATAAGTGGATTTGATTATCAAGGCAGATAGTATAGAGAGAAAACCTAGCATGGCGCCTTAGGAAAGGGCACGTGTGCGTGCGTGCACGTGCGCACACACACACACACACACACACACACGCACACACCCTTAGTGGGTGGTCGGAGGATAAACCAGAGAAGGATACTGAGGAGAAGTCAGCAAGATAGGTTGAGAACTAGAAGGGGGCACAGTGTTTTGGCTTCCATTCATATTTAATGTCTAAAATCGCTTTACAGACCTGGGCTTATAAAGAACAATAGCAACCTAAAGGTGCTCCCCACAGGTTAAATGAACGGGGCAGGCATCTTTGTATGTGCTTTGATGACTCTTCTTTGGATATGATCAATCCACTTTTTCTGGGTCCTTTTGGACACATGGACCCAAGAATAGAGACCCCGGGCTATTTTCAGCCTCAGAATCTCCAGTCCTTCCTCTGGTTCTCCTCCTTGTGTGACTATTCATTTTCAGGTTCCTTCACTAGGTTTGCCACCTGTCCCCTAAGCTTCATTATCAACCCTGTCCTAGGCCCCCTTCTCATCTCTCTCTGCATTCTCTCCCCTATCCGCCTCACTTAATCTCATGAATTCAATTACCGCATCTACAAAGATGACTCACATCTATGCATCCATCCTAAGTCTCTCTCCTGAAATTGAGTTCTGTAGCTCCTGGGTCTGCTGGACATCTGCATCTAGACATCTCAATAGCACCTAGAACTCAAAAAAGGTCTAAGCCTGAAATGGAGAGCACCTGGGCTCAGATCCTATTTCTGAAGCTTAAAAGTAAGATAACTGGTGTGACCTTGGGCAAGTCACTTAATTTCCCTAGGCTTCAGTTTCCTTTTCTGTAAAATTGGGATGGGGGAGGGGCAATTGGACTTGATGGTTTTTGAGGTTTCTTCTAGCTTTACATCTATGATAATTTTATAATGTGGTGGCCTTTTCAGAATTGAACAACTTTATGGAGTAGAGCTGAAACGCCAATGATTATGAGAAAACCTCTGAGAAAGTACTTTTCTTTATAGAAAAATACTTGGGGAGAAACACAGTTTTGAGAAGAACTGAGAGAAAGTGACCATCAGAGAAAAAGCACCTACTGAAGCAATGACAGCCAAAGTGTCATTTCCCCGAAGCTAATTTCATATGATAATTATGAGGAACTTTGAGGTTGATAATTGGGAAATTCTGTGAATTAGAATGTTCTGATGACTATAGGACAATTGTATACTGCCTATTTGTGGCATATCTAAAATAAATTTGAGTTTTTTCCTTCCCCTTCCTCCCCACTCCACCTCTAAGCTAGAAGTGTGCCATTTTACACAAGGATATCCTACTTTGAGACAGAACAAAGAAACTGAGAAAGACCACAAGAGCAGAATAAAGACGGAAGCAGAGTGAGGTTTCCGTTTCCTTGAAGTGAGCTGAGGTCAGTCAAACTCAACTGATTAGAGGGCTGAGAAACGAGATTGCCCCTCTGCCTCTTGAAAAGAGGCCTTCCCCTTAAAAAGAGCCTATTCTGCTGAGCCTAGCTGGATAAATGAATGGCTCATAGAAAAGTGACTGAGAACTAAGAGAAGAGTCTGAAACCTGTATTGGCCCCTTCTGAGCTGACTAGGAGAAGACAGACTGCATCTGCTGTTGGGAGTTCAGCTGATTGGAGGAAAAGTTTCGCTGCTGGGAGCTGACTGAAGGAAGAAGGATGTTTTCTGCTACTTAACAAAGCTGATATGGGAAAGGAGAGCCTTGTCTGCTTTGCCCTTTACTGTCACCTGGGGTTTAAGAGGAGAAAACCCCTCAGAGTCCAGCCAAGAAAGTAGAACTGAATAGTTCTTCAGATCACAGGCTCAAGGCTTTTTCTAAAAGAGTATAGAACCTCCTGAGAGCCTAAGAGAACAGCAATTAGAACATAGCAGCCATCATAGGAGTGGCTCTTACCTAGCAGTTGATTTGTGAGTTCAACTTATTCCCTGAGAAGACTAGTGACATCAAATCTGCAAAATATAGTTATGAGTTTTCACAGGGATACATGGGTTTCCCTACTCATATATCTCAGTGATAGGCTTTTCTAAGTTTGTATTCTTCCCCACAAACACTGTATATCAGAAGTTCTCAACCTGTGGTTTATGTTCAGTTTGTAACAATGAAAATATATCCTGCATATCAGATATTTACATTACGATTCATAACAGTAGCAAAATGACAGTTAGGAAGTAGCAACGAAAATAATTTTATGGTTGGGGGTCACCACAACATGAGGAATGTATTAAAGGGTCGCGGCCTTAGGAAGGTTGAGAACCACTGCTGTATATGTTAATGAGAGATAAGTGGATTAAATGTTATACTTATTCTGGTTTTGTAATCTGTATAGTAAATATTTCATGATTAAGACTTAATTATATCATCTTGATTTGCTTAAATGGAAAGCATACCAATGGGGGCTCAGGAATTACAAATTTGAGTAGTAGACATATTTCCCCACCCCAGGGTTACCCCTATGGTCTCTGAGAGTAAGTTGCTCCCTCTGGGAAATCCTGCCAACTTGCCTCCCAATTTGGGTTCAAGTTGGGGTGAGTGAGCTGCCTCAAGAGAAAGAAGAAAAACTGGGGATTGGGTAGTGTAGCACATGTCCATTACTAGCAGCTATACTAGGATGTGTATCACTTCTGCTTGGGAGCTGGGGCTTCCTTAGTTTATCCATAATATGTCTATGGTGCTGTCTAAATAAAGTGAGACTTTGCTGCAACTGTAATCAGGAAGCCCTTTGCCACCAGTGGAAGGAAATCCTAGGGAGATTTGGAGGTGCTAATATTGCGGTCCCTTTCAGACTACAGAGATAGTCAGGGCGGCATCTTTTGGGAGGGAGAAGAGTTGGAAGGATGAAAAGAGCCAAAGTTCTTACTTCAAATATCCTCATTTTTTCATTTTTTGATCAATAGTTATTTTGAGTTAACTAATCAACAAGCATTTATTAAGTGTCTAACTCTATGCCAGATTACAATGCTGGATGCTGGGGATATAAATTCAAAGAATGAAACTCTCTTCGCTCACATGATACTTACAGTCTAACAGGAGGGACAACTATAAGTTACACTTTTGGTTATGTTTCATATATATATTTATATATGTCATATACATTTAGTTATATTTGTTATATTCATGTTTTACATATAATTGTCTCTCCTGTTAGAAAGTAAAATCTTTGTAAGTTGAGATTGTTTCATTCATACACACATACACAACATCCACATGCACATACATATGCACACACATATGTGTAATATATACATATGCCCATATATGCATATGTGTATACAGGTTCTAGAGACTAAGACTTGGTATCTATGAAAATAAGTCAAATCAAATCATAGGTGTTACCAACCAACTGCATCCTTTCCTGAGTGTGTATACACACACACACACATACATACACACGTACATATGCATTCCTTCACACATATAAATACATACACATATACACATCATCATACATATACACCTATATATACATATAATATACATGTACACACATACATACACGTATAAGGTACTTTGCACCTTACTTTGCAAATACCACATTCTCTCAACTCCAATACCCTCTACTGCTGGTGGCTCCCTCACTGAATTAATTTGTATTTTTATTGTGTATGTGTTTCATATATAACTCTGTGTGTGTGCATGTGTGCGCACGTGCGTATCTGTTGTTTCCCCCTATAGAATGTAAGCTCCTTGAGGGCAGGGACTGCTTTCCTTTTTGTCTTTGTAATACCAGTGCCAAACTAAGGTGCTTTATGAACACTTGCTGATTATTGACCATAGGACCATATATTTAGAGGCCACAGAGTCTGTCATCCTCATTTTAAGGATAAGGAAATAAGGCACAGAGACACAATCATTAAGCATCTGAGGCAGAATTTGAACCCAGGCCTTCCTAATTCCATATCCAGGGTACTCTATCCACAGAGCTCAGGAATTATGTGTGTGTGTCTATCTTTTGGAGAGAAAAGTGCACATAGATGAGAGAGAGAGAGAGAGAGAGAGAGAGAGAGAGAGAGAGAGAGAGAGAGAAGGGGAAAGGGAGAGGGAGAGGGAGAGGAAGAGAGAGAATGAGAGAGAGATTTAGATTTTATTCTACAAGAAATACAGTGTAACCAAAAGACCCATCTGATCCCCTAGACAACGGATGAAGCCCACAAAAGGACTTCACAGCAGCCTACAAACAATCCAATTTTCCTCCTTCTCCGGTGGGTTCCACTTTTTGACACTCTCCTAAACTGAGCTCTGTAGACTGAGCTCCTCTGCATAAATCTGGCATCCCTGAGACTGCTAAGTGGGTACCACCCCAACGTTCTGGGCAATCTCCCTTTAAATGAGTCCCACAGAGATCCTCTTAGGCATTCATCCTTATGGTGCTATTCTAAGGGCTTGGGATCCCCTAGAAGGGAAATGTACTTGATACATCCAAGCCCTCTTTTTACCTCACCTATCTGAATAATGAACTATAATAGCAGAATACAGGCAGATCTCATTTTATTGTGTTTCACAGATGTGTTTTTTACAAATTGAAGGTCTGTGGCAATCCTGCACTGAGCAAGTCTATTGGCACAATTTTTTCCAACAGCATGTATTCAATCACGTCTCTGGGTTATATTCTGGTAATTCTTGATCCGTGATCTTTGGCATTACTATTATAACTGTTTTGGGGAGCCCAAACTATACTCCTGATGGCAAAACTTAATCAATAAATGTGTTCTAACTGCTCCACCAACCAGCAGATCTCCATCTCTCTCCCTCCTCCTTAGGCCTCCCTATTCCCTGAGATACAACAATATTGAAATGAGGCCGATTAATACCCCCTCTAAGTGTTCAAGTGAAAGGCAGAATCAATCCATGTGGCAGACTTGATTGTTGTCTTATTTTAAGAAATTGCCACAGTCACCTCAACCTTCAGCAACCACCACCCTGATAAGTCAGCAGCCATCAACGAAAGATTATGACTTGCTGAAGGCTCAGGTGATGGTTAGCATTTTTTAGTAATAAAGTATTTTTTAATTAATGTATGTACATTTTTTTTTGGTGGGGAGCAGGCAGGGCAATTGGGGTTAAGTGACTTGCCCAAGGTCACACGGCTAGTAAGTGTTAAGTGTCTGAGGCCAGATTTTAACTCTGATCCTCCTGACTCCAGGACCAGTGCTCTATTTGCTGTGCCACCTAGCCACCCCAGTATGTATATTTTTTAAACACATGATACTATTGCACTCTTAAAAGACTACAGTGTAATATAAACATAACTTTTATATGCACTTGGAAACAAAAAATTCGCGTGACTTGCTTTATTGCAATATTTCCTTTATTGTGGTGGCCTGGAAGCACACCCAAAATGTCTCTAAAGTTTTCTGTTGTTGAGTCATTTCAGTCCTCTCAGACTCTTTGTGACCCCATTTGGGTTTTTCTTGGTAAAGATACTATAATGGTTTGCCATTTCCTTTTCCAGCTGGTTTTACAGATGAGGAACAGAGGCAAACAAGGTAAAGTGACTTGACCAGGGTCACACAGCCAGTAGTGCCTAAGGCCTCAAGAAGTTGAGTCTTCTTGACTGAAGACCTGTTGCTCTATCCACTGAGACTCCTAGTTGCCTCATATCACTG
Source organism: Pseudochirops corinnae (assembly GCA_028646515.1). Lineage (NCBI taxonomy): Eukaryota > Metazoa > Chordata > Mammalia > Diprotodontia > Pseudocheiridae > Pseudochirops > Pseudochirops corinnae. Next base: position 47,967,727 of record CM053585.1, read on the forward strand.
CGGTATGCCTTCGGAAAGTCTTGGTCATTTGCAGCTACTACTCCTCGAAGTCCTAGGGCCATATGCATGATTCTCTTCTCTCCCCTGGTCAAGTGGATCTGGATATTCCCTTTCTCTTGATAGGTTGTCCCATCACCAAAGGCATTATCCAATAACGTACTTCATCTCTGGCTAGAGGACCAATTCTAGGAGTCTGCTGCCTAGGAAATTGTCCTTCCCTGGCTGCATCTATTAAACTCTTAGCATCTTTCTGGATTCTAAAATCTAGAAGAAAGAGAAAAAATGGGAAAGTACCACATAGATATACCTGTGCCTCCAACAAGAGTGCATCCTCCCAGGAGTCTGAATCAACCAGTTTATTTTGGGGTCAGTTCTCAGTGGTGAAACCTTTGTTCCTGGAGGTGCCAAGGGGTACAAACCATCCAATTTATCTTGAAGGCAGATCCAGTCATTGACCTTTGATCAGGAAGTATCTTTTTGTCCTCTCACTGAGATATCCATGGGTATGTCCACCCCCACCCCAAGGAGGTGCTTTTCAAAGCTTTGAACTCGGGCTCACCACCCTATAAACTCTCCAAACTGACCAGGGACCTCTCTTGACGAACCCCCAATATGTAGAATGAAACACCTTTTCCTCTGCCCTCCTTCCAAACCCATTAGTAAGCCTTATGTAGTGAGGATGGTCTATGTAGTATCTCCTTTCCAATAAGGAAGTTGAAAAATCACTCTTTGAAAGTATTTACCAAGAAGGAACAAAGTGCAATGGAAAGAGCCCTGAATTGGAAGTCATAATAATAATGTATGGTCATGGTGGTTTGCAAAGAGCTTTGCATGTTGTATCATTTGGTCTTTTTACAACAACGCTTTGGGTAGGTACTATTTATTATCCCCATTTCACAGGGGAAGCAATTGAGACTGACAAAAGTGAACTGCCTTGCCCTGGGTCAATCAGTCAGCTAACCTTTACTGAATGCCTACCATGTTCCAGACACTGTGCTAAATGCCAGTGGTACAAAGACAGGCAAAAGACAGTCTCTGCTCTCAAGGAGCTCATGGTTTCATGGAGAGGATACAGTCAATCAGTGTCTCTAGCAGGATTTGAACTCAGGTCTTGTTGCTACTAAGTTCAGCATTCTATCTACTGTCCTACCTAATGGCCCAGAGTAAGTACCAGGCTCAAGCGAAAAATCTGCCTTGAAAAAGTCACTTCCCTCTTTTCTCTTCTCCTCCTCCTCTCTGTGTTGAAAGGTTTGGACCCTATCTCTGGTCTCTTCTAGCTTTGACATTGTAGGATCCGGAATCTTCGCCAGGTCTTAGAAGGTCACACTAGTTTTCTGAGCCAAGCCCATTAACTCTCCTTGGAGAATTCCTCATCTGTAATCTGAGAGGGCTGGAGCAGAAGATCTCCAAGATTTCTTTCAGAATGAAATCCCATGAGGCTAAATGCAGCTGTTACTGATCCCTGGGATTCTCTTTCTGTGGCTGTTGCTGTCATTCGGAGGGAGGGTTGGATGGAAGTGGGAGGGAGACAGCTTTGGACTTCCAAATGTTGCTAGCAGGCCTCTTTGGGAAAAATTCTTAGACTTTCACAGAACCACCCCTTCTTTCCGAGCACACTTAAGGGAGAGTATGGGAAAGATCTTAACTTAAAAAGGCCTCCCACTGCATCCAGGGCCATCTCTGTTCGTCTTGATCCATATCTGGCCGTTGGACCCAGATGCCTCCAGAGGAGAGAGTGAAGCTGGTGACTTTGCTCAGCCCTCCTCACTTAAATCCAATTCACTTACAAGATGTGGTATCACCTTCCTGATGTCATGGTCCTTTATGAGGACGAATGACAAACAGTAAGAACAACAACAGAAGAGTATACCCAGACAGAAGCAGCTGTGGCCATTGTTCACTTCTCCTAGGCAGCCCCTCTCTCTGGCCTTTGATGCCTTGAAGCATAGGGCAAAAATAGTCCCTCCAGGCTCACATTAAGGCAGAAATGAAGGGCAACACTGTTTTAATTGTCTTCCCTTGTCCTTGGTCAAATTCTGCTCACAGAAGTGAACTTAATAGCCCTTGTCCTCTTCATAGAGGGAGCCATCCAGGGTGACCTGGGCCTACCTTAGAGGCTCCTCTATCCACTTGCCATGCTTCTTGGACCTTCCTCCCAGAGCCCTTCATACCTTCTACCCACAGATCCCTACACCCTTCAAACAGAGCCCTTCCTCTCCTTTACATGTGTCCTATAACACTAGGCAAGTCACTTAACCTCTATCTGCCTGTATCCTCATCTGTAAAGTGGGTCTAATGATGGCACCTACCTCTCACAGTGAGGATAAAACAAGATAATATTTTTAAAGTGTTTTGCAGACTTTCAAGAACCATATAAATGCCAGCCTACAGTTGGGAGCCATGACACCCTCCTCCAGCTCAGTGCTACCTCCTTAGCCATACGTGTGCTGGATCCGTAGCTCCGCACACTCTAGTCCATAGTTCCTTTCTCACATACACCCTGCCCCATCCCCTCTCATATTCATAGCCCCTCCATGTGCTGCCCAAGGCTCCTCCCCCAAGCCCTTGCAAACAGCTTTATCTTAGGGGAAATACTACTGTGTTTGAGTTGGAAGACGTGGCGCTGCCACTTCTTAGCTAGGGGGCTCTGATCAGTTGCTTAATCTAACTGAGCTTCTCTTTTCCCATTTGTAAAAAAAGGGGGTCATTCCTAGTGTACCGACTTAGCAGGGATTGTCCTGAGGGTCAAGGAAGACACTGGATGCGAAGTGTTTTGTAAAGTGTTATGTAATGTCCGATCAACTCCTGGGAAAAAGGGGAAGGCTGTAATCTGTCACCACGGGGACCCAGGTCCCATGAACCTCACGTGTTCCAACTCTAACCTCTCTCCAGTTGAAATTCCTCTATATACTTAACAGCCTTCTGCCGGCATGCTCTAACCAAAGCCGTCCTTGACTAAACTCCTCTCACCCGTTCAACAAATCGTCATTGACCACTCGCTATATACAGGGCTTTGTGCTAGGGGCTGATTCCTCTCCCCACCCTCATTCTCCCCAGAACACTCTTCTCAACATTCTCCCCTTCTCCCCAGCACACTGTCTGCTCAAGAACCCGTTCCCCCCCCCCAGCCCCCCATGTTTAAATGATATCTTATCTCCATCAAGGGGTCAACACCAGAAGATCCAAGTCTAACTATAGATGGGGTGAGGCAAGGGTTGCTAGAACTCCGGGAGCCCAGGCATAGAGTTGAGAGGAAGAGGAGTATTCTACCATCCCTAGTCACTTTCCAGGGAGGAAAGCTTCTCTTGTTCTGAGGGTCTGGACAGAGAACCAGCCTGACTGTCCTGCAGCGCCACCGTGTGACCACACGCTGCACAGCGCCTCATTTAGAGCTGGAGTTCCACAAGAGTCTTAGCACCTGAATAGAAAATTTGGACTTGGAGAAAAGCCACGGAGTGTGAGAGGAGAGGTGTGTAGATGAGAAGAGCTCTTGCCTTTATCCCAAGTCTTTCAGACAGAAAAGTTCTTGAATTTGGCATCTAATGGTATGGTCAGGGTCCCAAAACAATGGGGAAATCCCTGTCATTGATCACATTTGTATAATGACATTTGCAAAACACTTTTTATGTATGTGGTATATACAAGCCCCTCTTAGGGCCACTGATTCCCTGCATACCAAGCCTATAGGCCCAGGACCTCGTGTCTAATGGCTTCTCTTTTCCTGGGCTTACATCCTGACTCTATGACACTTTAGGGTCAATGATGACTTTTCTGAGGTATTTCCATATTTCTCCCACATAGATAAGTCCTAACCAAAGTCAGGTGAATGGTTTTGAGAGAAAACATCATTCTGTGGAAAGGAAGCTGAGTTTGGAATCCAAAGAGAACTGGAGTTGAATTCTACCCCTAAGACTTACTGGATGTGTGACCCTGGGTAAATCACCTAACCTCTCTGAGGTCCCTCAGTTTCTTCATCGGTAAAAGGTGGTTAATAATAGTGCCTACACAATGAGATAATGGGGCAGCCAGGCGGTACAGTAAATGGGCCCAAGTTCAAATCATGTCTCAGGCATTTACTTGCGGTGTAACCCTGGGGCATGTAACTTAACCTCTCCGGGTCACTGTGAGGATCAAAAGAGATTAAACATCTAAAGAAAGCACCTTGGAAACCTTAACATGCTAATACGAGTGCTAGCTATCATTTTTAATGTGTATAAAGCATTTTGGTCAACATTAATATGCTCTATAAATATGAACTATTATTGTCGTGTTTACTGGGTCACCAGGTTTAGAGATTGAGAGATGGAAGGGACTTTGAAAATCATCAAGTTCAATTCCTTTATTTTATAAGTGAGGAAGATGAGCTCCAGAGAAGGGGAGTAACTTAGAAAAATTCATGCTTCAGGTTGCCTGACATCCAGTAAGGATGTCCAGTTATGGACTCAGAGAATTGGAAGGAACCATAGAAGGAAGGAAACAAGGACCTACTGTATGCCAAGGGCTTTACAAGTATCTTATCATCTGATCCTCATAACAACCCTGGGAGGTAGGTTTTATGCATTACAGATTTATACATTTACACATACGTGTTTTATATATCTTATACAATTGGGGAAACTGAGGCAGACAGATTAAGTGACTTATCCAGGGGTCTTACAGTTAGTAAATGTCTGAGGTCAAATATGAACTCTGGTCTTCCTGGCTCTCTATCCACTACACTATATAACTGCTTCTGAGATCATTTAGTTCTATTCACTCACTTTATAGAAGAGAAAACTGATTATGCTTTTTGCTTGTTTCAAATCTCACCCACCTCTCTTCTGCTGAGCCTAGATGCCACTAATGGAGGTATGTATCCTTGTGTATTACAATGATCTCTCTGTATACGTCATCTAGCCTCTTACTAGACACTAAGTCCTATGAAGGCAAGAACCGTATATTTTATCTAAACTTGGTACCTCACCCAGGACTTAAATATTCCTAAGATCAAATTGAATCCTACTGGTATCATTTGGGAAGAAGGATCAAATAAACATTTATTGAGGTTTCTTTGTACATGATCCTATGGTAACAGGTATTTTCAGGGATACCAAATAGTAGAAGACAGGATACCTGCCTTCGCAGGGCTTACAGTCTAACTTGGAACACAAGACAACCCACAATACCCCAGAGTTTATGCTAACTGACATATAAGGGATACAGATAGAAACCCAGAGGTGGGAGAGATCACTTCCCACTGAGGTGAACAGGGAAAGTAGGTTTTTAGGTGAGCATTTAAGAATGGATCCTAGGAAGACTTTTATGAACTGATGCTGAGTAAAGTGAGCAGAACCAGGAGAACATTGTACATAATAACAACATTGTGTGATGACGGACTTTGATAGACTTCACTCTTCTTAACGATGCAATGATCTAAGATGATTCCTAAAGACTCATGATAGAAAATGTTATCCACATCTATGGAGTCTGAATGCAGATTGAAGCATACTATTTTCTCTTTTTGTTTGTCTTTTGTTTTTTCTTTCTGATGGTTTTTCCCTTTTGTTCTGATTCTTCTTTCACGACATGGTTAAAATGGAAATAGATTTGATATGACTGTACATGTATAGCCTATATCAGATTGCATGCTGTCTTGGAAAGGGGGGGGGTAGAATTTAGAAATCAAAATCTTATAAAAGTGAATGTTGAAAACTAAAAATAAGTATTTTTTTAAAAAAAGAATGGATCTTAGGATTTAGTAGAGGCAGAAGGAATCTTAGAGATCCTCTTTTGTTTTATTTGGAAGGAATGAACTGAAACCCAGGGAAGGAACGTGGCTGGCCACATAGATGGCTAAGTAGAAAAGTCAAGATTTGAACCAGGGTCCTCTGACCTCTCTCTCTCTCTCTCTCTCTCTCTCTCTCTCTCTCTCTCTCTCTCTGTCTCTCTCTCTCTCTCCCCTCCCCCCTTCTGCCCCATCCCTGCCCTCATTATAATATATTCCTTCCAACAGAGGTCAGAGCAGCAGGGATGATGAGTGAGGAGGGTACCTCAGATATGGGAAATGGAACATGTAAAGGCAGAAAGACAGAAAAATGGAAGCCATTTTCTGGTAATGGGGTGAGAGGAAGAAGCAGTTAGGGAGGTGTATGTAGAGGTGAGAATACACTGCAGTGTCAGAGTACCTGGGCTTTGATCTAGTTCTGCTATTAATTAGAGCAGTATGACCTCAGACACTTTACTAGCTATGGGACCCTGAGTAAGTCATTTAACCTGTTTGCCTAATGACACCTACCCTCCAAGATATCAGCAGAGCACTTTGCAGACTTAGAAGTGCTATATAAATTCTAGTTTTTATTATTCCATCTATAAAAGGAAGGGGTTATTTGTTTAGATAAAGGATTAATTAAGAGTTTACTATGAGCAGGCACTGTGTAAAGCCTTGGGGAAATAAATAAAAGCATGCTGGACAGTCCCTAAGGGCAGCTAGGTGAAGTGGTAGATAGGACAACCTGAGTTCAAATCTGACCTCAGACAATACCTGTGTGACCCTGGACAAGTCACTTAACCTTGTTGGCCTCAGTTTCCTCACCTGTAAAATGAGCTGGAGAAGGAAGGGATGAACTACTCCAATATCTTTAACAGGAAGACCCCCAAATGGGTCCACCTAGAATCAACACAACTGAAAAAACTTAAAAGCAACAAAAGAGAATCCCTGCCCTCAGGCAGCTTACATTCTGATGGAAGATGGCATGTAAAGGGGAGCTGGAAAGGTGCAGGGAGTTAGACCTGTTATGGCATGACTGAAGATGTCTGGGAATCAAGACTGGATAATTTAAACTATTTCTTCCAACACTGGCTTCTATGGCAATCAAGAAATTAGTTTGGCTGAAACACAGGGTACTTGTAAGGAAATTGTGGGAGATAAAGTTGGAACGTACTCCTGGAAAACGGGTCAAAGGCTAGATCATGACACTTTTAACAGAGAGGCTAGAGAGTTTGAACAGCCCAGTCTTGATGCCTTTGGGTGCATCTGGTGTGAAGGAGCAGCCCTGAAAAAACAGACAGAGACAGAGAGACAGAGAGACAGAGAGACAGAGAGACAGAGACAGAGAGAGACAGAGTCAGAGACAGAGAGGGGGGAGAGAGAGAGAGAGGAGGGAAGAAACTTTAGTGTGATCCCCTCAGGTCAGCTTTTTACTAGCTCTGTGATCTAGGATATAGTTTGACTCTTAAGCTCCCTAAGCTCCAGAACTCCCAAGTCTAAAAACCTGCCTTGCCTACCTGACAAGAGTATTGTAACTTAGGTAAAGCACTAAGTTAGGTGGCATAGTGCATAGAGGGCATAGAGTGCCAGGCCCAGAGTTTGGAAGACTCCTCTTCCTGAGTTCAAATCTGGCCTCAGACACTTCTTAGTTGTGTTACCCTGGGCAAGTCACTTCACCATGTTTGCCTCAGTTTCCCCTTCTGTCAAATGATCTGGATAAGGAAATGGCAAACTGCTACAGTATCTTTGCTAAGAAAACTCCAAATGGGGTCACAAAGAGGGGGACACAACTGAAAACTCACCACCACCACCACGAAAGCACTAAGCATGCTCAGTGATTGCTATTTAACCTCAATCAACCCCAGCTATGCCTTCCCTAAACCTCTTTTTAGGGTTATTGTGAGGTGAGTACTTGGCAAACCCAAGAGCTCTGTATTAGGGGTCCTTAACCTGGGGACTCATGGATCAATTTCAGGGGGTTGGTGAAGTTGGATGGAAACAGACATGAGATCTTTATTTCACTATAATTGGGATCCATTGCAATACTCTGAATTTTCTTTTATGCATTTTAAAACATTATTCTGAGAAGGGTCCTTAGGCTTCCCCCAAATGCCTCAGGGGTCCATGGTATAAAAAAGACTAAGAACCTCTGTTCTCTCTAGAGACTCCCGAGTTTTGCCCCATAAGGGGAAGGTAGCTGTTAGCATTAGTGAGCAAGGCTCTGATTACCCAGGGGACATTAGCCCTCATGAGCACTTCAGTTATCCAGTCAAACCCAGGTCCTTGGGCACTGAGGACCTACCGTGGAAGCCCAGGTACCAATGAATTTGTCTCTGGTCTTCTCCATAGCAGGCCCAGTGACACTTTGGGAAATGACATTTGAGAAGCCGGTTGGCAAAGCTGGCACCAAGCTTGAGGCTCCAAAGCTGCTGCAGGTGCTGACACAATTGGCCTTCATACAGCTGGAGACTGGCTGGGGCTGGGGCTGGGGCGGGGTGGGGGAGGGGGTTCAAGCACTCTGTGTTGCCATAGCAATGCCCCTTTGTCAGCACCAAGCAGAGATGATGGGAGATTTTCCCTCACGGAAAAATAGCTCATTAAAATTCCAGTCCTTTCCGGCAAACCACAGGCCCACAAGCAGATACCCTTCATCTGGAGAGTCTGGTAGGGCAAAAAGGAGCCCTGGATTTGGACTGAGAAGATTTGGGTTCAAATTCCAGTTTGTTTCTTGCTACCTATGTGATCTCTAGCCAAGTCACATCAGTTTTCTGGGCATCTTGGATGGTGCAGTGGATAGAGTGCCAGGCCTGGGGTCAGGAAGACCTAAGTTCAAATTCGACCTCAGTTATGTATTAACTGTATGACCCTGGGCAAGTCACTTAACTTCTGTCTGCCTCAGTGTCCTTAACTGTAAAATTTAAAAAATTAAAAAAAAAAATTTAAAAAACTGCCTCCCAGGGTTGTTGTGAGGATCAAATGAGATGATGTTTGGAAAGTGCTTGGCACACAGTAGGTACTATATAAATGCTTGTTTCCTTCTTTCTTTGTTTGGACTTCTTATCATTGAGAAAAGCCCAGGACAAGGAAAGTATTAGATCTCCTGCACTGCCCCCTAGTCAGAGCATATGGAGAATGTTGCTTTTGGTTCTGAGCATTACATTTTAGGGAGAAAGGACTTGGATGAACTGTCAAAGAATCAAATAAAGGCAAACAGGAGGGCCTGAGGAACATGTCATGCCAGGGAGGGCTAGCTGAAGAAATGGCTTGTTACTAATATTAGAGCAGAAAAGACTTAAAACAGGGGTTCTGGCTTGTTCGCTGTCTTCAAGTACTGTGGAAGATGGGTTAGATTGGTTCTTTTTGACTCCAGAGAGTAGGGCAGGAGTCATTGGGATGGAAGCAGCAGAGAAGCAGATTTCAGGGCAGTCTAACCAAAAGTTTCCTATTAATATGAACTGATCTGGTTTCCATTTCGCCAGAGAAGAGGTTCTTAACTGGGTCCTAAAGGGTCATTATATAGATCTGGGGGAGAAGGGGGGGTTAGCTATGAATTTGGAAGAGGGAAAAAAATATCCCTTTATTTTCACTAACCTTTGGTTTCTTTTGTGATCCCAAGGATTTTATTCTATGCATTTAAAAATGTAAAAAGGACAAGGACTCCTACCTTAGAGGTATTTAAGTAGATGACTGCTATAATAATTTTTTAAAAGTTTTATTGATTTTTTTAACATAATGATCACCCCTCCCCCACCTCAATAGCACCTTTCCGTATTAAAAAAAAGCAATAAAGTCAGCTAAGCAAATCCATCTGATCTAGCAACCCCAACTAACTGTGTCTGTCATGTTCTGCATCCACGCCACTCACTATGAGCAGACAGGAGAGAACTATTCTGACACCAGGCATCTGGAATCAATGCCCATCTTTGCATTTTATCTGGAATCTACCATCTCTTATTTATGTCCTACTTTATATTATCATGGTCAATATGTGCCTGTGGATTTTGGGGGGTGAGGATGGCTCTACTTTCCTCACTCTATATCAGTGCATCTGAGACTTTACACATTTCTCCAAACTCTTCATATTCACAGGATGGTTGAGGACATGGAAGAAGGGATTCTGATTCAGGGAAGGGTGACTTGATGACTTCTGAAAGTCCATTTTAATAGTGATGATAATAATATTTAGATAGCGCTTTAAGTGCTTTGTAAAACTCTTTAAATATGTTCATTCATTCGATCCTCTTAATTTTTCCATGAAGCAGGTATTATCATTATCATTTTTACAGATGGGAAACTGAGGCACAGAGCAGTTACGTGACTTGCCTAGGGTCACATAGCTAGTAAACAGATCAGATTCAAACTCATCTTTCCAACTCTTAAGTCTTATATTCTATCCACAATTTCATCTAGCTGTCCAATGAGTCCCTTTTAATTGTGAGATGATGTAATTTTAAAACTCTTTCTGGCACTAACAACCTTCTGTCTTATATATGACCAGCTAAAGCAAATCAAGGTCATGAGATATCATGTTCACAATTGCTGGAAATGTAGAATAATCTGGAGCCTCAGCAGCTCTAAAATACAGTAGCACCATCACTACTACCACCATCACCATCAACTCACCCTTTTTCACTTTGAGCTAAATATTTGTGAAATCAGCCAGAAGGAAAATCCACCTCCCCCATCTTGCCTGGCTTGGGTTATACTGTACTTCTATCTCCATATCCAGGGGAAGACTGATCTAAAACACCATACGGGACTTACTTCCCATGAGAACAGGTTAGCAATGCCATTCCCATTCCATTCCCAAGACTCTGAGCTTAGCAGTGAAACCACTAGAAAGAATGGGCCACCACAATTTGCTTTGATGGAGTCCAAATAAACCGGACCTCTTCTCCTAGAGGAAAAGGTAGTGGTGGTGATGGTGTTGGTGGTGGTGGTGGTGGTGATGATGGTAGTGATAATGGTAGTGATAGTGGTGTTGGTGTTGGTGGTGGGGAGGATGGATAGGTGGGATGTGTAGGCAGAAACAACCAATCAGGTTAGTGTTTCTCAGCTTCTTGCTAATTTCATGATGTGGCAAAACCACGGCTTCAGGAACCAGCAGACCTGGTTTCAAATCCTAAATCTTTCACTGGGTGACTCTGGGTATGTCACCTCAGGATCCTTCAGGTCTTTAAGCTACAAAATAAGAGGATGATCCAACTGTTTCTTAACCTTTCTTGTACTCTGGACCCCTTGGGAAGTCTGGTGAAGGTAAGGGGCATCTTCTCAGAATCGTGTTTTTAAATGCATAAAATCAGATTGCAAAGACCACCAATCATATTGAAAAAGTGATGAATGTGTATATATGTGTGTCTATACATACCTAGACACAACACATACATATAATACATACAAATACATATATACATATACACACATATATATCATGCATATATATGTATACACACACACACGTGTGTGTGTTGCATACAGACTCATGGACTCCTGCACTTGAGCTCTAAGGACCCTTACAGCTCTGAATCTCAGGATGTATGTAGGTTGACCTTCTGGAATGCAGCTTTCTGAGAGAAAACAAAGAACTGCCTTCACATGAATCAGGCTCATAGGCTCATGATGTTCAAATGCCTTTTTTAAGGGGATAAAATGCTGGAATTGCTACCCAGACCCTGCTAGGCCAAGGCCACAGAGTGACGTGACGTTTGTCAAATCTTTCCTTGACTTACCTGAATAGTTGGCCCTGAGTTCATTGCTTTGGTGTTCCTGTCTCTTCCAAAGGGGAAGCAGACCCTCAACTCTCCCAGTTCCATGCTCCCCCATCTCAGATTCTGGGGGAACGATTTTATCTTGGATTGTACTCTGAGGCATCCTCGCCATCAAGGAGGAGAACACAAAAGGTACCCAGAGGACAAGCACCAATTGGGTGTCAAACAGGCAAATTTATTCCCACACAGAAAAGGGAACATTAAGTGACAGGATCATAGACTGATTATAATCAGCTGAGAGGCCTGCATTCAGTCAATTCTCTGGCCCATTTGCCGCAGCACTGACTGTTCATTAGTCCTTTTACGTTTCGTCACCGTGGAATAGAGCCCAATCAGTACCAAGTGGGCTCTTTATTTCCTCCTGCTCATTTGAGAAACTGTTACAAGGCACTGAGAACTCCAGCTAATGTCCATCACAATTTGATCCCTTCTGGGACCTACCAAACAATCAACAAGAATATATTAAGTTCCTACTATGGGCTTGGCATTCAAGTCACGAATGCAAAGAAGGAGACAATCCCTACTCACCAGAAGTTTATTCATAACCAGGAAACAAAAACTACATTAACAAGTCTAATAAAATACAAGGTATTTAGTGAGGGCATTAGGGTGAGTGTGGAGAGCAGATTTCAGGAAAGGTGGTACTTGATAGAAGGTAATACTTGACTCTTTTTTTTCTTTTTTCTTTTTGGAGGGAGAAGGCTGGGCAGTTGGGGTTAAGTAAGTTGCCCAAGGTCACAAGGCTAGTAAGTGTTAAGTGTCTGAGGCTGGATTTGAACTCGGGTCCTCCTGGCTCCAAGGCCAATGCTCTAGCTGCCCCAATACTTGAGTCCTGAAGTAGGAAGAGGAGACTCTGTTATTAGGTGGGTGTGAGGATGGAATATATTCCAAGCAAGAGGGGCAACTAGTACAAAAGTGTGGAGATGGGAAATGGAGTTCCACGTGTAAGGAGCAGAGGGATGGTCATTTTGGCAGATCCAATGAGGCTGGACAGAGAAGTTGGGGTCAGCTTGTGAAGGGAACTAAAAACAAAAGAGACAGGGTTTATATCTGAGCCTTGAAGCCACAGCTATGGAGTTCATTGATGGGGAAGCAGCGTGATCAGATGCACATTTAAGGAAAATCCCTTTGGAAGGCATTTGGAGGATAGAGTGGAGTGGAAAAGGCATTGAAGCAGGAAAATGAATTGTGAGACTGTTGTAATATTTTGGGTTGGGGTGATGAAGGCCCAAAATGAAGCGGTGCTAATGTGACTCTTTGATGCTCAGTACCCTAGCCACCTCTCTCTAAGACTAAGACATTGAAGAGAAGGTACCCATCTGTAGTGGCAAGAGACACTCCTTAGGAAGAAGCCCCTAAACCATTGAAATCATAGATCTGTCAACAACAACAACAAAAAAATGTGGTTACAGCCAGGCCAAAGGGCAAAAATGAGGCCAGCATCAATTTCTGGCCAAATCAGAGACCATGGCTAAATAGGGGATTAGAGTCAATATTTAGAGATCAATATTAGATAGGGTGGACCCAGGTGAAAGTTAAATCTTGAGTACACAAGCGGGGGCTGGGGCCTGGCAGTCAAACTGAGCAGAGAGGCAACAAAATGGCGCCATCGAATGGCCCATGGATTGGGGGTCAGAGGACTGGGTCAGAGCTCAGCACTCCATCAGGCGTTGAGCATGTATGAAATACCTACTGTGTGCTGGCCAATGCGCATGAGCTGGGAGGATGAAACAAGCCTTACCCATCAGTCACTTCAGCTCTTTTGCCCTCAGATATAGAGATGATATATTCCAACTTGGATATTTTATGGATGGGTTTACGTGATTAATGTGATAATTAGGTAAACGTCTCTGATGGGATTTGAACCTAGGCTCTTCTAACTCCAAATTCTCTAGACTGTGCTATTTTTTGCTTAGTTTATAAAATGAGGAGTCAGGGTCAGGCTACGTGGCCTTTTAAGGTTCCTTCCAGCTCTGAATCTTTGATCCTCATGTATGTATGTATGGTCATTCTATGAACATTTATTGAGTGCCTACTGTGTTCTAGGCACTATACTAAGCCCTGGGGTACAACAAATAAAGACAGTCCTTGTCCTCAAGGGAATCAAAATCTGATGGGGGAGACAGCAAGCAAACAGATATGTAAAGATGAGCTACGTACAGGATAAATAGGAAATAATTAAGGGAGGGATTTTATTTGGGACTTAAAGGAAGCTGGGGAAGGCAGGAAGCAGAGATGAGGAGGGAAAGCCTTCCAGGCATGAGAAACAGCCAGAGAAAATGCCCAGAGCTGAGAGATGGAGAGTCTGGTTCATAGAACAGCCAGGAGGCCAGTGTGCCTGGATTGCAGAGAACATGGATGGGAGTAAGGCACAATAAGACTGGAAAGGTGTGAGGGGGCAGGTATGAAGGGCTTTGAAAGACAGAGGGTTTGGTATACACACACCCACATACCCTCCCCCCCCCACACACATACCTACACACCCACACACACATCTACACACAC
>CM053585.1:47982245-48035959 GCA_028646515.1 Pseudochirops corinnae
AGTACATTGTGGGGAGATGGTTGGGATTGGGGACTAGGTCCTTTGTCAAGTTCTCACAATTCCAGCAGGCCCCTTGTGAGGACAGGTGGCATCTTTGGCCTAGCCAAACAACACACACCATTCCCAGCCTTTGTGAACCAGGGAAGGGAAGTGATTAGTAGCCCTGCCCTGTCCCCACTGCCTGGTACCTACACCAGGAAGTTCATGGAAAGGTTTAGGACTGGGGAACCTTTGAAGCTTCACAGTGAATTGTAGGGATTCTGGTGAGATAAAAAAAAAAAAACTCTTAATTCCTAAACCAACCAAACTGAACAAAGACCATATCTAATTCTGTCAACGAGCTCATCACCAAGGGGACAAAATGAATCATCAGTGTTTACTGTAATAGGATTTAGGACCTAGATGCCCACACCTCCTAGGGGGGCAGCCAGTTCACAGTGGGATTTGGCTACCAGAATCAAAGTCCTTCTCAAGTGACTTCTTGGCAATGGAGTAGTAACTATCTTAATTCAAAGCAAGACTTAAAAAAATTGATATCTATAACATAGTGGTCCCTTGCTGAGTGAGATAGAACACAGAAGAAGGGAAGATACATTCACTGACCTTGGGGATTTCTAAGTCAAGTTAGGGAGTCAAGACTGCTACATGGAAATGAAAGCTGAATATAAGACATGCTGTGATCAAGTACCTGGTTGTATTCAGAGGTTCCCTATTGTCCCCTTTAAAAAAAAAGGACTCAACACTCACCTGGGGTTACGTTAGGTTAACCCTTATTTTTATTCAATGCCCCCCAATTGCACCAAAGTTACTACCACCTCTCTGGATTGTTCCAGTGTCCCCCCAGGGGGCAATATGACTCACTTTGGGAATCTATGAATAGTAAGTGTCAGGAATGTCAGGAAGAAAAAAATGTTGTTCATCATCTTCCCCCTTAAATATGCTCTTCCAAATTTTCCCATTTTTGTTAAAGAAAGACAACAATTCATTAAACGCCTTTATGAGCTAGGCACTGTGCTAGGTTCAGAGGCTATAAAGACAAAAATAAAATATTCTCTACCCTCCAGGAGCTGGCATTTTGTGGGCAAGGGAGTAGATGCCACACAGGACCATGGGCTTAGAGCTGGGAGGGACCTTAGAGGGCATCTAAATCAAACCCTTCACTTGACAACTGAGGCTAAGAGAGATTCGACAATGTCCAGAGTCACACAGCTGCTAAGCGTCTGACACAAGACTCCAGCCCAGGTCTACCTGATTCTGTGGCATTTAAAAAGTTTGAGAGATGTGGCTTCTGGGTAATTAATCCTTTTATTAATAATGCTAGCATTTTGTTAATCAAAGCACTCTCGAATACCAAAGACCCCCTCATGGTGGTGGACTCAAAGTTTATATGTCCTTGGAAGAGTGGGTGTTCTTAAGGTGGCAATCAACTCTGATTGGTTAACAATTAATGAGAGAATGAATATGACAATAAGAAGTGAGTTCACTCCAATGAGGGACTGAAAGAGTGATATCATGTCACTCTTAGACAGAGACTATCTGTACACTCAGATCCCCCTCAACCTTGGGCAACCTAGACAAAAGATCTACCTTCACCCAAACTTGCCTAAGAGGAACACTCTGGGCAGGAATTCACCTTACATAGTGGTCTAGGTGGGGTGAATTTTTGGCAGAGGTCAGTCATGTCCTTCAAAGGCTGGGTTTTGAACAAGGAAATAGGATTGGGGGGGACCTGGATCTCCCCCATAATTGGTTATTAATAATCATTTCCTTCCGTTCCAAGCCCAGCTCTCCATTTGATATACCAAGTTACTTCTCCTGGTCACATATTTAAGTGGTTATAGTTACAGTTACCTTTCCTGATACACACATACAAGTAGCTCCACAACGGTCTCTCCTAACGTACACATACAGTTATTCACAGTTAGTTACCTTGCCTGATGCACACACATAAGAAAATTGAGAGAGGAATACCTCATGCCTGGAGGAAACAGGAAAAGCCTGGTGTAGAAGATCACACGTAGGCTATGCTTCCAGAGAAGCTAATACTCCCAGTTCCCCACCATCCTGCCTGTTACCTAAGCTTAAAACCTCAGCTTTCTCTTTGATCTGTCTTTCTTTCTCAACCTTACACCTTCAGCTACTTGTTCAGTCTTCTAGATACAGTCTCCACATTATTTCTTGGGCCAGGGGGAGGCGGGTAAGTCTGACTCCCTCCCTCATTTAAGGCAGTTAGAGGATGTAGTGGATAGGACACTGGATATTGGGTCAGGAAGAGATGAGTTCAAATCCAGCCTCAGAAACTCATTACCTGTATGACTATAGACAAGTCTTTTAATTTCCTTCTGCCTCAGTTTCTTCATCTCTAAAATGGGGCTAACAATATAATGCCTACCTTCCAGGGTTGTTATGAGGATGAAATAAGGCAGCTTTTGTAAAGTGCTAGCTCTTATTATCAGGATGCCGGGGTTGGAGATACAAGAAGGAACATAAGGATGGTGAGGAGAAGAGACCTAGTAGCCTGCAGGGCCTGGAGAGAGGCTTGAGTATCTCCTCACCCCCCACAGAGAATCTCATTTACTGAAGAGCGCACTGGCTCCAAACAGAGATGCTGAAAGTACAACAGAACGACAATGAAGAGTAATAAGCTGATGACTGTTGCCCTTGCGAGACAAGAAAAGGAGAGATTGGCGCAGCAGGGGACCACACCCATCCCTTTCTTAGTACTGTGAGTAATTCACTAGCTGGACCTTTGGGAAGGTGAGATTCTTTAGGAGGAGGGGTTCTTGACACTATCTAGAAGCTGGAGGGGAGCTTTCCTGAAGGTCAAGGGGCCCTTTCACCTTTTTTTTTTTTTGCTAGGTTTCGCTGTCTTATTTTCAAAATCTTAGTAGCTTGAAAGCTTGCAAGGTAGCCAAAGGACTATTTAGAGGAAGTAAAGTGAGCCAGAGAGGAACATTTCCAGGGATTCTTTGGTAGGTGGGGGCACAAACCCAAGACATTTTATAAGAAATACTACCCCTCACTCCCCAAATTATCCACCATGTTAGGGACCAGAGCCAATTGAAACATTGGTTTCACATTTGTCACTCTCTATTCACACTGTCATTTATATTCGATTGTTCAGTCATGTCTGATTCTTCATGACCCTATGGACCACATAGAATGCCAAAACTGTCTATGGGATTTTCTTGGCAAAGATACTAGAGTGGTTTGCCATTTCCTTCTCCAGAAAATTAAGGCAAGTAGAGGCTAAGTGACTTGCTCAGGATCACACAGCTTGTAAGTATGTGAGGCCAGATTTGAACTCAGGTTTTCCTGACTTTGGCCCAGCTCTCTATCAGTTGAGTCATCTAGCTGCCTCTTCACACTGTCACTACCAATAAACAATCAAGAAACTGAAGGGGTGGAAACGGTAACAGTTTGGCTTTCAGACATGGTGAGACAGCCTGTACACAAAGCATGGAGATGAGGGATGGGATGTTGTATGTGAAGAACATCAAGGAGATTGGTCTGGCTAGACAAAAGTGTATCAAGGGAAATTGTGTATAAGTGGTCCAGAAAGGGAATTTTTTAATTTTTTTATTTTTTAAAATTGTTTTGTTTATTTACTTTTAGTTTACCAGAAAGGGAATTTGGAAGCAAGTTGTGGTGAGAGGTGACAAGAACCTCTCCTATGGTCCAGTCCTACATCACCAATTGTCTATTGGAAAATTTTAACTGGATGTGTCTCCTATCAGGCACTTTAACCTCAACGCGTACAACACAGAACTCTTTCTCCTCTCTGGCCTTCCCCTTACCCCCAAAACAAAACCAACCAACAACAACCTCTTCTAAACTTTCCTATTTGCCTTTTCCTGTCAAAGATGTTACCATTCTTTCAGTCACTCGCCCTCACAATCTTGGCATCATTCTCAACTCTTCCCTCCCCTTCACTCCACTTATCCAATCAGCTGTCAAGTCACATCAATTTGCCTTCCATAACATGTCTTGAATACATCTCTTTCTCTCCATCCCACCCTGAATCTGGAACCTACCACCTCTGGCCTTGTCTGTTCTAAACAGCTTAAATCTCTCCCCTTTCTGATCTATTCTCTACAAAGCTGCTAAAATCATAGCTGCTAAAATTACACACACGCACACACACGCATACATGCACACACGCATACATACAATATACATATATATATTTTTTCCCTTGGTGAGACAATTGGGGTTTAAGTGACTTGCCCAAGGTCACACAGCTAGCAAGTATCAAGTGTCTGAGGCTGGATTTGAACTCAAGAAGTCCTGACTCCAGAGCCAGTGCTCTATTCACTGCATCACCTAGCTGCTCCCTTAAAATACTATTCTTCAAGCATAGATTTGACTGTGCTCCTCCTCCCCCCCAGCATAATCAACTCCAGTAGTTCCCTATTACTTATTCAAAGTCCTCTTGCCCAGAGGTGATGGATTCCCGATTCCTGCCTACCTCAGAAGACCCATATCGTTTTATACCTCTCATAATATTAATAATATTGGGGGGCAGCTAGGTGGCACAGTGAATAGAGCACCAGCCCTGGTGTCAGGAGGACCTGAGTTCAAATTCAGCCTCAGACACTTAACACTTACTGGCCATGTGACCTTGGGCAAGTCACTTGACCCCAATTGCCCTGCCCTCCCCCCCCAAAAAGACCAAAAAAATATTAATAATATTCTTTACTGTATTATTATTTATTTTATCTCTCCTACAAGATGTTAAGCCTATCCTTATCCTCATCCTCATCCTCATCCTCATCTTCATCATTTTTATTACCATCCTGTTTATCTTTGTGCCATCCCTAGTGGCTAAGTTACGCATTGCACAATGATTACATATTTGATGAATGACGATAATAAGCTGACATTCGTCAGGCGTATCATGTAATTGATCTCACTTGAGTTTCACGACTCTGTAAGCTACCACAGGTACCATTATGTCCATTTTACAGATGAAGTAATGAGTTTCAAAGTGTCGGACCAAAGTTTTCCAACATCTCCATGTTTTTCATGTTCTGTTAAAAACAAGGCCACAAAACGGCCACTTTTAATTAATTAAAACTAACTAATTAAAGCTAAATTGTGGACTTACTTTAACCTTGCAAGATTAAACTAATTAAAACTAATTATAGACTTATTTGACTTTTGTAAGACACCTGAGCTTTATAAATCATAGAATATCAGGGCAAAAAAGACTTCAGAGGTCACCTAGTCTAATCTCATTTATAGATCAGGAAACTGAAGGTCAGAGAGGTCAAGGGGCTGACTTAGTTAGACAGTTAAAGCAAAGAAAAGACTCTGATAGACTTTGAGGGTTCTCAGCCTTTTTCATGTCATGAACCCCTCTTCAGAATGTGTTTGAATGCATAAAATTTTACAAAACCATAAGATTACAAAGAAAACCAATTCTATTGAAATACAGTTGTCAATAGAATTGTATTAAGTGTTTAGATCCTCAGGTTAAGAATTCTTAATAGAGGCAGCATTATTATCTCAGTTTTAGTGGCTGTCGTATCCCTCTACCTTCTGTGTCATAACCAATCCTTGAAGTTTTTTTTTTATTTTCGGAGGGGGAATGCAGGGGCAATCGGGGTTAAGTGACTTACCCAAGGTCACATGGCTAATAAATGTGTTAAGTGTCTGAGGCCAGATTTGAGCTCAGGTCCTCCTGACTCCAGGGCCAGTGCACCACCTTGCCACCCCCTGAAGTTTTGTTTTTTGTTTTTGTCCTGTATTTGTTTATCATTATTTTGTAATTTTAAAACTATATTTATTCTGGATATATATGTTATATGCTGCATATGTTATCTTTTCTGATAGAATATAATCTTCTAGAAAACAGCAAATTATTTAATATTTTGCTTTTGTATTCTTAGCGCCTATGATAGCGTCTGGCACAGAGTAAGTGCTTTTTCTTGTTGTTCAGTCACTTCAACTGTGTCTATCTCTTCATAACCCCATTTGGGGTTTTCACCTGGTTTGCCATTTTACAGATGAGAAACTGAGTCAGGCAGTGTTAAATGACTTGCCCAGGTCACATAGCTAGGAAGTGTCTAAGGCTGGATTTGAACTCCAGAAGACTTATTTTCTGACTCTGGGCCGAGCACTCTGTCTGCTCTATCCCCACAAGGTGCTTAATAAATACTGATTGGTAGACTGATAGATCCACTGAAAGAACCTGCCTTGAGGCCTGGTTGGTGATGACTGAAAACAGATAGTCAATGAGAGGTGCATACTGGGAGTCAGGTGGACAAAAGCATCCGGCAGTTGGGCATCTTCTGCAGTAAATAACTTCTAGCCAGAGATTCCAGAATGAATGAAGCATTTTAAAGTATTTACTATTTAATGCACTAGTTATTGGCTACAAGTTACATGGAACACTCCTTCAGGATATAGTGGCAAATCAAATTACTATCAGAGGATGCCCCTTCCTTCATATCATTTCCACTGATAAAATCAGGTCGGTCTCTAAGGGCCATTTGAGGGTGTTGAGGGCTTTGGTGACAAGAGCTTTCTTTTCTGGGTCTTCAATGGCCATGGCCATAGTACCTGCAGGAGCAGCTGTCAGACTGTGTCTCCATGTTGGAGCGACTTTCTAGGATGATGGCTGAAGGCACTGGGCTGGAGGAAGTGCTGCTCTTCCCAAAGCTCTTGGGCTTGGGGTCATGAGCTGTCTCTGTGAGGCTCCAAAAGGACTGATGGTCAAGATGGCACTCGTCTGACTTGCCTGGTCCATGCCGCTTTCTATCTCACCCTGGTCCTGCTTGCTGCCTCAGCGAGGCCGGCTTGCCTGCCCTGTGTCTGGTAGTCAGCTAGCAGATGGTGGGGATGGCTGCCCCCTTCTCCATGGGAGTTGTCCACCCAAGTGATGACTATGCGGGTTGGTCTGGAAGCAAGATAGGTGGTTCCTGCCATTTCTGGCTCTCTTATCCCTTTCTGCCTGTTGGTGGCAGTTGGTCTGCAGTTATTGGTGACGATGAGGAACGTGGGTCCCTTCTCTGCAATGATTTCTTCCCTCAGTGGTGACTGAATGGCAGCATCTGCTGCCCTCATGATCAGCCTGGTCATTGCTGCCATCCCTGGAGTGGGAGGCCCTTCTCGATAGTAGTTTCCTGGAAAAAAGGGAAAAAACCAACAACCTTGAGACTTCTGTTGCCTGAGGTTCCCCCAGGTAAATATTTAAACATTCTCTTTGTCAAAACAACAGCCAATATTTACCCTGGAGAGTAAATCGATCATCCTCCCATGCTCTGCTCTCTGGGGTTAACATCATCTTGGACTTCTATTTGCTTTAATTATGTATTTAGCTTCCTGTCAGCAGAAGCAGGATTGCTATAGAAACGGCCCCTCCTGGAGCAGAATACAGAGAGCAGCCCCACCGGGAGAGTGACTGGGCTGGAGAAACAGGACATTTCCAGCTGCCTCCAGAGCTTTGATAAGGTCAAAGGGCAATCACTATTTAGTTCTAAAATTTCTCATCACACTAGTGTGGATTCCTTTTCAAAATGTCAGATTTGTGTTTCGGTTTATGGCTAACATTAGGTCCGCTAAAGATCCACCCCAAAGCCCTGTCTTTGGATAAAAAAAAACCTGAAGGTGAGGTCAGTTTTGCCAATGATTTAGCTAAATTTCATAAGACAAAAACAGTCTGTTTATCTGTGAGTGATTCACGGTTGAGGGGTGGGGTTGGAAGGGTGGAAGAAGGCATACCAGGGAAAGTGTTTCTTTTCATAATCAGTTCCCAAACCTTATCTGCATCCAAACACCAAATAATGATAACAGCCAGCTTCTGTGTTGTGCCTTAATCCTCAAAAGGACCGTGGGAAATAGTTGCTATCATTATTTCTATCTTACTGTTGAGGAAACTGAGTCTGAGGGAGATTACATGACTTGTCCAGAATCTCATAGGGAGTAGTGTCTGAGATAAGTCTTCTGGCCTCCAAATCCTGTGCTCTCTGCCCCATAGCACTTACTTGTTAATGACTATGCAGGAAAAGGAGTCTCCAGGTAATCTCTGCAGCCCTCCAGGACACCCAGGGGTCCCATTCACCTGCTCTCACTCTCTAGGCTTAGGGCACTCCAGAAAGACCTTGCTATTCCCAAGCCTTCAATCTCTACCCTTTTACTTACCTCCCTCTACTCACTCACTCTCTCCAAAAATGGCCAGAACTCCTTGTAACCAAACTCTTGAATCTCTACCCTGAGACCTAAGTCACTTTTCAATAATTCCCACCATGAAGATAAAGATGTACATTTTTGGTCATGGCCACTGTGGGGATCTATTTCACTTGACTGTTCCTTATAGTTTTTTTTTTTTCTCTCTCAGCTATAAATTGGGTAGGTGAGGGGTGGCCTAGGAAGGGTTAGCAACAGTGATGCTAAAAATAGAGGCCCATTTATAAAAACTATAAAAGCATTTTAAAAAAAAGTACAGATCAGAAACAAGTCCAGAGGGAGAGCACAGATAAACAGGATAGTTTTTTTTGATGGGGGAAGGCAAGGCAATTGGGGTTAAGTGACTTGTCCAAGATCACACAGCTAGTAGTAAGTGTCAAGAGTCTGAGGCCACATTTGAACTCAGGTCCTCTTGACTCCAGAGCCAGTGCACTATTCACTGCTCCACTTAGCTTTGAAAGTAACGTGTGAGGGGTGATTAGGTGATGAAAGGGATAATAGAGCGTTGGCCCTGGAATCTGGAGGACCTGATTCCAAACTGGCCTCAGATGCTTACTAGATGCAAGACACTTAACCCCAATAGCCTGCTTTCATATACTCTCCCCCAAGAAGAAAGAAATGTGTAGAATTTTTTATATACTTTTCAAAAAATCTTTATGATGCAAGTAGTATGAAATGAAGATGAATAGGTTCTTATGTAATCTTTTTGCTATTGTTGCTTTGCAGTGGATATGGAAATGCTCATTTGTGTGTGTGTGTGTGTGTGTATGTGTGTGTGTGTGTGTGTGTGTGTGTGTGTGTGTGTAAGTACAGAATAAGGAATAAAGCAAAAGCAAAAACAAACAAACAACAAAGTTCCAGGTGCTGCCCCTCCTTCTGTGCTCCTGCACTCAGTACATTTAGGCTAGCTTCTGATTCCCCAGTGCCAACGACCAACTCTGCCAGCCTCATGGAATTGTAATAACTTAATGCTCTTTCGAGCCCTCACTCTAACCCACGATAGCAAGAACAATGGAACTTGTGTCTCCCTCTGAGAGGACTGACACTTCCCCCTCGACTCTGAAGTATCTCAATTTTCTGACAGCTGTAATGAAATGGAATTAGTGCAGTGAAGATGAGACAGCTGTCAGTCAGTCGATCATCATTTATTAAGTGCCTACTATGTGCCAATCACTGGGGATACAAAGAACAATGTGTTCTCAGATTTAGGAAAATCACTGAAACACAATCATAGAGTTTGAAAGGTGGAGGGGACCTCAGCAACTGTCTCTTCCATACCCCAAAGGAATCCCTACTATAACATCTTTTGTTTGTCCCTTTTCTCTACGAAGACCAGTGACATCATAGGTGATGTCTTGACTTGCCCATGAATTGGATTTAAGTGAGGCAGAGCTACAAAAAGCTACTCACTTTTCTCCAGAGTCACAGACATACCCAACAAGTAATCAACCAGTCTTTGCTTGAAGACTTCCAAGGATGGAAAACCTCCTAGTTCTTGAGGCAGCCTATTTTACTTGGGAACTGTTCATTCTTAGGAAGTTGTTTTGTTTTGTTTTCCTCACGTTGAGCCTCAGTTGAGCCCTTTTCAACTTCTGCCCATTGATCTTGGTTCTATCCTCTGAGGGCAAGCAGACTTCCATATGACAGCCCTACAAATACTTGAAGACAGCTATCATGTCTTATCTTAAGCTTCCCTTCTTCAGGGAAAACATCCCTGATTCTTTCAACCCCTTGTATGATTAAAGGTAACATATAGTCCTCAACTAGTTATGAATTTCATAAGATCATCATCTGGCCCATGGTGTCACTAATGAGTTAGCCTGTCCTTCCCTTTCCTCTGTCATATTCCATTCTCCTGGGGTCCTGGTCTCCAGGACCAAGGATAGGCCCTTGGTCTTCCTTTTTCAAGTTTCCATTCATTTTCTGCCTTAGTAAATCACAGGTATGGCATTACTTCCCAGAAAAGCAGTTCCAAAAGTGGCTACCTCCTGAATCAGGAATGAAAAAGCAAACTTACCAGAAGCAAGGAATTTAAGATTAACCAACACTAACAAAAAGCTTGGGGATGTCTCCTCTTTCCTGTTAGAGATGATAACTGTCTCCAACTAGGAAGTATAGTGGATAGGGTGCTGGCTTAGAGTCAGAAAGACTTGAGTTCAAATTCAGCCATAGATCCTTCCTAGCTACTAGCTGTGTGACCCTGGCCTAGTCACGTAACCCCTGTCTGCCCGAGTTTCCTCAACCCTAAAATGGGAATAGTATTAGCTCTTACCTCCTAGAGTTGTGAGGATCAAATGAGATAATATTTGTAAAGCCTGGTTCATAGTAGCTTCACGTGTTTATTCCCCTTTCTACCTCCCAGTAGGGGCTGAAGGAGTCAGAGTTCTATCCTTACAGGACTATTGAGTAGAATGATGGGCTTTCATTTTTTGAAAGTTCATTGATGACTTTTGTTTTTATAGCACAGTCATTTCCCTATTGTATAACCCCCAACAATGGAACAGAGGAAAAGAACTAAGTAAACTCAGCAGCCACATCTGATGGTCTATGCACCATTCCCTCATGCTAGTTTGCTTCCTCTCTACCAGGACAGAGATCTGTCTCTTCATCTCTTCTCTAAGGCAAAAATTCTTCCTTTTGATATTTTTAAAAAAATTTCATTAGAATCATTTTTACATCATTTTTGTTGTTGTTGTTCTGAAATCACATTACAGTCTGCTTGGCCGCTCATCTGATGGACAACTAAAACCTCCTCAAAGTGCTGTCTTCCCCTAATTAGAATGTGAGTTTCCTGAAAGCAGGAACTGTCTTGCTTTTCTATACATATCACTAGCACTTAGGTTGGTGCTCTACACTGCATAAATTGCTTTTTCATTCATTCTGCTCATTTAATTTGTGTTGTTGTTGTTGAGTTATTTTGCAGTTGTGTCCAACTCTTTGTGACCCCATTTGGGGTCTTCTTGGCAGAGATACTGGAGAGATTTTTTCTTTCCTTCTCCAGCCCATTTTACAGATGAGAAGACTGAGGCAAACAGGTTTAAATAACTTGCCCAGGGTCACACAACTAGTAAGTGTCTGAGGCTGGGTTTGAACTCATGACTCTAGACCTGGTGCTCTATCCCAATGTATCTCCTTGCTGCCCATCATTTAATTCTATACAGGTTTGGATATGTCTTCCCATGTTTCTCTGAATTTTTCACACATCCTTTCATTTGGTACAGTAGCATTTCATCATAGGAACATAGATCTAGATGACCTCACTCCTTTCCCCTCTCCCCTCCCCTTTCTCTTCCCTTCTCCTTTTCCTCTCCTCTGTTTCCCTCTCAGCTCTCTCTCTCTCTCCCTCTCTCTCTCTCTCTCTCTCTCTCCCTCTCTCTCTCTCTCTTTTCCTCTCTCTCTTTCTCTTTCTCTTTCTCTCTCTGTCTGTCTGTCTCTCTGTCTGTCTGTCTCTCTGTCTGTCTGTCTCTCTCTCCTCTCTCTCCGTCTCTCTCTCTGTCTCTCTTTCTCTCTGTCTCTCTCTCTCCCTCTCCTCTCCTCTCTCTCTCTGTTCCTTCCCTATTGTCTCTCAATATTCCTAAGTCTCCCATCCTCAAAAACTCCCAAACTTTCACTAGACCAAACCTTATGCTACTTTTTTTCTTTCTTTGCATTTTTCTCATTCAAAGTCCTAAAAAAAAAAAAGTATACTCATGTTGTCTTCACCTTCTCTTCTCTCACTTCTCAGCCCCTTTTGATGTGACTTCTGATTTCATCACTGGACTGAAACTATTCTCTTCAGAGTTACCAACAGTCTCTATTTTAAATTTAAAAAAATTTCAAGTAACAAGTATTTTTAATTCCTGTTTTCCCTCCCACTTCCTCCTCTCCCCATCAAGCAATTATTTTAAAGGCCCT
Organism: Pseudochirops corinnae; assembly: GCA_028646515.1. Classification (NCBI taxonomy): domain Eukaryota; kingdom Metazoa; phylum Chordata; class Mammalia; order Diprotodontia; family Pseudocheiridae; genus Pseudochirops; species Pseudochirops corinnae. Next base: position 47,994,330 of record CM053585.1, read on the forward strand.
AAAAACAAATCCTTTTATATGGATGTGTGTGTATATATATGTATGTATGTATGTATGTATGTATATACACATCAGCAAAATAAATTCCCTTGTTCTTTCTGTCCAAAAATAAATGTCTCTTTCTGTACCTAAGGTTTGTCACCTCTCTATTAAGAGAGACTGTGTCTTTCTTCTTCATTCTTTTGAACTCCTGGTTTATCATTGTGTTGACTGGAGTTCTAAAAGTTTTTCAAAGTTGTTTTCTCTGTAATGTGTAATTCTCTATAATGTATAGTATGTAAATTTTTCTCCAATGTTTGCTAACTTCACTTTGCATCAGTCCATAGGAACCTTCCCACTTTCCTCTGAAATGTCATCAATTTTTTAATCACACAATAATATTCCATTATATTTACATAATTCATTTAGCCAGTCCCCAATAGGAGGACAGCAACTTAGTTTCAAGTTTTGGGCTACCATGAAAAGAGCTGTTATAAATATTCTGGCAACTAGGTGGTACATTGGATAGAGAGCACTGGACCTGGAGTTTAGAAGAGTAGAGTTCAAATTTGACCTATGTTCCTAGACGTGTGACCCTAAGTAAGTCACTTAACCTCTGTCTGCCTCAGTTTCCTCATCAACAAAATGGGGGTGACAGTAGCATTCTAGGGTTGTTATGAAGATAAAATGAACTATTTGTAAAATGTAACCATTGAAGGGCTATAGAAATGTTAGCTATTTTTATTATTATATAGACTTTTCTCTCTTTTTTGACTTCTTTGGGGGCTTATGCCTAGTACTGGTATAGCTAGATCAAAGGCATGCCCATTTTGGTAAATTTCTGGGCATGGTTCCAAATTGCTTTCCTGAATGACTGAGCCAATTTCACAGCATCAACAACAGTGCGTTAGAGTACCACAGTCTCTCCAACATCTGTCATTTTTCTTTTTTGTTTTCTTTGCCAGTCTGATAGACGTGAAATGGACCTCAAAGTTTCTTTAATCTATAATTGTCGGTGATTTAAAGTACTTTTTCATATGATTGCTGATGGCTTGGATTTCTCCTTTTGAAAAACTACCTGTTCATATTCTTTGGCCGTTTTTCTATTGGGAATGCCTTTTTGTCTTACAAATTTAAACCAGTTCCTTTTTATCATATAAATGAGACCTTTATTAGAAAAATTTATTATACATACTTTCCCCAGTTCCTTATTTCCTTTCTAATTTTTTTTTTTACTACATTAGGTCGGTTTATGTTTCAAACCCTTTTAAATTTTATGTAATCAAAATCATCCATTTTGTTTTGTATGAACCTTTCTGTTATTTGTTTAGCCATGAACTCTTCCCCATTCATAGACCCGTAAGGCGATTTCTTCTTTGCTCCTCTAATTTGTTTATATGTGACTTTCTATACCAAAGTCATGTATTCATTTGGTGCTTATCTTGGTGATAAAGTGTTGAGGGGTAGATCTAATTTCTGCTAGACTCTTGTCCAGTTTTCCCATCAGTTTTTGTCAAAGAGTGAATCCTTCCCTCAGTAACTGGAGTCTTTTTATCCAAACTCAATCGTCAAATCTAATGGTCTTTTCTCAGTCATCCTTCTAGATCTTTCTGTTGTGTTTGACATTGTTGAACACCCTCTCCTCCTGTATGAGTCTCTTTTCTGTCTGGACTTTCATACTATTGTTTCCTGGTTCTTTTCCTACCTGTCTGAGTCCTCCTTCTTATAGCCTACTTGTCTGCTTCATCACCCATTTAATGCCCCCTGTGGGTGTTTTGTTCCTTTAAACTTCTCTCACTATACTCTCATTCTTGGTGGACCTTATTAACTCCAATGGGTTGAGTTATTATGTCAGCGCTGATGACTTTCAGATTTACATATTCAGATTCAGCCTTTCCCCTGAGTTTTAATTCCACATCACCAGCTGCTCTAGGAGGCATCTCAAACTCAGTATGTCTTAAAATTATCTTTTTTTCCCTCTCCCTAATGCCTCCCAACCTGACCCATCTTCTAAACTTCTCCATCTCTTAAAAAAAAAATACAACCATTCTTCTTCCAGCACCACCATTTTTCCAGTCTCGCAGGTTGAAAACATTCTGTTATTGTCCTTAATTCTTTCCGCTTCCTATCCCCATATGACCCATCAGTGCCAAAACTTTCAGTTTCTACCTCCTCGCACCTTTCTTATTGACCTCTTCTCTACATTCACAGAATTTCTACTTTAATTTTGTCCATCATCACCTACCAAATAGTTTATTGCAATAGTCTCTTAATTGGCCTCTCTACCTCATCTCTCACTGTTTCAGTTCATTCCCTATATTGTTGCCAAAGTGATTTTCCTTAACTGCAGACCTGACCATGCCACTTTCCTATAAGGTCAACTCCAGTGGCTTTTTACTACCTTGAGAATCAAATATAAACTCTTCTTTTTAACTTTGAAAACGCTTCACAACCTGACCTCAAACCATCTACCTTTGTTGGACATTCTTCCCCCTCCTGGTCTCTGAGATCCAGCCAAACTGGCTTTATCTCTGTTTTTTGATGTCATACTCCATCTCTTGTCTCATGCTTTGAACATTCTCCTTCCTCACCTCTACCTCAAAGAGTTCCAATCTTCCTTATAGATGCAGCTCAAAAACCACTTTTTACATAAAGCCTTTCCTAAGTCCTCCTCTTCTTTCCCAACTGCTAGTCCCTTCTCTTCCAAACTACCTTGCATTTAACTGCTTTATATTTATGTGTATTTATTTTCTTTATGTTTATTCTGTGTGTATATATATATATATATATATGTATATGTATATGTATACATATATATTCTTGTTGTCTCCCTTGTTAGAATGTAAGCTTCTTGCAAGTAGGGTTTGTTTCATTGACCATACGTGTATCTCCAGCCCATAGCATGGTACCTGGCACACAAATATGCTTAATAAATGTTTGCTGATGAATTGATTAATTTATTCATTTTTGGGATTGGCAGGAAATAGCTACAAATACACAGACAAAACAGCAACGTAATTTAAAACAAAAAAATCAGTCACAGATTTTCTGAATCAGTCCTCAAGCCTGACAAAACTTGATAGTATTTTTCTTGTAAGTCAGTAACGATCCAGGCAAATTTCCAAGAGATGTGAAGAGGACAATCAAGATACATCAACACCCCCATTCCCAGCTCCAAAGGACCAGGTTGAGTATGCCAAGGAGGATATCAAAGTCTACAGAAATCAAGGGATTTCTCTGTCCCCGGTGTAGAATCTCTGAAGTGGGGAGACAACTGGGCTCACACAGTGTAGGGTAGTGGAGAGAGCACTGAATTAGGATCAATTCTGCTCCAGACTTGCTGTGTGGACCAATCATACCCCCTTTTCAAGCCTACATTAGCTTGCCCAGAAAGTGAAGAGGCTGGACTAGAATCACAAGATTTAGATATGGAAGGAACCTTAGAGATCCACCTAGTCCTATTCCCCCATTTTTCAGAGCAGGGAACTCAGGGACCCAAAGAGGGGGAAGTGAATTAAGTTCTTAGATTTAAAACTAAAAGGAATTTTGGAGTCTTCTAGTGCTACCCCCTCATTTTACAGAGCAGGGAAATAGAAGCCACAGAGAAGTGAATTAGGATCCTAGATTTCTAGCTAGGAGGGATTTTTAAGGATAAGGATATTGAATGATGGTCTCTAAGGGTTCTTTGAGCTCTCAATCTCTGATTTAATCCAGTGGCTCTCAAAGTGTGGTCTAGGAACCTCTGGGGAAGAGTCCATTCCAAGGGGTCTTTGAGGTCAAAACTATTTTCATAATAATACTGAGATGTATCCAGCCTCAGACACAACACAAAAACTAGCTGTGTGACCTTGGGCAAGTCACTTAACCTCACTTGCCCTACCTTCCCCCTTCCAAAAAAGGAAAAAAACAACAACCCAGAAAAAAATAATACTAAGATGTTTTCATTACTAATATGGTAAGTATTGATATATATTACCTATAGAAACAAAAGTTCTTTAAAGGAGGCCTCCATAATTTTTAGAAGTATAAAGGAGTCCTGAGACCAAAATGTTTGAGAACAATTGATCTAATCCAACTCTGTCACTGTACAGAGAAAAAAAATACTGAAACCTTGAGAATCTGAGTGATTTCATCAGAGTCCTACAAGCTCACAGAGCCAGAAGACCAGCCCTGTTCCTCCGATTCCAACCCCAAGACTCCTTCCACTGGCTTACTTGCCCAAGGTCACACAGCTAGTAAATAGAGCTAGGAATGAAACTGGTGGCATTTTTCTCATATAGAAAATAGCAAGATAAACATTTTCTCTGAGAAAGGTCTCCAACCCTAGAGCTACATAGCCAGTCACCATGACCTTATCCCAGCAAAGAAAGAGCAATGGTTTAAGTGTGTGAAAGCCTGGGTTTGAATCCTGGAGGTGTATAACCTGTCACTGTGACCTTATCCCAGCAAAGTGGACAAATTTTGCTTGAAGTTCAAAAATCTAGGTTTGAATACTGTGTCTGTCATTTCTTATATGACCAAACTTTTTTTTTTTTCTTTTTGAGCTTCGGTTTCTTCTTCTATAAAGTGAGGGGTTACCTAGAACAGGGATTCTTTGTTTTAAAGGATGTTTTTATTTTATTTTTCTCAATTACATGTAAAAACAATTTTTGACATTTGGTTTTTTGTGTTTATAATTTTTGAGTTACCAATTCACTCCCTCCTTCCCTTCCTTCCTCCTCAAGAAGACAAGAACAATCACCCTTTTACAGTCATGCAAAGCGTATTTCCATATTAGCCATTTAGTAAAAAAAGAACACAGACCAGAAACTCAAGAAAAATGCAGTTAGAAAAGTATCTTTCAATCAGAATTCAGATTCCATCAATTCTTTCCCTGGAGGTGGATAGCATTTTTTCTTTTTAATCATGCATGAGTCCTTTGGAATTGTCTTGGATCGTTATATTGCTGGGAATAGTTAAGTCACTCGCAGTTGATCATAGTACAGTATTGTTGTTACTGTATACAATGATCTCGGGGCTCTGTTCACTTTACATTGTTTCACTTCGCATACGTCTTCATGGGTTTTTAAAAAATTAAACTGCTTGTTATTCTCAGCTCCATAAGGACCTACGGCAGACTTGGATAAGGAATGGAAAGTTTGGAATTAAGAGCATTTTCTATGGGCCCTGGTTTCACCCTACGATTAGATTATACAGAATAATTTACACTGGACCTAGAAAGCAAAAAGTTGGAAAGGACAGTCAGTGAAAACGTAATTTGCCTTCTGTGGTTTTCAGTCAAGATTTCTACCCCAAAGACTCAATGAGACAAATAAATATTTATTCTGTCTCTAAAAAAAAAAAATTAACCTGCTTGTCATTTCTTATAGCATGATAATATTCCATCACCACCATAAACCACAGCTTGTTTAGTCATTCCCCAATTGATGGGCATCCCTTCGATTTCCCATTCTTTGCCACCACAAAAAGAGCTGCTATAAATATTTTTTGTATATATATAGGACATTTTCATTTTTCTTTGATCTCTTTGGGATACAGACCTAGTGGTAATGCTAGGTCAAGGGGTATGTAGAGTTTTCTAGCTCTTTGGGAATAGTTCCAAATTGCTCTCCAGAATGGTTGGATCAGTTCACAACTCACCTACAGGGCATTATTATCCCCATTTTTCCACATACCCTCTGGCATTTGTCCTTTTTCTTTTTCTATCAAGAACAGGCATTCTTAATCTTTTTTTTTTTCTCCAATAGACCATGAGATGGTACAGGAGTAGAGCCTTGAACCTGGAATCAGAAAGGACCTAAATTTAAATTAAGCCTCTGATTCTTGCTAACTGTGCAACCATAGGCAAATCATTTAACCTTTATTGGTTTCAGTTTCCTCAACTGTAAAATCAAATTATAATAGCATTTACCTCAGAGGGTTGTAAAGTGCTTAGCATAGCACCTAGTACACTGTCGATACTTAATAAATGTTTGTCCCTTTTTTCTCTTATCTATCCTTCTGGAACCCTAGGGACTGAATCCTAGGGAGCCTTTCTCAGAATAATGTTTTTAAAAGAATAAAACAAAATTCATAGGATTACCAAGGAAGCCAATTATATTGAAATGAAGTCATTAAAATGAATTTTAAAAAGTTCATGGACTCCAAGTTAAGAATCCTTGGCCTCTATGATCTCTAAGACTGTTTTAGTTGAATATGCTGAGGTCTCCTTTGATAGACTCAAATATTTTTTTCATGTGATTCTTTGAGATACCTTACTTCCTGGAAACTATGTTTAGGCCTGACCATTCCTTCCTGCATCTTGCATATTGTATTGTCACTAATAAGCTTATGATCAAATTACAGAGAAACTCAGTGTTACTGACTCATTCAAATGGTCAGCTGGGCCTCCCAGGTCTCTGTTTACTGCACTGGTGCTTTGTTCTGTCTGTGGAGTGCTAACCATAGAAGAAAGTTCAGTTGACGTGGCATTAAACAATGAGTATTTTCTGGAACCAACTGTATGGCCAGTCCCCGGGGGAGGAAGAGAAATGTAACACAAGGCTTTGCCTTCAAGAAGCTCATAGTCTTAGATGGGGACACAAGTTTTGCCCAACACAAGACATTTGTAATTCCATTATGGATTGTGTGATACAGACTGGGTGCTGTAAGGGGGTCAGAGAAGTTCATTGATGGATAGAGTGCTCAGGAAAGGCTTTCTAGAAGAGGAAAAACTTGAGTTAGGCATCAAAAGATAAGCAGTATGGAGGAGGGAGGATGTCATAGGCAAAAGGAGCTTTAGAAATGGAAGTGAGAATGATTGCCCTCATAGGAGCACAAATCTACAGGGGAAGAGATCTCAGAGGTAATCCACTCTGGTTCTTAATCTGGGCTTCGTGAATTTGCTGTTTAAAATTTTTTGACAGCTTTATTTCCTTTGTAATCCTATGAATTTTTTTTTAATTCACCTCCTACCAAGTTGTAGATGGGTCAAGATTTTGATTGTTGGAGGACATAGTTATAATAACAAAAATAACAGATCCATATTATAGCAATGATTTTAATAAAATTTTATAGGCAGAGGTTGAATTTCCTCATCTTTAAAATGGGGACAATAACTGCTTGCACTCTGTGTGACCTTGGGCAGGACCCTAAAACCCCTGGGAAACTCTCTACAGCTGTCAATTGAAAACTAGTCCAAATCTGCATACTGGGAGGAAGTTTCCATCCCAGAAGTTTCCGGCACTGATAAAAGCATAGGTGTGGAGCAAAACCAAAATAAAATAAAATCCTTGTATCACCTACATTTCAAGATTGTTGTAAGGAAAGTATTTTTGCAAACCTTGAAAGTACTAAAAAAAAAAAAGTCGTATTATTATTTCTTTTTTTATTCTATTCTCTTCAAATTTTACTCTCAGTGGGAGTGAAATAGAACTAACTGATCTGAAATTGTCCCAGTTCCCTTTTTTCTTTTTTTCAGAGAATGCTGTTTGAAGTGAAATTCGCGTTCCTAATTGTAATTTCTATCATGAAACGTGGTGGCTTTTTTTCCTGTGGGATTTCATCTCTGATATTATCACATTAGTCCATAGGAAAATACACTGACCCAATACGTAAATATGTGCTTTTCCATGCATGACTTTTCAAAAACATGGTCACTAAGTGACGCCAAACTTGAATTTATCCTCCTTACACTGGAACATCCCACTACCCAGAGCTAGAAGTGATTTGGGAGGTCATCCAGTCACAGCATCATAGGCTTGGTAGAAGGATCTTAGAGGGCATCCCTCTCATTAGAGGTTAAGTACCGTAGGCCATATAGCTAAGAATGGCCCACCTGGGATTCAAACCTGGCCCCTTCAACACCAAAACCAGTGCTTATTCCACTGGGCCATGTGTTCAAGAGCACAAGATGGAGACCACATTTGTCAAAAAACCTCAAATAGCACATTTATTTTAAAATGTATATGATATTTTGTTTTCTCCCACTTACATGTGAAAATAAATATTTTTTACATTTAAAAAAAGTTTTGAATTCCAAATACTATCCTTCCCTCCCCCTTTCCCTTCCACCCTCCCTGAGATGGTGAGCAATCAGATATAAGTTATACATGTAACAACTATTAACTTTTTTTTAGAAGAATCCTTATCCAAATAGAGATGTGCCAAGAAATACTGTTGTTTCCCATTAAAGTAGATTCGAATGCTACTTGACACACTTGCTTTCTTGCTGTTCTTACTAATAAAATCCCCTTGACATTAAGCCCCTGACAGCTTGCAGGTTCATTATGCTGCAGAACCTATCTAACTCTCAAAGCTAAATGCTTGTCACCATCGGTACTGAACAGGCTTTGTAGAAGGTAGTCACGATATTTTCTGCATAATGTTTTTAATTGAGCACCGGATCCTGGGCATTGTTAGATGTCTTCCTTTCACTGGAGAGCCTACCTTTCCTGAATTCCTTGGCTCTTTTGTGTTGGATCTAACAGGAAGACCATAGACCAACTGCATACTGTTCTTTGCCCATGAGGATGATCGTTCAAACTCTAGGTGACCTACAAGGCTGTATACTCAGGGGCTCTCACAATAATGGACTTCTTCTTTCTACTTGTCTGTTTAGCAGTCCCTTCATTTTCCTCAGCACCTGGTTTAAAAAATCAAAGGAAGGAAGGAAATAAGCAATTATTAAGCACCTACTACACACCAGGCACCGTGCTAAGCACTTTGCAAATCTTATTTGATCCTCACATCAACCCTGAGAGGTGGGTGCTATTATTATTCCAATTTTATAGTTAAGGAAACTGAGGGAGGCAGAAATTAAGTGACTTGCCCAGGGTCACACAGCTAGTAGCTATCTGAGGCTGAACTTGAACCTGAGTCTTCCTGACTCCAGGCCTGGTATCACCCAGCTGCCCCTAAAAGCATGAGATTAAGATTGTGTGAAATGTAAGTAATTCTGGAAGGGCCAGTGGATCTTCCTTCAGTGAAGACTGAACTCCTACCTGAAGGACTAATGTTATTTCCAAACCCTGAGACCAATATGGCTCTAGCTTGGGAGGTGAAAGAATCCATAGTACTCCAACATCATGTTCTCCCTCCTGTTGATTCCACAAGGAAATTTTAGCGGCTAGACTGGATGATGAGACATAGCATTATCTTGTGCCCAACTGTGTGGTGTGGGCTATCAGTGGACGTCAGAAAGGGAGAAGGTAAGGTTAAATGATGTCAGTGAGTGCCAAAGTGTTCACAATGCCTTGGGCATTGGCTGGGAAAGGGAGAAAAAGAAGGAGGAAAGGGTCTAGAGCAGGGGCTGTTCATCTGGGGTCCATGAACTTTTATAGAATGTATTTTGATTACTATATTTCAATATAATTGATTTCCTTTGTAATCCTATGCATTTTATTTTATGTCTTTAAAAGTATGATTCTGAGAAAGGGCCCATGGGCTTCCCCAGACTCACTGCCAGAAGGGTTCAGGACACCAAAAAGGTTAAGAACCCCTGGACTAGAGGGATCAGGGAAAGCGCCTTTTCCCTCCTCAAGTTCTTGGGATTTACTTAGATCATAGACCCAGAGCTTGAGTCAGAAGGGACTTTAGAGGTCAGCTGGTCAGTCCATCAATTGTTTTGCAAACATTCCACTGCAAGCTAGGGATACAGAGAAAGGTAAGGATTCATTCCCTCCCTTTAAGGAGTCCACAGTCTGACGGGAGGTATAATGCGCAAAGAGCTGTGTGTATGCAAGGTCTAAATGATGAAAACAGAAGGCAATCTCAATCTCGGAAGGAAGGCACTAGCATGGGCCAGAGGGGAGAGACTGGGAAAGGCAAAATGGAACTGAACTGTGAAGGAAGCCAGGGAAGCTAGGTGACAAAAGGGAGGAGGAAGGGCATTTTAGGCCCAGTGAACAACCCAAGTAAAGGCACAAAGGTGGGAGATGGGGTGTCCTATTTGAGGAACAGCAATAGGCCAATGTATTTGGATCATCTAGCAACTAGATGGAGTCAGGAAGACCTGAGTTCAAATCCAGTCTTGGACACTTACTAGCCGTGGGACCCTATACAAGTCACTTCACTCTGTTTGCCTCAGTATCCTCCTCTGTAAAATGAGCTAAAGAAGGAAATGGCAAATCACTCCAATATCTTTGCCAAGGAAATCCTGAATAGAGTCATGAAGAGTCAGACACAACTGAACAGAAGTTGGATTATGAAGTTTATAGAGAGGAATAAAGGGAAAGAAGGTTAGAAAGGTAGGAAGGGGTCAGATTGCAGAGAGCTTTAAATATCAAATAGAGTTTGATATTTTAATTTCATTTAATTTGGTATTTTAATATCCTATTCAATCCTGCAGTTAATAGGGAAACACTGGAATGGGGATGGGGGAGGGTGACACCGTAAGAGCTGGTACAACCCCTTCATTTTACAAGGTCACAGAGCTGGTAAAGCTAGAATTGGAACCAGATCTTCTGATTATATGCGCATGGGATGTAACATGTGACCTTGATAATATGAGCTCTGTGAGGTCAAGGGCTTCTTTTTGCCATTTTATCTCAAGTGACTAGTTTAGACCAAATCACAGAATAAGTGCTTAATAATTGTTGCCTGACTGACTGACTGACTGACTGAATGAATGAATGAATGGCTACAGGAGAGGTTCCATATAATGATGGATTAGGAGTAACTTTAGGATCATAGAGGGATAAAGACCAACTTCCACCCTTCAAGAAGAGGAAACTGAGGGTCACAGAGGTGAAATAATTTGCCCATTGTTGCACACCTAATTAGAGGCAGAGCCAGATTTAAAAACCAGATCCTCTGACTCCACAGCCAAGCTTCTCTCTACTATACCAGGAGGAGAAGCTGTGGGACCATAGGATGAGCTTTGCACTTGGAGTCAAATTACTGGTATTGGAATCTCAGTTCCATGACTTGACCCATATGGTTCAGAGAAAGTCACTTAAGCTCTGGGGACTTCGATTTGCCCTTCAGTCAAATGAGGGGTTAGACCAATTTCTTCTGATTCTGAATCTATGAGCCTGTTCTCCACATTTAAATATTGATCCTTGGACCTGGGAACACCCCCATTTCTAGGTCAAGATATTGAGCACTAAAACATCTGTTTAAAAAATATGGACGATGTCGTGATAATAATACAATCTCTTGAATATACAAGGGAGTGGACAGCTCCTTTCCACTAGAGGGCAGCTCAGACTATAACATACCCGAGGACAAATAAACCCTTACCTGTGGCCATAGTGACTGTACCTCCTCGAGCCACGCTGTTCTCTGGGGCTCAAATGCCTTCTGAAAACGGTATGCAATAGAACTCATGACCAGCACTTATATTTCTGCCCTATTTACTGCTTAGTTTGGGGGAGAATTTGGGATATGTGGCACCGACATGATTACTTAGGGTTCCCCTGACTGCCCACACACAGCTCTGTGGTGACTTAGAGATTGAGAATGTCACTGCTCCAGAATGTGCTTCAGTTTTTCTCCCCTTAGACACTCTCCCTTCAGTTATTTTTTTACTATCCTAAAGACAAAGCTGGTGAGGGGCAGTGGGAGATGCCAGTGCCCCTAATTTAGGAACACAAAAAATTTTTCCACTTTGGGAAATTGCTTAGTTCTCCTTGGGGGCCTAAAGAAGGGTTTTAAAGGATCTGTTGGAAAATATCAAAGAAAGAATTGAGCTGACTACAAAGCCTATAATAGAGAATGGTATTGAAGCCTGGTCTGGACAAGTTTTGGTAGCAACTGACACGCCCAAGGTGGTCCCTCACTATTGCTTAAACCATGTGGTGCTCTCCAGTGCTGTGGTCCTTCTCGATTTATGAATTAAAAAAAAATACTTGAATGTACATGAGTGTGGAGAAATGATGTGCACTTCTGTAATATTAACCAGTGCATGTAAGGTATAGAAAGGCAGTCTTGCATAGTGGTTAGAAGCAAGAAAGCTTGGGTTCAAGTCCTTCTCTGACTTATACTGGCAATGTGACCCTGGGCAAGCTATCCATTCACTAAAAAAACTTCCAGTTTGAACTGATGAAATGTCCTTGTCAAGAATTCTTCATAACAATAAAATCATGATCTATCTTATTCCATAAATGTAAGGTAGGGCTTGAAAAACCCTAGGTGCCAGGTCACCATGGTGCCCCAAAATTCCATCATAAACATCTGGTATACAGAATTTGTCAAGCCTCACTTTTTGCTTTGAAATCTAATTCCAATTCGGTCAAATCTAGTAAGTGCTTACTATATGCAAAGCACTGTGCTAGGCACTAGACATACAAAAACTAAAAAAGGCCTAATAGCCTCAAGAAGCTTTCATTCTAGTAGTGAGTAATATGGCAGATAAATAGAAGAGTATGATACAAGGCAAGATGAATTAGGCAAAGGAAAGAAGAGAAAACCCATAGGAAAATTTAAGGAGGGAAGGAACATTTTCTTTGGAGTCAATAATAATAATTTATATAGCACTTCAAGGTTTTCAAAGAACTTCACATACATTATTGTATTAGATCCTTGTAACAAACCTGTGAGTTGTCATCACCATTATAGAGATGAGGAAACTGAGAGTAAGTGATATTGGGGAGGATAATTGTGGCCTCAATAGAAATGGGGTGATTGGAAGAGTTTGGAGAATAAAATGATGAGTTTGGTTTTGAACATGTTGAGTTTGAAGCTCTGGCAAAGCATCCAAGTGAAGGTATCCAGAAGACAATTGGAAATGCAGGATAAGAGTTCAAAGGAGATGGCCAGACAAGTTGATTTGGGAATAATTTGCACAAAAATAACCATTGAGCCCAGGGGAGTACATGAAAATCCCCAAGGGGAAGTGAAGGCAAAAATGAGAACAGGGTCCAGCAACCATGTTTAAGATGTGGGATGAAGGTGATGAACCAGATAAGGAAAGTAAGAAGGAATGATCAGATAGAGAATTGGGTGACATCAGTCTCACAGAAGTGAAGGAATTATGGGAACTTGTGTGTAATTCATGAAAATATCATTTGGGCTAGAGAACTTCTGAGGTTCCTTGAAACTTTAAGATTCTGTGATTCTGGAAGCCAAGAAGCAAGAGTAACTATTAGGATAAATAAACAACAGTGTCGAAAAACAAAGGAAAGAAAGAGTATTAGGACTGAAAAGGGCCATTGGGTTTACTAATTAGTTGGTCATTAGTAAGTTAAGCCCAGAACCCTCAGCAATCCATCAAATATTGTTTATTTAATAAAGCAGAGAAAGTGCTTTCCTTAATAGTAATTATTCATTTTCATCTATATCTTAAATACTTTAATCTCTTAAGGTAAAATAAATATTAAAGTTGATGAATATAAATATTCCCTTATTAACAATGAAATCAATAATAAAATAGACATAATAATTTATATTATTTTAGGTATGAGAACAACACCAACCAAAGCCACCTCAAACTCTCACTATGATAGCAAATAACTCCTCTGTACTTCTGAGAACACAGTCCCACACCACTTAGTTCATTCAAGGTAACCAATGAAATTTCTTTGTAAGAATTCTCTTCATCTTCTTTGCAAGATAAAGGCTAAAGTAATTTAATCAAGAAGGAAAATCTCACCCTCCTCTTTCCTCTCTTTTCTAGCTTCTCTGCAACTGTGAAAGGCAAACAGTGTTTTCAAACAGTTCAATAACGGTGAAAATGGCCATTTCCATAACATTCCGTTTGGTTTTTAAAGCTACAGTGGCAGTTATTGTAGGGCAGCTAGGTGGCACAGTGCAGAGAGTGCCATGCCTGGAGTCTGGAGGACCTGAGTTCAAATCTGACCTCAGACACTTCCTAGCTGTGTGACCCTGAGCAAGTCACTTCATCCTCTGCCTCAGTTTCCTCATCTGTAAAATGAGCTGGAGAAGGAAATGACAAATTATTCCAGTATCTGTCAAAAAAAAAAAACCAAACCCAAATGGGGTCTTAGAGAGTTGACCATGATTGAAAATGATTGAACAATACACCAATAGTTACTATAGTCTCTGTAGGAGAGGCTTTTGAAACAGATATACAGTAATACTTTTCTTTCTTTCTTTTTTTTACATTTTTTGGAGGGTGGAAGGCAAGGCAATTGGGGTTAAGTGACTTGTCCAAGGTCATACAACTAGTAAGTATGATCAAGTGTCTGAGGTCAGATTTGAACTCAGGTCCTCCTGATTCCAGGGCAGGTGCTCTATTCACTGTGCCACCTAGCTGCCCCACAGTAATACTTTTCAAATCACTTTGATGTCCATTATTTCCAAATTCTCACCTGCAAAGTGGCTCTTCTCTTTCCTTAAATGCCCAGTTCTTTCCTTACCCAAATTCTTTCTTAACAGATCACTTTGTCTCCTACTTCACTGAGAAGCACAGGGCATCCATCTTGAGGTTTCCCATTTTCCCTGATTTTACCTAGTTGATGGTGCTTCCTCACCCCCAATTACTCTATACTCATTTTGCATGTACTTAGATATATATGCTGTTTCCCTTTGGTGGAACAATAGCTAACAGAACTTGAACTTGAAATGAAATGAAAACCTTGATTCTAGTCTCAGAGAATGAGGTGGCCAATTCCTTGGTGTAGGGGGACGGGGAAAAGGCAGTTTGAATCAGTGTAAGGTACTCCCAGAGCGTAACTTCTGCCACTATTGAAAATCACGACAGCCTGAGTTCAGCCCTGGAAGGGACCTTTGACACCATCTGGCTCAATTCCCTTATTTTACAGTTAACAAAGCTGAGGCTAGTGGGGGGTATGGAGTGGTCAAATGACCTACCAAAGGTCACACAGCTAGTATGTATCAGAGACAGGACTTGAACTCATGTATTTCTGACTGTAGGACCAGCCTGTTGTTATACATTAAATCATGTAACTTTTCGATACACTTTCTTTTACCTCACAAAGACCTGTCTGGGATATCTGGTGATGATCAAGTCAACAATTATGTTCTAGGTCAGTGGTTCTCAACCTTCCTAATGCCATGACCCTTTAATACAGTTCCTCGTGTTGTGGTGACCCCCCAACCATAAAATTATTTTCGTTGCTACTTCATAACTGTAATTTTGCTACTGTTATGAATCGTAATGTAAATATCTGATATGCAGGATGTATTTTCATTGTTACAAATTGAACATAACCCACAGGTTGAGAACTGCTGTTCTAGGTACTGTGCTGAGCACCGGGGATACAAAGAAAGGCAAAAACAGGCAGAGACAACATGTAAACAACTATGTGTCAGTGTGAAGCTGACTCAACTTGTGTAGGCTTCCAAGACAGCCTTAAGTAAATCTGTAACTAGGCCAGATCAGTCAATCAGACAATGAACATTTATTAAGTGCCTACTGTAAGCCAGGCATTATGCTGAGCCTGAGGGATTCAAAGAAAGACAGAAGACAGTGCCCTGTCCTCAAGGGGCTCATAATCTAACGTGAGGGGAAGACGACTTAGAAACAACTATGTGCATACAAGATAGGCGTAGGGAAATTGGAGATAAGCACAGAAGGAAGGAAGTTGATCTCCTTAGCCCCCAATGAAATGAGGCCCTGTCACCCTGTTGGCTGCCATCCTGTTGTCTGCTTTTGGCTTGCTGTCTCTTAGGGCCAGATGCTCATCATATAATGGAAGCTGCCGACTCCTTCAGGAATTCAAAATTCGTTTGAGCACGCTGCTGGCCTCTGATTAGATGTGGCCTAGCAATAATTGTTGAGTAACTAGCCTGGACACCATGGCCAAAGACCATACCCATTGGCGACAGTGGGATCTTTCATGCTGTTGCCAGTGATAAATTGAAAGCCAAATGTTTCATAGGCAAACTGACGGGTGATCAAGAGGGTCTGATATAGTTGTTTAATCGTTATGAAATAATCAAGCATCCTGGCCAATATTCTCTCGTTTTACTGAACTAGTCAAAATATAGCTTTGAGAAAATAATTTTTAAAATCGGTTGTTTTTTTTTTTTACTACAATTGTTTTTTGCTACAGTAGTTCACCAGGATACTGCTACTCAGTGCAATATTGTCCCATGTTGTAACATTACCCCCTTAGCCATTTGTAAGGGCCAGCAAGGTAAAAAAGGAGTGAGTAAAGTGCCAGGCCTGGAGTCAGAAGGACCTGAGTTTGAATTTAGGTTCTGGCACTTCCTCATTGTATGACCTTTCACAGGGAGTCACCTAACTCCTGTCTGTATTGGTTTTCTCAACTCTAAAATAGGAACAGTAGAATTTGGCCAAGATTCCTGTCTTCTGCAGCTTGCCACTTGCCACTTTTATCACACTTGTCACTTATTATCCTGCCACCAACCCTTGAGACTTACCTGATATTTGAACATAAATGTAAAGTTTTATACTTGGGTTCAAAAAATCAATAGCATAAGACCCTATATTTGATTGCATGCCACCATGGGAGGAAGGGAGGAAAGGGAGGGGGAGAAAATTTGAAACTCAAGGGATTGTGGAACTGAATCTTGTAAACTAAAAGTAAACAAATAAATCAATTTAAAAAAAATCAACAGCATAAGTAGTATAAGGCATGGAAATTTAACCTTAAAAGACCTAGGAATTTTGGTGAACTATAAGCTCAATTTAAGTCAGCAGTATGATATGCCAGGTGAAAAAGCTAATGAAAGCTTGGGATGCCCAGGAATAAGGAGGTAATAATTTCACTCTACCAGAGTGTCTGGTCAGGTTACACGTGGAGTATTATATTGATTTCTAGGCTCCCTGTGTTTTGGAAAATGGTAAAGATCCTTGAATTCACAGAATGTGAGGACTGGTTGAAAGAATTAAGGTTATTTAGCTGGGAGATAATGACGCCTGTATTCAAGTATTCGGAGGGCTTTCACATGGGAGAAAGATTATGCTGGCTCCATCTGGCTCAAGAAAGAAGAATTATAGGAACAATGTTATTCCAAAACAAATTTAGATGTTATGTAAGAAAAACCCCCACCTTCCTTACAATTAGAAGTCTTCCAAAATAAAATGGACTATCTCAGGAGGTAGAGGGTTCCTTTTCATTGAATATCTTCAAGCATAGGATAGATAACTACTTGTCACATTATGTTGAGGTAGCCAGCTGGCCTATTGAAAGCCTTGGCATCAAGACTTTCCAATCTTAGAAGCTAATCTTTGGTACCATCTCAGAAGACCTGAGTTTGAATCCTGCCTCATACACTTACTAGCTCTCTATGTGATCCTGAACAAATCACATAACTTCTCTCATTCTCCTCATCTGTGAAAGGGGCACAATAATAGCACCTGCCTCTTAGGCTATTTTGAGGATTAAATGAGATTACATATATAGATATAGATATAGATAGTTAGATATAGATGTATATATTATATATATATATATATATATATAAAAGTTTTGTTAACCTTAAAGCACCAGATAACTATTCACTATTTATAATAAAAGTATTATTTTTTCCAAGTACAGTTTGAATGGATTAGGGAGCTTCCAATGCTGAAATTCTGTAATTCTGTGGTACCTCTCACTTTATTTTTCTCCTTGGATGCCCATGATCAATGTGGGTAAATCTGCTCTTCTCCATTTCCATTCTTCAGATTATAATAAGACTTTCTGTGAACCTTTCCCCTTCAAGAACTTCCCCTGATGGTATTTGGAATTGTTTTCACCTAGGTAGAGTTAGAGGAAGATGGAAGTATGAGGGGCATGCAGTGTGATTTGTTCCTGGGCTTTACTTCCTGATGGGATGAGTTGGAGGCCAGGATTGAAAATTCCATGGACTCTCTGGTTCCTTATTCTGGGTGGGTGAAGGAATGGTGTTTTGGAAATTGTTGGTGGGCAAGGGAATGAATCCCCAAGGAAAGAAAGTGCTGAGGCTACATAAGGCCATGAAATTAGAGATCATGCAATTTAGAGCTGGAAGAGTTCTTAAGCATAGAATGTAAGAGCTGAAAGAACTCTTAGAACACAGAATATGAGAACTAGTAGGGATCTTAGAACAAATACTACAAAATACGAAAGGGCTTTTAGAACATAGAATGTGAGAACTGGTAGGAACCTTAGAACATAGACTATGAGATCAGAAAGAGCTCTTAGAACATAGAATATGAGATCTGGAAGGACTCTTTGAACATAGGGTATAATAGCTGAAATGCCTTTTAGGACATAAAATGCTAAAATTAGAAGGTCCTTAGTGATGATCATCTAAGGCAGCCCCCTCATTTTATTTTATTTTATTTTATTTCATTTTCTGCCCTTTTTTTGGAGGGGCAATTGGGGTTAAGTGACTTGCCCAAGGTTACACAGCTAGTTTTGTGTTAAATGTCTGAGGCCAGATTTGAACTCAGGTTCTCTTGACTCCAGGGCCAGTGCTCTATTCACTGCCACCTAGCCTACTCCCCTCCCCTCAATTTACAGAAGGAGAAAGTGAGGCACAGAAAAGGGAAGTCAAAGGTCACACAGTAAATCTTGTCTATTTCATGGAACAGGCTTGAGTGAAATGATCCTTGAGCATGTGGATGGCAAAATCAATAGAATGAACACACGATCACATTTGACAAGTGTATGTGAGCAGAAATGGCACGGTGGAGAGAGTAATAGACTAGCAGGCAGGAAAACCAGAGTTCAGATCTTGCTGCAGATCCTTACTGAGCTGTGTGATCCTGGGCCAGACATTAAACCTCTGCCTGCCTCAGTTTCCTCATCTATTAAATGGTGTACTATTAACAACCAGCTCCCAGGACTGTTATGAGGATCAAATTAGCATATATATATATATTGATTTGAGAACCCTAAAATGCTATATAAATGCTATTATTCTTTGACACTAGCAAATACACTGAAAAGGTGCAGGGGGTAAGTGGGAAGACCTGTCCAACACCTGGCACACACAGGTGTTTGTCAATGTGATTTGATTTGCTGTCACTTCTATTCACTGGAGTCCCCTTTGCTCCATCTTTGACAGGAGCAGCCACACTTAGATAAGTTTGAGCAAGGGGGAGGCTAGGGCCTCTCATATCCCCAAATAAAAGTCCTAGATGCCTGAATCTGTAGAGAACCCACCATTGGGATCAGCTGAAGGATCTCTATGGTAACGGCACCGAGAGGAAAATGAGAAGTCAGGCTGAACAAAGACAGTTTGGGGAGCTTTGTTGTATGCACTCCAGCGATATGACGTAAAGTGAGGAGTACAATGCAGGCTGCTAATACAAGTCTCCTTAAATCCGGAGAAGGGGGAGAAAGGGAGGGTGGGAATGTAGGATAGAGTAGGAGAGAAAGATGTGGAGGCAGAGTAATGCTGTTGCAGAAGGCAACTCCCTCTCTCCCCCTCAGCATCCTGGCATCAGCATCCATTGGTCAAATGAAGGTGGGCTATGCAGCTCTTGGGGAAGAAAAGAAACACAAATGTTGAGGATGGAGGAGGTATCATAGGTTATGTAGAGTCAAATCAACTCATTTGACAAATGAGAGCTGATCAGGATCAGAACTGGGGGTAGAGCATAGCCAGCAGCTTGAAAAAAATGGCAAGGATTTGCCAGTTACAGTAACCTCTAGTGGGGCAAGCCTTTCCGCTCATTTAGTCTTAGTTTCTTCCCCTGTAAAATGAGGAGGCACCTTTCTAGCTCTGAAATTAGATAATGTATAAATTAATCTTTTGTTCATTTGTGTCTAACTCTTCATGACCCTGTTTGGGGTTTTCTTGGCAAATATGCTGAAGTGGTTTACCATTTCCTTCTCTAGCTCATTTTATAGATGAGTAAAGTGAGGCAAACAGGGTTAAGCTTGTAAGTGTCTGAGGCTGGATTGGAATTCAGGAAGATGAGTCTTCCTGACTCAAAGCCTGGCACTCTAACCACTGTGCAACCTGACTGCCCTAAATTAATTCATACACAGGGAAATAGACAAATATAAGAGGCATAAGAGTCTTTGAGAGGTAGTATGTTGTAGTGCAAAGAGTGCTGACCTTTAAACCAGAAAGAACTGTATTCAAGTCCTCTATGTGACCACAGGTACATTGCCTAACCTCTCAGTGAGCAAAGAAGCTCAGAACTGTTACCGAGTTGCCAATATGTACTACTAGAGGGAATGTACAGGCCAGTAGTTTTCTATAGTGAATGAAATCACAAGTCTAGACCACTACTCCAACACCTCTCCCCCTTTTACCACCCTCTTCATCATACCTCCTCCTTCCTTTTTTTGCCTGAGAGGAAGAGTAGCTCTCTGAGAATATATAGAAAGGAGTAAAGGAGCTTTCTCAACAAAGTCTGAGGAGGTTTTTCTCTGTCCCTACTTTGGGTAAATGATCAGGAAAGATTTTCCCATAACCCAATGGAGGAAAAATGACCATGGAGAGCAAAGAGATGAACTGAAGAAACAGAATGGAATAGACATGCCTACATACTCAATAAATAAAAAAAACAACTAAGTGCACATTATGGAAAGAGCAGATTTTGTGGAATATAAACTGGATTGGAAGCTGGATTGATAGGGAGTAAGATGAAAAAAGTGAGAGGAGAGAAAGTGGAAGCATCTATGGTAGATGGTCTTTTCAAGGAGTTTAGATGCAAAGGACAGAAGAGATAGAGGATGATAGTGATCAGGGATGGAAGCAACAAGTGAAAGTTTTTTGAGAAGGAGGGAGACATGTTTGTAGACAATAGGGAAGAAGACAGTAGAAGGGAATATTATTGTATATAAAAAGCAATGACTATGAGTAACAGAGAAGTAATGGGAAGACATGAACTCATAGAAAATGAACTAAGAAGAATTAGCGAAGCAATGTACATAGTAACTACAATCATATAAATGTAAAACAGAAAGCAACAAAAGTATTGAAACTGAATGCTATGAAGTTGTAATGGCCTACCCTGGCCCCAAGGGAAAAAGAGGAGAATGCATCCTCTTCTTTTCTTTGCTGAAATGAGGCATTATGGGTGTGTATGTTCCATATAATGGTGGACTTGGCTAATGTGTTAGTTAATTTTACTGAAATTGGTATGTCTCTCCTTTTTATTAGGGATAACTCTCTGGGAGAGGGAAATGTTATAAAAAAATCAATAAAATATTTTAAATGTAGAATTTTTTTAAAAAAATGCCAACTGGGTTGATGAGAGTTCCCTGTGTGGCCACACCAAAAATTTTAGACAACTTCTCCTTTTCATCTTCATCAGATTCACTTATATTTGTGTTGTTACCATTTTTCTCTTGAACTCTCTGAAAACTTCCCAGACCTCTTGGGCCAGCTGCCTCCTTGAAATTTTAGTCTATAGAGGCCTGTAGAATCATATCCCATCACAGAATCTGGGAAACAGTTGGGAATATAGAATAGGCTAGTGGTTGTTGTCAGAGGGATGGCAAAGAGCGCCAGCAGAGCCCTACATTTGTACCAAAACCAAATAATTATCATAGGTCACATTTATACCTCATTTTTCCATTACAAAGTGCTCTTTCTATATTATTTCATTGAACTCTAATAGTAACATACCTATGAGGTGCATAGAACAATAATGGTTGATCCAAGGAGGTAACTGAGATTTGGAGAGACAAGATGATTAGATCAAGTTCAGGTTGCTATTAAGTGTCAGCATGGGGTCTCCAACAGAGACCTTCTGACTCTTAAGATCAGTGTTCTCTCTATGACAGCATAATTTCTCCAAGATACAGAAAAGGCAGGATACATAAGGCAGCTGTTAGTCCTGACTCCTGACACCAGCATTACAGAGGGGATTCATATTTTTAAACTAAAGTGAATTAAAATCAATTTCATCATCATGATGCCCCTTAGGACAGTAGATGCTCACATGACACTACTCTTTCCTGAGGCCACAGAAGTTTCCCTTTTTATTGAAAACTCATTTTCTTCTCATTTCCTTGTTGCTAAAATATTCTATTTCTCTTCCCTTCCCCTTTGAGCTCTCATTATTCACTTTGAGCCAAATTTATCTCATGCCATTTAATCATTTGAAGCATGTGTCCAAGATGATCATTTCTGAGAAAAGAAAAAGGCTTGGGGGACACATTAACAAGAATGAAAAAACAATAAGTCAGATGATGACTATGTGGTTCAGTGACAGATTTGGCATCAGAACCTGGGTTCAAATCCCAGTTCAGCCACTTTCTATCTGTGTGACCTTAGATAGGACATAACCTCTCTGGGCCTCAGATTCCTCAATTATATGACAAATTATGATCTTAAAGATCTCTTCCATCTCTGAATAAAGATCCTATATCTGATTCTCTATGATTCAGAGTCAGAGGCTGGAGTTCTCATTTCCTGCCTAAGGATCAGGAAGTACCTATGCTCAAGATTTATAGATGGATTACACTTTAGAGCACAAGATGGTGGAGCCTAGAAATCACATAATCTAACTCTTCCATTTTACAGATGGGAAAACTGAAGTTCAAGGAAGGGAAAGGACTTTCCTAAGGTCACGCAGATAATAAATAGCAGAACAAGTATTTGAACATGATACATTGGATGACAAATTCAATTTGACTGAACAAACCTTTGTAAGTATGTGTTACATGCCTGGCAGTATACTAAGCACAGGGGACACTGAGATAAGATTCCTTTTCCTCAAGGAGCTTATGCTCTTCCGGGAGAAGAGAACATGTTCTCCAGGTAAAAATATGAAGTAGTTACAAACTAATACATGAAAATTTCAAAAGGGAAAGAACATTGACAACTTGGGGGAGGAGAGCATCAGGAAGACTCCCATGGAGGAGATAGCCCCTGAGCTTGACTTTGACAGATGCTCAGCAATAGAAAAGGTGGAGACAAGAAGGGGAGTGAGAGTATTCTAAGCCTCCAAAGAGGAGAATGGAGAATACCCAACACTGTTTCAGTTTGGCTGTCAAACTGAAACAGTATATGAAGTATATGAAAAATCCAAAATGAAAAAAAAAGGAAGATCCTAGGAAGATCCAATATATCAAAACACCTAAATAACCCAAAGGCAGAAAGAGAAATTGAGTAAGCCATAAATGAACTCCTATGGGAAAAGCCTGCGAACCAGATAGATTCACAAATTCAAATCAATAATTGAATTAAAAGAAATTTGTTAAGTACCTACTATGTCAGATAGGTGGTGTAGTGGATAGAGCATCAGGCCTAGAGTCAGGAAGATCTGAGTTCAAACCAACCTCAGACACTTATTAGCTGAGTGATCCTGGCCAAGTCACTTAATCCCTATTTGCCTCAGTTTCCTCATCTGTAAAATGGAGACACACTGGAAAAGGATATGGCAAGCCACTCTAGTATCTTTGTCAAGAAAACCCTGTAGACAATGTCCATAAAGTCATGTAGAATTGAACATGACTGAACAATAGCAATGCGTCAGCTCCTATGCTAAACACTAAGGATGCTAATAAGAAAAAGAAAGACAGTCTCTCCCCTAAAGAAGCTTCTTCTTGTTGTTTCTCCTTCATTTTGGAAGAGGACCAATTACATCAAGGGGTGATGTTTTTATTCATGTGTGAATTGGATTTAAGTGAAACAGAGTTAGACAAAGTCAGCAGCTTCACTTTCTCTTCCAGAGTCATCAAAGTTCAGTGATAGGACAAAGTCAAGATGATTGGTGATGACCCAAGATACAGTAGATGACCTTGGCATCTTCAGTGTCTGACAAAGCTCTAAGCTCTCCAGCACCTGCTTCAGCTGCCTTCATGGCCTTTGAAACAAATTGTTTTCATCCACCCATTTCACTGGGGGACTTCTTCACATGCTTAAGGCAGGGCTCCCTTCCCCCAACTCACTGATGGGTTTGATACCCATCAGTTACCTTCAACTTGGTTTAGCCCATCTACCAAGATGGTTTTACCAGGGTGTGCCTGCTGCACATACTACAGCTTCTTGAAGTCACAGGTGAGATTGGGTGAAAGGTCGATACCAAAGGTGGATGAACAGCCCTGAAAAAGACTCAACAAGCCCCCACACCAAAGGTGCTAGTCCTCCCTAACACCCCATACACCCCAAGACACTTATAATATAATAGAGGGAAGACAACACCTAAAAGGAAAATGGGAGAGAGGGGCCAACAGAGAGCACCAGCTTTGGGGCATGATTTTCCATGGAGTAGAAACCCAGCAGAGCTGCTGATGAAAAGTGGAGAGTTACCCGAAAGTAAGGAGCCCTCCCTCCATAAAAGAAGGCATTGGGAGGAGTTTTATTAGTCCACCTTGTAATGGCAAGCAAAGAAGTACTTAGCACCTTGTTTTGGCTACTTAAGTATTTAGCACCTTGTTTGAGCCCCTTGTGACTTGAAGGTGGAAGGAACTTGCTAATGCAACGGGAAGGGGCAGAACTGGAAGGAACTGACCATATAAAAGGGAGAGCGCAAGCTGGGACTGAGCAGAACTGAGAGGGAGAAAACTTGTGGTGTCCAGCACTCTGTCTGTTCCATCTGTGTTGATTTGTGTTTGTGATACTTTGTACAGAAGCCCCAGAACCTTACTAGAAGCTCTGAAAGAGGATTTTCTTATTGTCTTCTTACAGAAGTCCTGGAGTAGGGTTTCAGAGGTCCTGGGACTATACTGATGATTTGTGTTAAGTTCTCAGACCTTGTTTGTGGGTCTGTGTTGATTTCACACACAGATAGTAAATTGATGATGGTGCCGGCAATGTTTATGAATGTCATTTTGGCTCTGTTAAGCTTTGTCTTCCCAGAAACAGAAACTGCAAAGGACTTGAGGTGGACTGGACACTGTGAGCTTCAATATGAAATGGGAACTGGACAAGGAGCTGGACGAGGAGCTGGACGAAGAACTGAGAGCTGTCTGTGTGAATCCAGGTGACGGTTGGGTGAATTCAGGCAAGGGCTGGGACCATGGAAAAAGAGCCATGAAATTTGGGAACCAGCCCTGAGTCAAGATGTAAAGACCTTTCCTTGGATACTTAGTGCTGGCTGACAAGATCATGATTTACTGTGACCTAGGGGTGGGAGAACTTTGTACTTTGTACCCCTTAAGGATGATTGAGTTAAATATGATTGGAAGATAGTCTCCAATAAAGAAGTAAGAAGGCTTTCTGATTGAGAGACTAAGACAATGTGACCTAGGGGTGGGAGACCTTTGTATTTTGTATCCCTTAAGGCGGACTGTTCCTTAAGGATGATTGAGTTGAGGACTTACTGAGTGATATCTTTTGTTTAAAACTATGTGGCCACCTTAGTGATAAGTTGTTATGTTATAACACTGTGACTGCTGTACTTTCGGTTTCTGTGAATGTTTTGCTTTAGTTTACTGCCGAATAAATAGAGAGTTCACTATACTATGTGATCAGAACCTTAAAGCTATTCACAGCAGCAGTCCTCTGGAGAGCTGCTTGTGTTTGTCTTTACAACCCTCGAGCACTACAGTCAGAGGGGGAAAGCAAATGAAGGCATAGAGAAGGGGATGAGGATCCAAAAACGGAGTCAGTCTGCATAGTGATAAGATTTCAGGCGAACATCTTGTCCTGGGGGAGCTGCAATGTTCTAAAAGGAAGCAGAGCTGCTGATGGAAAATGGCAAGACATTAATTTGATCAAGCATTTAAATAATAAGCCATCATTATACTATGTAAACTGCTTTCAGAAATAAAGAAGTACTCTACCAAACCTTTTTCAGGAGACAGACATTCTCCTAATTTCCAAAACAGGAAGGAGCAAAGTTGATCAAACCCTACAGGGAAATACTTCAAAAATAAGTTTAGCTTAAATCTGAAGTATTCCAAAAAGTGGGTGATCAAAAGGTACTTAATATATAATGTAGATCACATATGTAAAGCTATAAATGCTTTACATAAAAACTCCTATAAAACAGCTCTTGGGGCAGCTAGGTGGAGCAGTGAATAGAGTACTGGCCCTGGAGTCAGGAGGACCTGAGTTCAAATCCAGTCTCAGACACTTACCACTTACTAGTCGTGTGACTGTGGGCAAGTCACTTAACCCCAACTGCCCTGCCTCCCCCCCTCCAAAAAGACAAAAAAGGAAAAGAAAAGAAACATAACCCTTGTTATACTCCTAAACTTCAGAATGTGATGCAGTTTGAGGGACTGCTGAACATTTCATCTCATCTCTGCACTGTCCAAAACATTCCCCCCCTGGTCCATTTTCTTCCTGGTAAACTAGACCAAGGATTGGCTTCCTCTTCTTGCCTGTGGTCAGTGGTCATCTTCTCCCAGGAGTGTGGAGTTATAGAATACTCCTCCTGCTGCCAGTCATCCCTGACAGATGGATTTACTTTCTCTGAATGTCTTGAATCATAAAGATGTTTCCAAAGGTAGAAACACTCATCTCAGGATCATTTTTAAGTCACCCATACTCAGGAAAGAAATAAACCAAGAAGCAGTGCAAAATCTAGACTCAGGCTTTTTTGTTTTATTTGTCTTGTGCTGGTAGGTACCATACTGCTGCGCTAACAGAAGAACACCAGTTTCTCTTTCTCTACCCTTCCAAGGAGAGGTTGGAATAGGTCAGACTCATTTGGCACAAGATGGTAGGAGGAAAGAGAGAAACAGAGTGCAGTCACTTCTTTTTAAAAGCTCACTGAGAAGGCTATATCTACTGGCTTAGCAATTAATCCAATCTGATACAACTTTGACATAGCCCACCCCTAACCCCACTTCATCCATGATGGCATGTAGAATCAAGGGGCCACTAGGGCTTGCTGCTTTGTTTCAAAGTGAC
This sequence comes from Pseudochirops corinnae, assembly GCA_028646515.1. Lineage (NCBI taxonomy): Eukaryota > Metazoa > Chordata > Mammalia > Diprotodontia > Pseudocheiridae > Pseudochirops > Pseudochirops corinnae. Next base: position 48,020,913 of record CM053585.1, read on the forward strand.
ACATCCTTCAAAAGTGACAATATTTACCTGGAAATGGCCAGCATTCCAAAGGATATGTTCTGCCTAAAGCAGAGTGCCTACTGTTTGACTCCTCTTACATTAGAGTGAAAGGGATCTGGTTCATGAGCTCTTTAAACTCTGGTTCTTTATGCCCCTATTCCAGGGGCTTTGTGACCCTGGGCAAGTCACTTAACCTCTGTCTTCCTCAGTTTCATTATCTATAGAATAGGAATAATAATAGCACTTCCCTCCCTGGGTTGTTGTGAGAATCAGATGAAATAACATGTAAAATGCTTCGCAGACCTTATAGTGCTATATAAATGTTAGCTATCATCATAATTGTTAAAGATTAAATGATAATGTCGTTATGTGATAGTGTTTTCAAGAGTTGAACAAACAGTTCTCAAAGAAAGAAACACATGCTGTTAGCAGTCATCCAAACATGTTCAGCATTGCTAACAAGGAGACAATACTCATCAAAAGATCTCTGAAGAATCACCTCTCACGCATCATATTGGCTGATGGTAAAAGATGGAAAAATTCAATGTTGGCAAAGATGTGGGAAAACAGACACACTAATTCACTGCTGTGGCTTGGTCCAAATGTTTTGGAAAAAAATATGGAATTATTTAAGAAAAGCTTAAAAATATTCTTGCCACTATTGACTTCATGTTCCAAAGAAATTATTGTTATCATGAAAATGTCTCTCTCTCTCTGTATATATATGTAATATGGACCTAGCACTAATCTCCAACGCCCTCTCTAGGCTCTCTATCACTCTCTGAGCTTGGGCTGGCTCACTCATTCCACTCATCCCCACGCTTGTGGTTTGAGGTTCAGTCAATCCTCTCAGAGTCTTAGAGGTAATCCTTTGTTGGGGGAACTACTCCTATTCACCACTCCTGAGCGCCCTGTGGTGTATTTCCCATTTTTACAAAATTAGTCATAATGACACTATTAAGTCTTCTTAAAAAATTGTTGATGTCTTTTGTTTTTATGTCTCCTAATTTCCCCCTAGATTTCTTCCCTCTATCCTCCCAGAGAGCTATTTCATATAACAAAGAATAGTTTTAAAAGAAAAAGAGGAACAAGAAGAAAAAATCAGCAAAGTCAATCAATGCATTCCCCAAATCTGAAAATACATGCAATGTTCCACATGGATATGCAGACCTTTCAGTTCTTCAAAGGAAGATGGCTGCTAATAGCATGTGTTTCTTCCTTTGAGAACTGTTTGTTCAACTCTTGAAAACACTATCACGTAACGACATTATCATTTAATCTTTAACAATTATGATGATAGCTAACATTTACATAGCACTATAAGGTCTGCGAAGCATTTTACATGTTATTTCATCTGATTCTCACAACAACCCAGGGAGGGAAGTGCTATTATTATTCCTGTTTTATAGATAATGAAACTGAGGAAGACAGAGGTTAAGTGACTTGCCCAGGGTCACAAAGCCCCTGGAATAGGGGCATAAAGAACCAGAAGCATCTTCTCCCATCTCTTCTTGGAGGCCATGCTTGTTCTTTGTCATTAGCATCTTCTATTATTTTGTGATTTTTTTCCCCACTTACATTGTAGTGATCATTGCGTATGCTTTTTAGAAGTATGACTATGAAGAATTCTAAGAAATAAGCAAAGGCACATGTGGAGATGCAGAGCGAACAAAGCAGAACTAAAAGAACAATATACCTAATTACTACAGCTGGGTAAACGAAGAAAACTTTAAAGGAAAACAAAACCCAGATTGCAGCTGGATAGTGTGGAAACAATGGGTGCTCAGTGGTCAAAGGCAGGTGCACTCTCCTGGTGCTTCAATCCCTGTCTGCCTGCCTCTCTGGGTCAACATTGACATCTGGGGACCAATGAACTGTGACATATGTTGATGTCTGATTGGCACTCTTCTGAGACTCAGGGAAGAGTGAATTCCTGGGGGTAGTGATGGGGAGGGAGTCAACAGTCCCAGAGATTGAATGTGAGCATAACTAGTGACAAGTAGGGAAAAGTGTATGAGTGGGTCTAGAGCATTTATGCTTGGGAGGATGTTTGGAAATGATACCACTTCACCTCAAGGACCATCCATTCTGGCTGAGAGTATCACAAATAATAAAACATTAGGGCTAGAAAAGGCCTTAGAAGACATGTGAGAGAAGCCTGTGGTTTTAGGATGAAGGATCTGAAGACCAGAGAATGAAAGGGACTTGTAGATCACAAGGCTCTGCCAAAACAAAAGCCAGGACCCAGTCCTAGGGATTCCGACTCTAAGCCCAGTGCTCTTTCTATGATGCCAGGCTGGGATCAGCAGATGAATTATCCAGTGAAGGCCCCAATGTGTCCCTCTTCCAAGGCAAGAGAGCCTTGGCACGAGGCCATCAAGTGACCAGGAACAAAAGGCTAGCACATTGGTGGGAAGGGCTCTGCTGTCTGAGCATACAAAACATCTGGACCGCACGAACACACAGAATGGTACTGAATGATTGACTGACTGTCCATATTGTTCAGAGGCACTTTCCAGAACCTAATGAATGTGAGGGGCTAGCTGAAAGACACTGGAAACAACAATTATTTCCCTGTTATAAACCTCAATGCTGAATGGAGGAGAGGCTTTCTTTGCAAATAGCCCTTAGGCTAGAGCAGAGAGCCAGGATTCTAGGGTAAGTAGATATGTGGGTTCATTTATTTTAATAATGGAGTGCATTAAGGAGTAAAATTACAATGTGGGTCAACATTACTCAGCACTTAGTCCAGTGTGGCATTGATGCACTCAGAGTAAAGCGGTGACCCAGTATCTCCCTTGGCAAAGGGAAGAAGCTTATAGGCTGCAACGTATCATGCTTGCAACTCTGACAGCTAGATCTGACCAAATCCCAGAAGACAAGTTTGTGAGAAATGGAGGCAGGACCAGGGAGAGCACATGTTCTTTCCCTGTTGCCGAACTCAACATTCTAAAGGTCACTAGAATATTTGTTGTCAGTGGTTGATCATTCAGTCGTTGCCCATTGACAACAGGGGAAGCGAAGCATTTATTAAGTGTCCACGGTGGGTGAGACCCTGCCCTAAGAGCTTTCCAAATATTGCCTCATTTGATCTTCACTGCAATTTTGCGAAGCTAGGTGCTATTATGATCTTCATTTTATAAGACAATGAGATTTTGTAAGATAATACAATACAATTTTACAATTGCAGTGAGCTAGGGGCCCCACAAACTCTCTTTTTGTGGACAAATCATGTCATACAGACATGATTTAGAACTGAAAGGAACCATAGAGAGCATCTAAAAATTCATTCAGTAGAATTTAGGCTTCCTGAGCATTGGTGATACAAAAAAAAAAAAAAAAAAGACAAGACTTTCCCTTAAGGAGCTCTCACTTTAATTAGGGGAGACAACAATTTGATTAGAGGATTGATGGAAAGACACAAAATCCCTGAGGTTTCAGCGGCAGGGAGGCTATCAAGGGCTTAGGTTATATCAGTAGGTCAAAAGACTGTGATGTGGCTTTGGAGGAAAGATATAGAAAACTGAGCAGATGGTAAGGTCTGAAGAACCTTAGAAGGCAAGAGTAGGGCAAGTGCCAAGGATCAATTTTATATGGGGAAACTGAGACTCAGAAGGGTTAGGTGACTTATCTAAGGTCACACATCTAGTGTCTGAGGCACAATTTCATTTAAACACTTTCCTGATATTTAGTCTAAGTATCCATGAGACCACATGAGATTAGGAAGATAAAGAAAAGGAAGTTAGATTTATTTCTCAAAGTGCTAAGGAGATAAGACTCTAAGGTAAGAATAAATAGCATCTGATTTAAATAGCCCCCATAAGTGGTTTACCACAACAATTCTCTAGGGAAGCAGAGATGAAGCAATGATGACCAAGGATCTCACTTCTAGCAAGTATGGAGGGAAGATTTTCTAGGGAACTGCTTAGAGAGAACACTATTTGGATTCCTCTTGGAGCCAATTGACTATTATCTATATCCAAAGTGCAGGTTAGTATTTCTCTTAGAAATAAAGGTTAAAAAAAAACAAACCTAAAGGGATTTCCCCATCCACTTTCCAGGTTATCAGGTAGCAGGAAGTATTCCTTTAAAAAAAAAAAGGAAGGGGTTCAAGGTAAAAAGAAAAAAAGAAAAAGCATCTGAAGAGGAAAAGAGAAAATCCTGACTAGTATTAAAGGTTAGAAGGTGGAAGGATGTGACTTGGAGGAGAAAAGGAGGAAGTCCACTGAATACTTGGATGTACAGAAGGACCATCGAATACTTGGAATAACAGAGATGAGTCTTTTTCCACTGAGGAAGAGCTAGCCTTTCTGAGGAAAAAGCAATTACATGCACTTCCTCCCAGAACTATGGTGTGAGTCCTCTGATATTATTGGGGGAGAACTCATTTCAATAAGGATCAGAGGAAGAAGAGAAAATGATGACGGCCAGAGATTTCCTGTTGAAGGGTACTGAGACAGCTAACCCCCATAGAGGAGTCCGAGATCTTTAGAGGGGATTCATCTAGGAAGTGGCAAAGAACATCCCAAGGCTTCACAGGATGGATTACCAGGGTCAACTCTTGTTGACTTATGGCATCATCATTAAGTGACTTGTCTAAGATCACACATCTAGTGTGTGTCCAAGGCATAAATGGTGCTGCTGGAAAGAACAGAAAACATTGCTGAAGATTACAGAGTCTTGGGCAAGAAAGGGAATCTCTTAGACCCACATGTGGCTTTCTTATCACTGCTACCCTATGTGAGGTAAGGACTTCAGAAGAGCAAGGTGATTGGAAAGGCAACAAGTAGTTAAGAAGATGATGTCTGAGAGTGGGGCTTAGATTTCTGGAAGATGGTTTCAAGTTATGTATTCAGCTCAATTCATCAACCTTGTCGAATGCAAGAGATTGTACTAGATATTAGCCACACAAACACAAAATTTCAAGATCTTTTTAACTGAAATAGCAAGAGGATGGAAGATGTCCCATGCAGACAAAGAAATACAGCTTGACAAAAACAGAGACGGGAGAAACCGCTCACAAATTGGTACATTCAGGAAGGCTTCATGGTGGAGGTGAACCTTGCAGAAAGGCAAGGTCTTGTGAATAGACATGAGAAATGAGTGCTTTCCACACACAGAGAATGCTTTAAGCCAGCGATTCTCAACCTGTGGGGTTGCAGATGCCAAGAGGGAGGAAACAGAGTAGCCAATTCAGGGAGACGATTAGCCTCATTTGGCTGGAAGGTAAAGTTTGGGAATGAAACTGTAGGGAATAAGTTAAGTCTGAGTCACATTGTGGAGGATCTTTGACACCAGTTTTGTCCTTTATCCTGGCGGCAACAGGATTTTAAGCCAGAAAGAGCCAGGATTAGACCTCTACCTAAGGAGATGAGTTTATCAACTCTGTGGGTTGGAGAGTGGCGTGTGACTGCAAGCAGGGAGACCAATCAGGAGCCTATTACTGTAGTGTGGGTAAGAGGTGATAGAGGCCTAAACAAAGATGGCAGATGTGGCAGTAGAGGGAAGAGAATCACAGGGTCCAATCAAAATGGCACTGACCATGCATGCTCAACGTAGAGTCTAGAGATCTGAGAATTGCTTACTACCTGTGGGACTTTAGGTGTGTCTCTTATAATGTTTTGGGGCCTCAGTTTCCTCAGATATAAAAAAGGAGGTTGGATTAGATGATGTCTAGGGCCTCTCTAGCTCTAGACCTGAGATTCTGTGATTCTCTCTAGATAAGACGGACAAGAAATTCACCAAGCATTTTGAAACACCTATTATGTGCTAGATTTCATACTAGGTGATGGGAATCCAAGGCCAAGGACAAAAATTAAACAGTCCCTGGCCTCAGAGAACTTCTACCCTAGGAGTGTGAAGGGGACAAAAACATTCACACAAATAAGGAACTATAAAATGTGCAGAAAGCATTGGGCAGTCTTGTTATCTGAGGATTCCTTATCTGATTCCCCACAGTTAGGAGGAGGTTGCATTTCCTTTCGGTGCAAACTTGTGTGATTTCACTGGTTTTCAGAACTCCTAGTGAGAGAATTTTCTCTATAAACACTGATTGCCACTTTTTCTGTAGTTGAGGAAACTGCAGCATTCAAAGATTGAGGGACTTGGCCAAGGTCATATAAGTAGTCAGTGTCTGACAGAGGATTTGAACTCATGTTCCTGACTCCAGATTCAGTGTTCTGGCCACTGTGCCACTTAGCTGCCTCATGTTAAAGGACTGTATAAATGTTAGCTCCTATTTTCTGGGCATATTTGTACCAGACACTGATCTAGGTGTTGGGAATATAAAGACAGACACAGGCAATAATTCCTGTCCTCAAAGAGCTTAAATCCAATATATTGGAGGGAAATAAACTGGGCAAGAGACTACAAAGGAAGGATGAAAGGAAGGAAAGGAGGGAGGGAGAGAAGGAAAGAAGGGAGGGAGGAAGGAAAGAAGGGAGGGAAAAGGAAAGAAGAGAGAGAGGAAAGGAGAAAGGAAGGGAAGGAGGAAGGGAGAGAGGGAAAGATAAAGAAAAGAAAGAGGAAAGGAGGGAATGAGGAGGGAAGAGAAGAAGGAGAAAAGAAAGAATGGGGAAGAAAGAAAGGATGGGAAGGAAAGAATGAAGGAAGGAAGGAAGAAAGGAAGGAAGGAGGGAGAGAGGAAGGAAGGAAGACAGGAAGGAAGGAAGGAAGGAAGGAAAGAAGGAAGGAAGGAAGGAGGGAGAGAGGAAGGAAGGAAGACAGGAAGGAAGGAAGGAAGGAAGGAAGGAAGGAAAGGAAGGAAGGAAGGAAAGATTGGACCTGTGGAATTCTCATGGAGGAGTAAAAGAATCCCACTGTGCCACCTCACACAGACACACCCATGCCCATGCCCATACACACGCATAAACACACACACACACACACACACACACTCACACAAACGCCCAAACACTCGCCATCACATTCCACCTTTTGCAGCTCAGGAAGTACGATTGTCACCGGTGTTACCATGGAGACCACAAGGGCCCGCTTTTCTCCAAGTGGCATATTGTAGCCATGATGACTCCTATTTCCAAGCTTGTGCTCTGGAAAGATTATTTTTAGACTTTCCAGTAAAAAAAAAAAAAGCACGGGGTGGGGAGGGGGGTTAGAACAGGTCTTATGAGGAAAAGCCTGTTTTAATCTTCTCCTGGAGGCCTCAGTGTGTTCCACAGGGGTCTCTGCAGGGCACTCTGCTGTCCAAAGGCCATGTCAAGGTAGATCTGGTCATGTTCTGTATATCTCTTGCTTGAGGACCAGAACAGCTAGGGAGAGAAGGATGCCTTGCCTAGGACTGGATGAACTTCTCTGGCCCCAGTTCGTGATGCTGGCTGCTAAGGCATAGATGAACTCTGACTGGTCTTCGTTGAGGGCCTTCCCATGGGGGTGATATTGTGGATCTAGTGATTCTTCTTAGGATTAAAAACAATAAGAATTCACATTTAGGCAGCTAGGTGGAGCAGTTGATAGAGTGATGCATTTGGAGTTAGGAGGATCTGAGTTTGAATCTTTCTTCAGACATCAAATCACTTAATCATTCTATGTAAGGATTTCCTTATCTGTAAAATGGGGATAATAATTGAGGATCAGATTTTATATACATAGTGTTTTGTAAACCTTAAATAATGAAAATTTTATTATTAAACTTACTAATAATAACTAGCAATATAAGTTCTAATTATTGCTATTATTAACTATTATTACTTACATCCTGCTTCATAAAATGTTTCCTCACAACCCTGTAGGGTCAATAGTATAAGCAGAATATTAGCCCCTTTTTACAGATGAGGGAACTGATGTTTAGAGAGGTTAAAAAAAAAATCTTGCCCACAATCACGCAGCTAGTGTCTAAACTGGGACTCAAACTCACACCTTCTTGCAAGCCTAGTGGACTTAGCACATTGCCTTCCTAAGGCAAAACCCCTAGGAGGAGGCTCTTGGGCATCTACTGGGGGCCTCCATCTGTAGTCAAATGGCCTGTCTCTAAGGTATGCCCCCAGAATACAATCATAACACAGATACTTCAAACCTCTGGGATCAGAGACTTCCTCATAGGACAGAGGTAGGAGAGACTGGAGTCAGGGAGACCATTAAAGGGAGAAGGCTTATTACAGTAGTTGTGGTCTTGAAAGTTGGGCAGGATTTGGACAAGTAGAGGGGAGGGAGCAGAGAAAGGCATTTTTAGGGGAGGGGACATCTGAGAAGCAGCAAGGAGGCTTTTTAGTGGGAGCTGTCCTGGATATGTTTTGGCTAGATAGGTTGAAGTTAGAGAATTTCAAACACAGGATAACGAGATTGGGTTGATTCAATAGACAATGGAAAGTGATGATAGGTCTTTGTTCAGAGAGTGGAATTATGAAAGAAGGGTTTTAATAAAGGAAGGGGAAAGAAACTTTACTCCAGGGGTCAGGAAACCTGGGCTGCAGCAACCATATTAGTAAGATGCATGACTTTGGAAATGTATGTATGTATGTGTGTATACATGTGTGCATGCATGGTTATACATATGTATACATATACAAGCATGCATACCTATGTGCATATATAGGGAGAAACACACATGTGTGTATATGTGGGTGTGCATATATTGATGCACATATGCATATGTATACATGTGTGTATATATGTGTATTTGATTGTATGGCATGGGAGAAACTGGCACAGGACAGCTCAGCATGGCATACCCATGTCAGAGAAGGTGCTGTGCTCTCTGAGCAAGGCATAATTAAAACAGCTCAAAGGAAACGCAGGATGCACAAACATAGAGAATCCACCCCAAATGTTCACATGGACTATTTGTGCCCGACCTGTGGTAGAGCTTTCTGAGCTCATATTGGTTTGATCAGCCACTGTCAGACACACTGTGACTTGACTGTAACATAGTGATGCCATTCTGGTCCTCTTCAAAAACAAAGAACAACAACGATAACCATTTGTGTGCATATACACATATACACATGGATGTGTATATACACACATATCTATATATACCAAATACACATAATACAACTGGTATACTATAATTATATTTAATATGATATATCATAGATATATACTATGCATAATATACTACACAAATATTTCATACATAAATATATACACATACACAGATATACAGATACAGATGAGAGACTTGAGGATGAGAAAAGGGAAAATACATATATAGATGTATACTGAAATTTAGAAAATATCATAAATTTCCTTTAAAACAATAAGGCAAATATAGTTGCAAAGTTGCCACATCTATTTATTTATTTTGCTGATTTATTTATTTATTTTTAATTTACAACATTCAGTTCCACAAGCTTTTGAGTCCCAAATTTTCTCCCCCTGCCTCCACTCTCCGCTCTCCAAGACAGTGTGCAATCTGATATAGGCTCTACATATACATTCACATTAAACATATTTTCACATAAGTCATGTTGCAAAGAAGAATTATAACCAATGGAATGAAACATGAGAAAGAAGAAACAAAACAAAACAAAAAAGAGAGAGGGCAAATAGTCTGCTTCCATCTGCATTCAGACTCCATAATTCTTTCTCTGGATGTGGATAGCTTTTTCCATCACAAGCCTTCTGGAGTTGTCTTAGCACCTTGCACTGCTGAGAAGAGCCAAGTCTATTAAAGTTAGTCACTGCACAATGTGGCTGTAATTGTGTACAATGTTCACCTGGTTCTGTTCTCCTAATTCAGCATCAATTCATATGTCTTTCCAGGTTTTTCTGAAATCCTCCTGCTCATCATTTCTTACAGCACAATAGTATTCCATCACATTCACATGCACACTTCTTTAGTAATACTTCAATTGATGGGCATCCCCCAATTTCTAATCTTTTGCCACCACAAAAAGAGCCACTATAAATATTTTTGTACATGTGGGTCCTTTTCCCACTTGTATGATCTCTTTGGAATACAGTCTTAGAAGTGGTTTTGCTGGGTCAAAGGGTATGTATATTTTTATAGCCCTTTGGGCATAGTTCCAAACTGCTCCGCAAAATGGTTGGATCAGTTCACAACTCCACCAATAATGCATTAGTGTCGCAATTTTCCAACATCTTCTAGTAACAGTAGTGATAGCCAGCATTGTGCAGTGCTTTAATTTTTGTAAAACACTTCACAAATATTTTCTCATTTAATCTTCACAACAACCCTGGGAGCTAGGTAGTATTATTATTACCCCCATTTTACAATTAAGAAAACTAAAGCAGGAAGGGCTTAAGTTACTTGCCCAAGGTCATACAACTACTATGAGATGGGATTTGAAGGCAGATTTTCCTGCCTCCCAAGGCCAACACTTATACTGTATACATACTGTACCAACTAGCTGCATTAGAAATTAAATCCATAGAATTACACAGGAAATCAATTATATTGAAATATTTATCAATTTTTTTTTAAAAAAAGCAAGTTAATGGATTCCAGATTAAGAATCCCTGGTTTAGATCATACATATTGACATACACCTACCTGATTTGTAAAATGGAGATTAAGTGACATTATTATAATGAATACTCCAATAAATCTGATGGAATCAATGAGGAGACTTCCTCTAAAGATTCAGGTCGAAGGTCACTCATGCCTACCTATCCTGTATGACTTTGGTCCACATCCTTGTGAAAATCCTCCCCAGAGGATCTGCCCAACATGCCAGAGACCTTTCTCTAGTTCTCCTGACATTGCACAAAGCCCACGAATTGTCTGTTGAATGTCTCCTGGCACCTTCTTTGGCTGTCTTCTATGCTCTCCTTCCCCCACTCCCTGGTTTACTTTAAGTCCTAACTAAAATCCCACCTTTTCTAGGAAGCCTTCTCTAGTTCCTCTTAATTTCAGGGCTTTTTCTTGGTTAATTATTTCCCATTTATCTTATATATAGCTTACTTCATATATATTTGTTTGCAAGTTGTCTCCCCAATTAGATTGCAAGTTCCTTGAGGGCAGCGACTGCCTTTTGCCTCTTTTTATATCCCTAGCACTTGACATAGTTCCTTGCATATAGTAGGTGCTTAGTAAATAAATATTGATTAATTGATTCTTCCTCTCATTATCTACCTGGTTCATCTTTTTTTTTCTTCCCCCTTCTGGTCATGCCTTTCTGCCATGAGCCTTTTTGACATGGATTTTCCAGTTCAATTCCTTGGTAGAGAGAATCACAACCTATCTCTGCCTCACTGGAAGCCTCCCACTGCCTTTTTGAATGATACTCCACTTCTGTTCTTCAAATCCATGATTCCCTTTGAGTGTGCTGATAAATATTTAACAATTGGATCTCTGAATAAAAAAAAAACTTTTAAGTTTGATTTGAATTATTAATATTTTATCTACCACTTTCTTAAGATTAGATAATCAACAGAACAATAAATCAAACTCTGATTTGTAGCCTTTGCCAGTTTCTGAGTGATCAATGCTCACGTTGAACATTTAATCGTTGACTGGGCTGGGCTGAGCTGGCTCCAGCATTCTTCCCCATCCACTCCATCTCAGCAGAAGAATTCATGTGATGGTTCTGTGAGTGTCTCAGTTTAAGCTCCCTCTCTCAGTGAAGATCACAGGTGTATAACAACCTGTCTGTGACTCAGTGGGTTGTTGCCTGAGGTACACAGAGGTTTAATGTTTTGTTTGGGATTGCATGGTTTCAGATACAGCACTTGAATCTGGATTTTCCTGGCCCCAGGCTGCTACACCCCGGCTGTCTCCAAGAAGAATGGTGGTATTCAAAGATAGGTCTTTGTTTTGGGGAAAAGCATAGGAGTTATGAAAAGAGCTGTATGTTTCTCCATTGGCAAGCCAGCACACCCTCCTATTCTATTCTTTTTCTTTTACTCTTTGGATAATGCACAGGGGCCAGCACCTGCAACATCAGCATATTTATAAATGCTCAGTAATTAACTTAGTTTGCAATGCCATAATATAGGGGTTTTGTTCATGCCCAGGATGGTGTTTTGATCAAAGGGCTCTCTACCCATTTTGTAGGGTTTTCCAAGTGTTTTTCTCCCCACAATAACCCCAGCAGTAACCCTCAAAGACGCCGTGGCAGGGAGGAGGTGACCGCTGGCACCACCCCTGATCGTTCCGACATCAGGGCAGTGGCTGGATAGGGAAGGGAGTGGCTGATTCTGAAAACTTACAATTTAACTTTCTTCAAAAAGAATCTGCCTGGGGACTGGCCACAATGAGCAGATCAGTATCATTTTGAGTTACCAAATTTGAGGAAAGAATGTTGCTAAGACCCCAAACTTGAGAGATGAATGTTAATCCACATAAAATCTGGAGGTTTTTTTTTTAAAGTGATTTACCAGAAAGCCCCAAAAGGCCACATTTACCACGTCCCAAATGGGACCTAGCTAGCTGAGGGTGCGTCTAATTTCCCTGTGACACAGTTCACCAGTGCTCACTGAAGTAATAAACGAAGAATTCATGAATCGGCTATTTCAGTCAATCTCCTGTAACAACCCAGTTTCTTTTCTTTAAAGTTCTTCAGATACAGCAAAACCTTTAATTAAATATTGGTTTTTTTAGTGAACCATGAAAACCTCAAACGCTATCTGTACTCAAAATGGCAACAGGCACAGAGAATTCTACCTCAGTGAGGAGGTGGGGTGGGTTTTTTCTTTTTTTAAACAATGTTGGGAAGAGGGTTAATGTGATTTACATTTAATCAATTTCAGGAAGTCAATCACTTGTCAAAAAGTCTAGATTTAGTTTTGTGGGATTTTTTTTTTTGTATCACAAAATGAATCCTCATTGTTTGACACAACCAAGCATAGAACCAAGAGATTTGGATTCTAATTCTAGCTCTGATCTTCTTAGTTAGATGACCCTGAGTAACTTGCTTCACTACTGTGATCCTCAGCTTCCTGGTTCACAAAATGGCGATCGCCAACATTTACACTATTTACCTAAAAGTAAGGAAATCCCTTCCTGCTGGTTTGTCTTTGGACAAACCAATTTACTTCTCTGGCCCTCAGTTTCCTCATCTGTAAAATGGGGTGAGAAGTGGACTTGGAAACATCAAACCCAGCCTCAGACACTTACTAACTGAGCAAATTCCTTAACTTCTTTATTCCTCAGCTTCCACATATGTAAAATGAGAAGGTTGAGCTCACTAACCTCTGATGTCCTGATTTAAATCTATGCTTGCCATTCCTACCTCACAGAGCTGGTATCAGGAAAGCACTTGGTAAGCCAACTGTGATGTAAATAAATTGTCATCACCACCACTGCCACTACTACCACTACTACCACCACCACCACCACCATTATTAGTATTAGTATTATGTTCCTCTAATTCCAGCTCCTCCTAGACTTTTTTTTTAAAGAGCTTTCAGTAGGTTGAGAATTAATGAGAGATAATGGTAAGCAAACAGCAGAGAGGATGGGCTGTGCCATTCCTGGCATGTAATTTAGTTTGAGAAGCTCTTCCTGACAATCTGTTTGAAGCCTAGAGGATGAAAACACGGATTGCAAGCACTCAACCACCCAGCCCTGACTGTCCAGCTCTCTTTTCAGAAAATATACAAATACATGCACAGAAAGGAGGAGAGCAGGAATCCCCATTGGCTTTATGTCACAGGATGCAGAATGTTGAGGAGGGAATGATGTTTCATGGTGGGTCACTTTGGAATGGCACCTGAAAATTGTTTTCCCCAACTTAGCTATGGTGGCAAATAGGGGACCAGAGGGACTAGCTTCAGCCAAGCCCTGGGAACTACTTATAAACACAATCCTGATTTCAGCTGACTCTTTGAGTGGGCTAAACTTGGCTTAAAAAATAAAATAATCCCCTGTGGTTGGCAGATCTCAAATTAAATGATTCAAATACTATTCAGTCTGATGAAAAGATTTTATCCAGTTTCCTTTTGACCACATCCTCCTCCGTAAGGGCAGGAAAGGGATGGACTCTGAGAGAAACAATATTTTTAGATCTCTAATCCCTAGGATGGATGGAGTTTATTAAATATGTATTCCTTTTTCTTGACAACAGATAAAAATGAAGAGAGGGGGAAGAAAATCAGGGACAGAGAAAGGCAGTGTTAGTATGGAAATGGAACTGCTAGAAAGACGTTGCTTTGTTCCCAGGGTCCCTTTCTATCCTCTTGCTTTGCAACAATGGCTGGCACAAAGGTTCCATCCTAGAGAGGGCTCTAAAAAAAATTAAGAGAGTGCTCCTGGGAAAGGGACTTAACTTATATTGAGAAAGGGGGACAGGGAGAGAGAGTATGCATGGTCATGAGACAACATCTGGAAATGGAGGTGGGGATAAAAAAATCCATATATACCATAAAAAATCACCCCCATATATTTCACAATTTAAAGAATCATTGGAGTCAACAGGGTCCATTTCTTAAAAATGAAAATGCCCCCAAAGGGGCTCAGGCACTAAGCCTTTCTGGGATGTGATTTAATGTGCTGGCATCACAGCTGGGAATCCTAGGAAGCTCAAAGCTAGGAGAGCCCTCAGAAGCCATTGGGTCCAATGAACTATTTGAACAAGATTCTTCATCCTTCCTCTTCTGAGCTCTTCCAGGAAGCCTCACAACCTCCTGAGGTGACCGGTTATACTTTGGGATTGTTTAAGTCATCACAAGTTTTATCTGACATCAGGACTAAATTCTCCTTGTTTGTAACTTCCACCCTATGCCTCTAGTTTTGTTCTCTGGGGTCAAGCAGAGGAAATGAAATCCCTCCTTCACGGAGCAGACCTTCATATGGGGAAGGCAGCTATCACAGTTCCTGACCAGCGTCCCTTCTTTGGGATCCGAATTGTCATTCTTTGTCACAGGGCAGGTGCACAGCTGGCCTGTCTGCTACCACATTCAGTACCAACTCAATGCTTGTTGTTTCTGTTTGTCCCTTGTTCTTGAAGAGGACCGTGACATCAAGGAGGTGATGCCATGATATGCAAGTATTTGGAATGAAAAATATCCTTCATCCTTAATTTAGTGAAAAGAAATAAACACAGAGATCTCTTAGGATAAGAACAGGACTTTATTCTCTTCCCCAGGAGAAGAGGGCGGTCTTCCCCATGACTCATCATGGAGAAGAG
>CM053585.1:48036059-48098785 GCA_028646515.1 Pseudochirops corinnae
CAAAGGAAGATAAAAGTGATTGACAGAAGCAATTTGAAAAGTTAACCACCCCAAATTGAGAAGTTTTCACTCATCCCATACACAAGTGAATTGGATTTAAGTGAGGAAGGGCTCTGCAAGGTCACCAACCTCACTCTTTCCTTCAGAGCCATCTGGGACCAGTGGCAAGATATAGATCAGAATGATAGGAGATGGCCCCGGATGTATTGGGAGACCTTGGCCTTTTTAAGTTAAGGTCTTTACCTCGTCTCAGTTTGAGACATTCTGCAATAGATAAGTAGTCAAATAGTGTGTACAAAGAGTTTTCAAGAGAAGATTTACAAACTATTAAGAATTATGTGAAAAATTGATCAAAATCACTTAAAACAAAAGAAATATGATTTAGCATAACTCTGAGGTTTCACCTCACTTCTAGAAAATTGTCAAAATCTTAAAATGTTGGAGGAGTTGCAGGAAGACAGACACACCTATACATTGTTGGTGGAGCTATGATTTGGTCCAACCATTCTGGAAAACAATTTTGAATTATGCTTTTAAAAAGTGACTGAAATATCCATACCCGTTGATACAGATATTTTACTGGTAAATATATTCTACAAAGAGATCAAGGACAAAAAGAAAGATTCCACATATCCAAAATATTCACATCAGTGCTTTTTGTAGTAGCAAAGAACTGGACAGAAAGTGAGCATTCATTAATTGAGGAACAGCTGATTGAGCTGTTGCATACGGAGGCACTGGAATATTATTATGTGTTGCTGTTGTTGCTTGATCACGTCTGACTCTTCATGACCCCATTTGGGGTTTTCTAGGCAAAGATACTTGGATTGGTTCGCCATTTGCCATTTCCTTCTCCAGCTCGTTTTCCAGATGAGGAAACTGAAGCAAACAGGGTTAAGAGATGTGCCCAGGGTCACATAACTAGTAAGTGCCTGAGGCTGGATTTAAACTCAGGAAATTGAGTCTTCCTGACTCCAGGTCCTTTGCTCTATACCCTGTGCCGCCTAGCTGCCCTGGAATAGTATTACAATGATGAATATGAAGAATTGAGAAGAACTGAGAAGAACATGGGGACACTTCTATGAACTGATGCAGAGTGAAATAAACATAACCAGGAACACACTGTGCAATGTTTTAGACAATGTAAATGAAATGGAATGGTATTTAACTATAATGACTGAGCTTGGCCCTGGGATAGAAATGTGTGGAAGAGTTGAAAGACAATGGGTTAGGAATGTTGTACACACTTTTTGATGTGGTTGATATGCTTGTTAATTTGCCAAACTCTTTTTCCTATTTTTTTATAGTAAGGGAAGGCTCACTAGGCAGTGGAGTATGGAGAGTATATTTGGAAATGATGTCGGTACAAGAAACAAAAGGCATCAATATGGCCTTAAACAAAGCCAGTCTCTGTCTGTCTGTCTGTCTGTCTGTGTGTTTCTCTCTCTCTTTCTCTGTTTCTCTGCCTCTCTCTCCCCATCCTCCTTGATTTCTGCAGATTTCAATACTGTTGACCAAATATTCCTCCAGCACAGCTCTAACAATGTCATTCCCCTTCTGAAGACCTCCTCCCTTTTTAATTAAAATTCTCAAAAATGCTGTCTACACTTGTCACCTCTATTTCCTCTCCTTTCACTCTCCCTGCAATCCTTTGCAAACTGGCTTCTGGCCTCATCACTTAACCAAAAACTGTTTTCTCTAAAATCACCAATGGCCTCTTAATTGCCAAATCTGATAACATTTTCTCAACTGATTTCCTGGGTTCTGATTGGTGAGTATTTCATCTTATATGCTCAGGGTACGTTACTGGTCATCTGGTCATCTCCATGCCATACTGCCAGGTGTATATGAACCTCTTGGCCTTTCACCTTTAACTCTGATAATAGTAATCAAGTCAACACTGCCATTTATGGCAAGACCATCCCAATAAATTAGCCAATTACTTCAGATCCCATTTCTCTGTCTTCATTCTCCAAAATACTCATCACTGGTTACTCTGAACCTATTGTATTGTTTCCCCTTAATAGAATATAAACTCCTTGAGGGCAGAAACTGGCTTGGCTTGCTTGTATCCCCGGAATTTAGCACTGAGCCTCTAGTGTAGTAAGCAATTAATACATTTTTTTCATTCATTCATTCATTCTTGATTTCTGAAGCATTTAACATAGTTGATCACTTGCTCTTCTCCTGGATATTCTCTCCTCCCTGAGTTTGTATAACAGTTTTCTCTTAATTCTTCTACTTGACTGACCACCCACTCTTTCTCAATCCCCTTTGCCAGGTCATCATTGATATCATGATACCTAACTGTGGGTGTATTTCAAAAGGTGCTAAAAGAACTGCCAGCTATGGTTGCTGAGTCACACTATCAGTGATATTTAGAAGATCATGAAAAATGGGAATTGTACCAAAAAGTTGGAGAATAGAAAATATCCTGATCCCCAAAACAAGGAAGAGATTCAAGTCTAAACATGCAGGTCCATGAGATTGACTTTAGTTCCTTGGAAAATTCTAAAAAAGCATCATTAAAGAGATGGTTGATGAATATCTAGAAAGGGAAGAAGAGCCAGCCTGGCTTCATCAAAACTAGACCATATCAGACTAACTTCACTCCCTTTTTTGATGGAATTATTGAACTACAGATTAGGGCGATATTGTTGATATAATTTAAATATTAGTAAAGCTTTTGATAAAGTATCTCGTGCTCTTCTTAGGGAGGTGGGGAATGGAAAGATGGAGATTAGACAGTAATACAAGCAGATGGATTCAGAATTGAATGGGTAACATGACTTCAAGAGTAGCTGTTCAATATCAATGTAGAAGGAAGTCTGGATGGAGGGTTCCCAGGGATCTGTCCTTGGTCCTTGGCTATTGAATACTTTTTATCAATGACTTGCATAAAAGCATAGAGAACATGCTCATTAACTTCTCAAATGACACAATGCTAGGAGACAGAACAAACACACCAGATAACAATGTCATGATAACGAAAGGCTACAACACCAGGATGAATCTAGTAAGATGAAATTCAGTAGGGATCAATACTAAGTTTTGTGCTTGAGTACAAAAAAATCAACCTAAATCATGACTAGACAGTAGGAGTCCTGAAAAGAAACTGGGATTTGTAATGGATGGCAAGCTTAATATGAACTAGGATCACAATTTGGCAGCCAAAAATGCTAAAACAATTCTGGGCTGCCATGGAAGGGACACAACTTCCCTTCTGCTGTATTCTGCCTTTGTCAAACCCCATATGGAGTATAGGGTTAAGTTCTGGGAATGATGGTTTAAAGACTTTGATAATCTGGAAAGTATATGGAAGGAAACCATGATGGTGAAGGTTCATGACACGTAAAGGTGAGTTGAAGAAATCTGACGTGTTGAGCCTGAAGAAAAAAAGACCCGTGGTAAACATCATAGCTCTGTGAAAATATTCGGAGAGCTGTCATGTGTGGGAGGAGTTGGGTTTGTTCTATCTGGCCCCTGAGGGCAGAATCAGGCACAGTGAGAAGTCACAAAGTGGCAAATTTGGGTTTGATGTCAGGGGGGGAAAGTCTCTAATAATTTGTGCTATCCCCAAGGGGAAGGGTCTGCCTTGAAAAGTAGTGAGTTCTCCATATCTGGAGGTGTTCAAGTAAATGCTGGTGTCTCTGGGTGGAGGTCCCTTCCATGTTCCAGTTTTCAGTTCCATGTTTTTGGCTCTTTTCCTCTCCCCAACCCTCCCTTCCTCTCCTTTCCTCTTTTCTCCTCTCCTCTCTGTCTCATGTGGCTTAACGGATAGAGATCCGGACTTGAGATCAGGAAAGTGTTCAACGGAAATTATGCCTCAAACATGGACTAGATATGTGTGTCCTTAGATAAGTCACTTATCTCCTTGAGCCTCAGTCTCCTCTCCTAAAATAGAGAAAATAAAATCACCTGTTTGATAAGGTTGCTGTGAGGATCAGGTGAGATAACGCACGCTCAGTGCCCTGTAAATGTCAATCGTCCTTTCCAGGCTGCCTTCCTTCTCCAGAGACGGGTAAGAGAGGAAGGTCTTCCTCATGAACCCTCAAGTCTCACCTCTTCATGATTTCCCCCTTCTCCTCTCTTTCTTCCCTCATGCAGGGTTTTCCATCTCCTTAAGTTTCTCCTCCTCAATCTCAAGACCTTTTCTTTTTTCAATTCAATTCTTTCTCTTCTTTAAACCAAGTCTCCAGCTCTATTCCTGCTGGGGAAATGGGAGACCATCAGATCCTACCATCTTCCCTGCCACTGTCTCCTAAGGACCTCCAGATCTTATCCGCTGTGGGGCCTCTGCAGCCCTGGCATTGCCATCCGGCCCACTGGCGTCACCCAAACAGTTCTGGGTCTGGTCTCTATTCTTCCACTGAGCCCTTGAGACTTCTAGGCCTTTCCTGCAGCACTTGTTGCAGCAGAACTTTCTTTTGGTTGCTGTCTTCCCCAGTTAGATGTGAGCTCCTTGGGAGAGGACACTTGTCTCACTTTTTCTATTTCTATCTCCAGCACTTAGAACACTGTTCGGCACATGGAAAACCCTTAATAAATGCTTTTCCATTAATCCCTTCCTTCCTTCCTTCCTTCCTTCCTTCCTTCCTTCCTTCCTTCCTTCTTTCCCTCTTTTCTTCCTTCCTTCCTTTCTTCCTTCTATCCTTCCTTCCTTCATTCTTTCCTTCTATCCTTCTTTCCTTCCTTCCTTCCTTTCCTTCCTTCCTTCTTTCCTTCCTTCCTTCCCTCCCTCCTTCCTTCCCTCCTTCCTTCTTTCCCTCTTTTCTTCCTTCCTTCCTTCTTTCTTTCCTTCTATCCTTCCTTCCTTTCTTCCTTCCTCCCTCCCTCCCTCTTTCCTTCCTTCCTTTCTTCCTTCCTTCTTTCCTTCTATCCTTCTTTCCTTCCTTCCTTCCTTTCTTCCTTCCTTCCTTCCTTCCTTCCTTCCTTCCTTCCTTCCTTCCTCCATTTGCTTATTTCAAGTTCCCCCTCCACTTAACCAATGTCTGACCTTCTTCAGGATTTCTAAACACTCTAAATCAGGGGTGGGAAACCTGAAGCCTTGAGGTCACAAGTGGCCCTCTAGGTCCTCAAGTGTGGCCCTTTGATAGCATCTTCTCTAAATCATTTATGTATTTCATTTTTCTTTTCCTTCTTTATTTCAAGTCTTTTTCATGCTCCTTCTCCCACACAACCTTCGACCACCAAATCCAGAAGCAGAACAATGGAACCATAGAATTTTTAAGTCAGAAGGGACTTGAGAGTGTATTTAGTTCAGTTTTCTTACATTATTTCCCCACTAACACCTATAGGTGATTAGAATTTTGATTAGGGTAAATTGGAAGGGACTTGAGAGAATATCCAGTCCAACCAGCTCACATTATTTTCCCACTAACACCTATAGGTGAGTAGAATTTTGATGACGATAATTTGGATGGATGGAATTCTTAGAGAAGAACAGGCCTAGATCACAAGATCACAAAATTATAAATTCACATTTCAAAGGGGCCTTAGTAATCCTCCAGTCTAATCCTTTATTTTTACAAATGAGGAAACTGAGGTTCAGTTTTTAGGATTTATCTTAAGAACCTATCCTATGGGTTCAGTTCAGGATTTATCCAAGATGAGGGTATGTGTTAGGGAGGGAGGCTTTCCCAAAGGAAGCCAGAGAGCATTCGAAGGTGCCAAGAAGCAGTCAAGGGACACAGATAGGGAAGCAGAAAGGTACTGATTAAATATCACTTCTTTTAGAACCCTGGCCAGGGTTCTGTTGGCAGCAGTGCCCCAAGAACACTTTCACACAGAGATGAGAGGTGATCCATTATCCTTGCTGGACAGTCTTTCACTGAACTGCCCATTAAGGACAAATACCACATTTTCTATTCAACAGTGTGTGTGTATAGATGTGTGGCAGTTAGGTGGATAGAGCACTGGGTTTGGAACCAGGAAGATTCTTCTGAGTTCACATCTGACCTCAGACACTCATAGCTGTGTGACCCTGGGCAAGTCACTTAACTCTATTTACCTCAGTTTCCTCATCTGGAAAATGAGCTGGAGAAGGAAATGGCAAACCACTCCTGTAAGAAAACCCCAAATGGGGCATGAAGAGTTAAACACAACTAAACGACAAATGTATGTACATGTGGTCTACTTTAATAAATGAAAGAATATTTTAAATTAATGGAGTCAAAAGGACTTTTTAAAAATCTAGTTAATTCTCTCTGACTCCATGGAAGGCAAAGTTAATATTGAACTAACAATAGTTCCTCAGTCTATGATACCGCCAACAATGTCTGGGCCTCAGATTTCTATCCAAAGACTGCTCCATCTATATCAGTGGTTCTCAACCTTCCTAATGCTGCTATCCTTTAATACTTGTATGTGTTTGTATCTTCATGTGGGCGGACCTGCCTGGAGACGGATAGAGGAGCCGTGTCTCAGTTCCTAAGACCATCGGAAATGTGTTTTCCAATGGTCTTAGGCGACCCCTGTGACCCCTGTGAAAGGGTCGTCTGACCCCCAAAGGGGTCATGACCCATAGGTTGAGAACCACTGAATCTGTTTCTAGTATGAACTTGTATCACTTGCTTAAAACTAGTTTGTAGCACTTGCCAGACTAGATCCTAGATCCCTCCAAGTGCACCCAATCCAGGCCATCTTTCCACCATACTAGCTCTGCACCTTAACAGCCATGTAACCTTGAGCAAGTCACATAACCTCTGGGTGTCTTGTTTCTTAAAGTGTAAAATGAAAGGGTTAGGTTATATGACCTTCTCTCCTCTTTGAAGTTTTGTAGATTTCCCCACTGAGAACCATCCTCTCACAGACTTCATACAGCATTTCATGTATTTAGATGTGTATATGTCAAGTATTTAGATGGTGAAATTTGCATTAGTTTCTTGAGACCTTCACTAAAGCTTCCTCCAAAGCTTATTTTGGTGTGGAGGAGGCTCTAGGTTCTCAAAATCTATGTCGTCAGAGCAAAAGCCCTAGAACAAACATCTTATAAAGCTGGAAAGGCTTTGAAAACACTATTTTCATGTGAAAACCAGTCTCCAGATTGATCTGGAGCTCCCTGATTCTTTGGTTGGCTAGCTGTTTTCAGGATGATCACAGCAACTCCTGAAGGCTCTTTTATAAACACACACACGTATATCTCTATATGTCTATATTCCATATATGTGTATATATATATGCATATGTACATATTTTTAGATTTTTAAAAATTAAATTTTATTTTTTAAATGGACATAAATCAGTCTCTCCCTTCCATTCTTGCCCCCACTGGAAAAAAAGAAAGAAAAACAAAACCCTTACAAATATACATATTCAAGAAAATTCCAGAATTGCCCATATCCCCAAAATACATACCTCCTTCTGTACCCTGAGTTCATCACCTTTCTGACAGTAGGTGGGTAGCATCGTTCATGGACAGCTAAGTGTTACAGTGGAGAGAGTACTGGGCTGACACTCAGGAAGACCCAAATTAAAATCTAGTCTCAGACACCTACTAGCCATGTGACCCTGGGCAAGTCACTTAACTTCTGTTTGCCTCAGTTTCCCTATCTGGTAAATGTATATTAATAGTGCCTACCTTCCAGAGTTTTTGTGGGGATCACATGAGATAGTCATTGTAAAGCACTTAGCACAGTGCCATTAGTCATTTATCATTCATCCTCTGGAATTGTGGGTGGTCTTTGTGTCAATCAGAGTTCTTACATGGAGACTAAGTCTTTGCTGGTTCAGGGAAAATCAAGTGGAGAAAATTAAGGGATATTTGAGATTTTGAAAAAAGGATTTGAACGTGTGTCACATGTTCTCTGTTGACCTGGAAGTCACATAAATTCCCTCTGGCATTCTGGCTTAATAAATGTTTGTTAAATTGAGAGAAGTGTATGTGTATATATGTGTATGTATGTATATACATATATATGTATACATATATATATATATGCATGTGTAATACACACACACACACATATACACACAGTGTTTGTTCAGAAAAGTGACTCAGGTGTTGGAATGCACTACTTCCCATTGAGGGAGGGAGCCTGTTTGGTTCAGAGGATTCATTTCCATTCTCACTCATATTCTTTCTCCACCTCCTCCCTCTGCTTTTCTTGTCATCCTCCCCCTTCCTCCCCACTCCGGTCCCCTGGGAAACACTACCCATGCTTTCACGGGAGCTGAAGGCTCACTTTTTGAATGTTTCATTGATTTGCTTTTATCATTGTAAAAGGCTATTTTTTATGAACCTTTTCATTTGATCTAAATACAGCACAAGGCCCTGATGGGAATGGAGCTCTATAAATAACCACCAACCCAAACCAATGAAAGCCCTTTTCTTCTGGAGATAAGAAGGAATTTTAAAGAGCAGGAATGTTTAGATCCCCTTAGCTCACAAAGGGCTATAGCTCAGTCTACACTGCAGGGTCAGAAATCTGCTTAGCCTTCCAACTCCCGCCTCAGCTCCACAACGCACTGACCCCCAACCCCCGCCCCAACCACCACATACATTCTGCCCTTTGTTTTTATGGGAAGACCCAGGCACAAGAGGCCAGGGGGCCAGGCTTCAAAGGAAAACTGCCAACTGTCTGACAAGAAAGGTAATCAAAAAGCCTCTTTTTCTTAAACAAGTGTTCAGGAAGAGTACCAACTGGTGCCATGCCTGAGGAATATATGAAAAGTGCCTTGCTAACTTTAAGGCACTAATAAATGTTGGTTATTATTATTATTTCTGTGGATAGGACTGGGTATGACTGAGATCAACATCAGATCATCTAGCAAGGTCCAACAGCAGCTTGGAGAGCCCATCCTCACGGTCAGACTCAGCTGTGCCCATCACAAGATACTCCTCAAGCACCTTCCCTCAGAGATGACCTCCAATCTACCCAATACATCTCCTGCGTGCTCCATTCTTTGAATGTTGTTTATCCCCATTACACCATGAACTCCTAGAGGGCATTCACTGCTTTTGCTTTTCTTCATATCCCTGGCCCTTAGGACAGTACCTGGAACATTGTAGGCTCTTAATAAATGCTTGCCGATTGAGTTCAGGGATAGCCATATAGGAAAGGATGATCTGAGAGCCTTTAGGACTCCCTCACCAGGCACCTTCTCTTTCTACCTAGAAATTCCAGTAGTAGAGTCACTTCTGTTGTTCAGCTGTTTTTCAGCTATGTCTGACTCCTCATGACTCCATCTGAGGTTTTCTTGGCTAAAATATTGGAGTAGTTTGCCATTTATTTCTCCAGCTCATTTCACAGATGAGGAAACGGAGGCAAACAGGATTAAGTGACTTGCCCAGGGTCCTGCAGCTAGTAAGTGTCTGAAATCAGATTTGGACTCAGGTCCTCCGGATTCCAGGACTGGCACTCTATCCACTGCACCACTTAGCTGCCCAGAGACTCACTACCAGGTTAAAAAAAAAGACATAAATACTGTCTATAGAATGTCCCTATTAAAAACAAAACAAACCATGGATGCTACTTAAAGTAACGCTCTCCCTAGTTCTCTCCCATGAGCAAATTTACTTGGATTCGTTAGTCAGTACCCTATCTGATGTCGGCTTCTATGATATGACCCTCCCATCATAAAAATGAGAGGATTGGAGCTGAAGACAATGATGACCAACAGCTCATGCCTAAGATTCTAGTGATATATGACATGTGACTTGAGAGACGTCAGCATATTATAGAGGCAGTATCTTGGATAGGGACTCAAGACACTTGGGTTCCTGTCTCTGCCATTAAGTAGCTCAGTGACCTTGTGTGATCATTTCCCTTCTCCTGGTCTTGGTTTCATGAGATTGGTAAAACAAGGGAATTTGGACTAGATGAACATTCAGGTCAGTCTAAGACACCTGCCAGGGAGCACCTGGCAAAGGACAGGCTTGTGTCCTTGCTTCAGCCTCCACCTTTGTTGTTCTTTTCTGGATAATAAATGGAACCCAGCCCACATTTATTTTTCTTTTCCAGAGGAAAGGAAAAAAGGATAAGGATATGAGGGAGGTAGACAGCTGGGTTGAGTGGGTCAGAATTGAGTTGAGACGAGACAAGAACCAATTCGGGGATTGGCTGAGGTGGAGTGGGGTAGACAACAAGAAAGTTTTAACATGGTCCCTTTTGAATAATCAGCCCAAAGTCTGCAGCCTAGAGGTCTATCTGGTCCCTGGAAGAAGAAGAATTAGAACAGAGATGATCTCTACTGACTTTCTCAACCAGCAAGGTCTTTGGAGCTATGCAATCAAATCTTACTTTTTGGATTTTTTTTTTACAAGATAAATATAAATATTAGTTTATGTTTCACATTTCAAGTGTCTTTTCCCCAAAATGCTTATAAACAACAAAAATTAGTTTGATAAGGAGTCCAACTAGGGAGAAACCAAATAAGGCCAACTCTGCAGATTGTTTCAATAGTATTTTATTTTTTCCTCCAATTATATGTCAAGACTCATTTTTACAAGATTTTAAGTTCTGAATTTTTATCCCTCCCTCCCCTCTTCCAAAAATGGTAGGTAATTTGATACAGGTTATACATGTTCTATCATGTGAAACATATTTCTATATCAAGTCCCAATTGTGAAAGAAGAAACAGATCAAAAGTTGTTTTGTTTTTTTTTTAAAAAGCCCAGAAAAAAGAATAAAGTAAGTGGGGAAAAAAAATGCTTCAATCTGTATTGAGTCCATCGGTTCTTATCTGCATGTAGATAGCATTTTCTTTCATGAGTCCTTTGTAATTGTTTTAGATCATTGTGTTGCTGAGAAGAGCTGAGTTATTCAAAGTTGATCATCATTCAATGTTGCTGATACTGTGTACAGTGTTTTCTGGTTCTGCTCACTTCACTGTGCATCAGTTCATACAATTCTTTCCAGGTTTTTCTGAAACCTACCTATTCACCATTTCTTATTGCACAATAGTATTCTATTGAATTCATATACCACAGCTTGTTCAGTCATTTCCCAGTCAACGGGCATTCCTTCTGTTTCCAATATTTTGCCTTTACAAAAAGGGAAGAAAAGAAAAATTTGAGTGTCTTTGGACATGCCTGGGTGGGAAAGCTTTTTGTCTTCTCAGGTTAATCATCACCCAGTCCTTGGTGAAGCTATGTGCCCCATGTACATGATAGAAGCCCTAGAGACCTGTCACTTGCTGGTTTAGAGGAGGGACCTCTAACCTACATAAAACTTTAAAGCAGTTTTAGCTTTAATAGTTTTAAGTTTTAATAACTTAATAATCAACTCACTCTTTCAACATCTTTTAAATCTGAGATCATCCAGATGCACTAGAATTACCAAATAGCTCATGTCACCAATGACTTTTTTCATTTATTCATTCAACAAACATTATCTACTAAATATTACATTATTAATATTAATAATAATTAACATTATTTAATAAATATAAAGTAATACTAGTAAGCAATTAAATAATATGTTATTCAATAAAATTTTTATTTAAATTATTTATAATAAATTATTTTAATTCATTAATTAATATTAACTATCTACTGTGTGCCAGGCACTAGAAAAGCAGACAAAACTGAGAAAGTTTCTGTCCTCAAGGAGATTACATCCTACTGGATGTAAACAGTTATATAAACAGGCAAATAAATAAATAAGTGAATGAATATATAAGTAGATAAAAATACATATAAACACAGTAAATATGAAATAATTGGGAAGAGGAAGATGCTTGCAAGGAGCAGGGGGAGCAGGATAGGCACATAAAAGATAGCACTTGATCTGCATCCTGAGGTAATCTTCTAAGAGGCATAAGCAAGAAGTGAGTGTATTTTAGGTATAGAAGAAGGCACAGAGATAGGACATGGATTATTGTGTAGAGAGAAGAGGCCCTGAGAAATGAAGAGAACACCATGAAATCCTTGGGTTGTGTATTCGAATTGGTGCCTTCCAGTGGATAAATACAGGTTATGTCTTTTCACTTCTGTCTTTTGGAGGATCTGATAGAAAGCACTGAGCAAGCCCAGCACTGCTGACAGTCCAAAGTCTCCTGGATTCTTGGCACATTGTATAGGTACACTTTGGTGAAGCAGTTAGGTGGCCCAGTGGACCCAAGACTGGAGTTGGAATCAGAAAGACCTGAGTTCAAAATCAGCCTCAGACACTTACTAGCTGAGTGACTCTGGACACATTCACTCAACTTCTGTTTGTCTCAGTTTTTTTCCATCTGAATAATGAAGATAATAATAGCACCCATTTCCCAGGGTTAGTTGTGAGGATATAATGAAATATTTGTAAACTTTTTGCAGACCTTAAAGCATTATATGAATCCTGGCTATTATTACTAGTCTCTCTAAAATCTGATAGCCCACTTTCATACAAATCTCGCCAGTCTTCTTCCCTACCAATACTCTGGAGGAAACATAGGGTTCTGTGATGATGCTGTTGACTATACAACTCCTTTGAGTGGTTCTTGAAACTCTCCAGGTCTTGGAGGACCTTCTTCCAGGTCTGGGAGCATTGGGGTGAATTGTGTGCTCTGACTCCGGATCCTGGAGAACAGGGAACATCTTTTATCTTTCATTGTATCTGCAGCACTTAGCACGTTGCCTGGAACATATTAAGTGCTTAGTATAGGCTCACTGATAGATTGGCTGACCAGAGCACATGCCACAGCCTACAGGACACTTCAGCTCTCACGTGGAGCTGATCCTCCCCTTCTTCAAGTAATGAAGAGTCTTCAAACTCAAATTCTTGATCCTCCTTCTTCCCCTCCAGGCTGACTTTCTAGACTTCAATGCTATTTCACCTTCAGCCACCCAGCCCCCACCATAAGTACCTTTCACTCCACCCCCTTCAACTCTCTCCTGCATGTTGTTTTCCCCAATAACAACAGAAGCTACTCGAGGATAGGGATTATATTTCTTTTATGCTACTACATAAATGGTTGTCTTGCCTTGTCTTTGAGGAGGAGAGTTCATTGCTTCCTTGATGATCAGTGCTAACATCATAGGCTTTCACACAAAAAGGCTTGGATTAGTGGGGTGCCTAAGTACTGGACCCCAGGTTACCTACTGCCTGTAGGAAATACTCTTGACAGTACCTTGAATACACTGGAGTGTATTCAACTCCAGTGGTTTCCATTGATGCTAAAGTGACTGAAATGTTGGTTGGGTGTTGGTGTCCACTGACATCCACAAAACTGCTTCTCTTGGAATTACAAGCTCACTCTAATATAACCCAAATATAGGCAATCCATTGACTACTAATTTTGAGATGATGTAGGGGTCAAAGTACAGTGTATCTGATTGTGGCTGATCAGACCAACATGACCTTGGAAGGCTCTACCACAGGTGGGGCACAAATAATCAGTCTACTGCCATATCATCAGAAGTCCCAACCATGCTGCTCAATTCCCTCCTGACTCATTCCCTGATCTGCTCTACCTACACACTGATTGTCCTGTCCCTTTATGATGAAAGTTGTGGCCAACTTTTTCTCCTGCACCTTTATGTGCTGTCTTTCCCCAATTAAAATATAAACTCCTTGAGTTTATAAAAACTCCATCTTTTTTTTCCTTCCTTCCTTCCTTCCTTCCTTCCTTCCTTCCTTCCTTCCTTCCTTCCTCTCTTCCTTTCTTTCTTCCTTCCTTCCTTCTCTCCTTCCCTTTTCTTTCCTTTTCCCAGTGCCTAACACAGTGCCTGGTACACAGTAAGAACATGATAAATGGTTTGTCTAATCCAATCTAATCTCTATTATGTTCATAGACCTAAAGATCAAAGAGACCTCAGAAGCCATGAAGTCCAGCCCCCTCATTTTACAGCAAACGTGGAAACTGAAGTCAGGGGAAGTTAAGCACCTTGTGTAAGGCTTCACATGTATTAAGTGTCAGAAGCTGGATTTGAATACAGTCCTCTGCCTCCAGGCTGATGCCTGAGCTCTGTACTGGCCTGCCTCCCCACAGAAGCCTCTTCCCTGCATAGGCTATAGGGTCTGTGCTGCAAAAATACATTAAAAGTCTGATCTAAAATTCTAATGTGGGATCTACTGCCAGGCACAGTGGGAGCCTCTACATCCTCAGTCTGCTTGGTCATTTCTGGACAGAGTTCAAGAGTGCAGGTGGAAAGAACCCAGGACAGGTGAGAAGGAGTCACGGTTTGGGGGCCTTGAGAAGCCCCTCTGCCCTGGCTCTGTTCTTGTTTCCCAATGTAGCCCCTTATGGGCAAGGGTACTAATGGGAAATGCCGTTTTCTCAGCTAGAAAGAGAGGCTGAAGGATCATGAAAGGTGAATGCACCTGCTGGAGAATGTCCACGAATTTTGGCCCTGAGAGCCAGCTGTTTGGGCCCAAAACAAGAAACAATCCACAGCAGTAGGAACCTTGGCTGACTCACTGATCTGATTAAAGAGTGACCTACTCAGCGCAGTGTCGAGTGACAGACACATCCCTTAGACCATACTACCTGTCCCCTTGTCTTCCTTGCAATGTAATGAGGGCAATCAAGGGACTTCCCCAACATCCCCCTCTTCCCGAACTGTTGGACTGGGCTTCGCTGGGGTCACTCCATGGTGAATGCATGGGGATGTACCTGTGAGAGCCATCCCACACGCTCTGGTTCTGCACTGGAGTTCTTGCAATCTCCTGTTGAGCCCCATAGGCTTATGCTTGAATCATCCCAAAGGGAATACAAGTCCTTCAGTGCAGAGCCAGAACATAAGGGATGACTCCCCCAACCCATCTTCACACATACTCCATGGAGTGTCCCTACAGGGCCTGGTTCGGCACCCCAGAGATGGGAGGTTCCTACACATAGCCCTATCATGCAGGGACTCCTCAAGGCATCTTGGGGTATAATAAGTCTCCTTTTCACTGTCCTCTTGGTGAATCTTTTTCTTGGCCCTCCCTCTTCTGGCATTGGAGCCCTGATCAATGTTTGTTTAACATCTCTGCTAAGGACCAAAGGCGGGGCAAGAAGTCAGGGCCAATGTGGAGAGCAAGGGGCTCCCAAGTGCGAGCCTTCCCAACCACGCAGTAGTGAGGTTGGAAAAGGTGACGTACCAAGTGTTTAACTGTCAGGAGCTAGTCAGAGCCTAAGAAAAGAATGTTGAAATATCCCTCAGGGGGAACAAGTTACATTTGTTAAATGCAATGACTGAATTTAAGAAACTACATTAGAGCTGAGAGAAGGAAGCTCTTCTGGGACCCAGAGTGAGACTTCATTAAAACAAAACCAAGACTGTGTCAAGAGCGTTTTTTTTACCAGGTGGCAATGTTCCAACAGATGGGGAATGAGCCATGGTGACCATCTCCAGGAGCCACATTGATGCCTTGGCCTCCATGGCCATACCCAGAAAGAGGTATGATTGATTGACCATAATTGACCACAAAGATGTCAACTAATTAGACAATTTGGAACATAGGTTGAGATGGAAATGGCTCAGTTGGGGTCTACTCTAGACTTCACTAGTTATATCCTGGGGAAGGAGGTGACAAGAATTCATGGTCCAGATGTCTGCTTCAGAAAGTGTTGCTGAGTTTGTCTAGTCTCATGGGAGCCTGAGAATCTTCCGCCTTGCTGGGAGAAGAGATAGAGTTTGCGGATCAATAGAACCACAAAGGACCTTAGAAGGGATCACTTGATCTGACTCCCCCACCCCATTTTACAGAGGTACCAGCTGAGTTCACAGGGAAATGACTTTCCCAAGGTCATACTGAAATGGTTTGATTTGACCAGTCTTAACAAAGTGACCACAGAGACTGAATTAGAAGTTTTTAAGGAGCTTTAATTTAATTTACCAGCTGGGGCTACTCTATACCGATTAAGGGAGAGCAGCCTTGAGTTCCGGGGGTGGAGAATCTTTCATACATTTCATTAGGTTTGCGTATCTAACTAATGTAATTTGTTGCTAAGCAGTTTGTCATATAGATACAAACAAGCGGTTACTAAGGAAAGTGGAGGGGGTGAGCTGACAGGGTCTGCAAGGTAAGCGGAGGGCCACAGGGCATGACGACTGAGCAAGGAAAAGATAAATTACTCTAGGCTGGCTTCCCAGGTAAAGATAAATTACTCTAGGGAGGTTTCCCAGGTTCACAGAGTTTCACTTGGCTGATTACTAATTCCATAAAGTATTTCTTAACTAATTCTACACTAGCAGACTAGTGGTTGAGGTAGGCTCCCAGGGTCTAAGAGCAGGAAGGGACCATGCAGATTATCTAGTTCAGCTCCCTTAAATTTTACAGATGATTTTGAACTTTCAAGTTTCCTTCTCTGATCAAAACCTCCTGTCCTTCCATTTCTCCCTCTGCCTCACTCTTCCTCTTCGTGATATTCAGTCATAGGATCATAGTTTTAGAGCTAGAAGGGACTTTAAGAGACATGCAGCCAATCCCTCCCATTTTACAGATGAGGAAACTGAGGATTGGACTAGTCAAGTGACTTGATCAAACAACCTGGGGTTCAAACTCGGCATCCCTCACTCTATCATACCCAGTTCTCCCAGTACGTCCCCCTCTATTCTGGTCTCAGCTCACTCCCTCAATAACCTTACTCTACACTTAACCAGATCAATTATGCATTATCTCCACCCCAGAATCCTTCTGTCCCCCTGTCCTTCCATTCATGCTTACCAACCCACAACCATGGGCTACCCCAACCATCCCCCTTCTCTGCTCTGATTCCTAAGCTACTAAAAGCAGGAAACCTGCTATAAATTCACATTAGCTCATCTCTTAAGGGGGAAGGGGAAGGAAAAAGAAGAGAATAAGCTTTTATATAATGCCTATTATGTGGCATATGGCTAGGAACTTTACAGATATTATTTTAATTCATCTTTACAACAACCCTGTGGGGCAGGTGCTGGAATTATGTCCATTTCACAGTTAAGGAAACTGAGGCAAACAGAGGTTGAGTGACTTGCCCTGGGTTACACAGCTAGTAAGTGTCCAAGGCTAGATTTGAACTCAGTTCTTCCTTACTCCAGGTCCAATGCCCTGTTCCACTTAGTTGCCAACAACCTGCTGGACATCTCCCACTATCACCTTAAACTCATCAGGTCCAAAACTAAATTCATTGTCTCCTCCACTAAATATGTCCATCCTTGAAACTTCCTTCTTTCTATGGGTAGCTCTACAATTCTCCTCATCAAACAGTTCACTGACTTTGGAGCTGTCCTCAACAATTCTGTCCTGTCCTTCCCTGCCACCTCCACATCTATGTTGTTCAGTCATTTTAGTCATGTCTGACTCTTTGCAATGCCATTTAGGCTTTTCTTGGCAAAGATACTGGAGTGATTTGCCATTTTCTGCTCTAGCTCATTTTACAGTTAAGGCAACTGAGGCAAACAGGGTTAAGTGACTTGCCCAGGTTCACACAGATAGTATCAGAAGTTGGATTTGAGCTCAGATCTTCCTGACTCCAGGTCTAGCACTCTATAAACAATGCCATCTAACTGACCTGCAATACCTAATCAGTTGCCATATCCTGATTATTGAACCTCTATATGCTCTCTCACATCTATCCCCTTTTCTCCACTCGCTTTACCTCTATTCTTGCTCAGTCCTGGACTACCACAACAGCTTAATTGGTATCTCTGTCTCCCCACTTCTCTCTCACCAATCCATCATCTACACTTCTGTCAAAATAATCTTCCTAAGTCATCTGACAATGTCACTCTCCTGTTCAAAACTTTCAATGGCTCCCTACTGCCTCCCAGATGAAATGTGAATCTATGTGAATCTATCATCAGCCTGATCACAGTCTAGGTGCAGTCTTCTTTTCCAGTCTTACTTCTCATTACTCACAGCATGCCCTCTTTGTAACAGCCAAACTAAACTGCTTATTCCTTGAACTTTCAAGCATTTGATGAGGTATCCTCATGTTTAGAATTCATCTCCTCATCTCAGAATCCTCACATTCTTTCAAAGCTCAGCTCAAGTGCAAACTTCTCAGGGAAGCCTTCACTGACATCCCCACCCCATCTTCTCAAATTATCTCTGTTTACTTGTCTGTGTATCTTTTATTTTTATGCCTCTTGGAGTAAAATGAAAGCTCATTGAAGGCAATTGTTGCTTTGCTTACACCTTGGTGTACTCTACACTTGACATAGTATAGACTACTAATCAATTGAATTAAATGAAGAAACTAAGAACCAGAGAGTCAATAATTTACCCAAAGGTTATAAACCTAATAATGGTAGAGCTAAGATTAGAACTCAGACCTTTGCTTATTCATGTGATCTCTTTGGTGCTACACCTCCCAGCAACCCCAAACAAGGCTGAGTCTCAGAAAGAAAAGACATGGTAGGTATGCTAGAAGATAAGGGACACATTGAGATGTCCTGAACCCAGGTCAAGAGCAGTAGTGACTGCTTTTTCACTCTGATTCCTCCTCCTTATTTTTCTCCCAGAATTCTGAAGAAATATGACATGAAGAGGATGGCATGTTTCTGGCTTCTTAAAACCAAGACTTATCACAGCACATCCTCAGAGGTCAACATTCTCCTCCGACAGCATCTGACATTAGCTCAAAGTTCCATGGTGCAAGATCTGGGAGACTCCCAAGAAACGATACTCCCTACTTTCCTTGTATTGCAAAAACAAACAACAATTTCTGTGGGGAAGGGTGCAGCTAGTTCTTGAGAAATTTAATAATAGTTATAAGTTCCTAGAATTCTAGACTGTTGTAACTGGAAGGAACCTCAGAGATGATGTGATTCAATCTTCACATTTACAGGGGGATAAACTGAGGCCCAAAGAGTTGAAGTGACTCACCCAAGGTCATATAGCAAATTATGGGTGGAGAGAGCCAAGACTAAGTAGTACCCAGGTCTCCTGTTTTCCTATCCAGTGTGTTTTCTACTGTCTCAGTGCGATTAAAGGAAAATCATAAAAATAATAATTCCCACTTACTTCAAGAAGTTGATTATACCCTGTGGAGTTACAGGCATAACTACTTTTTTGTGGTTGTGGCTTCATAGAAAGGGCGATGGATCTGGTGCCTCACATATATCAGCCCTATCTCCTCAAGTTGGGTACCCAACTGGAAGGGAAGGATGGGTTCCTTTAGCTACCCTCCTTTCCCAGTTGAAATTACTTTGCTTTTCCTCAAATTTCTCATAGTGTTTTGTCTGGATCCCTTTTTTTGCACTTATCTCACATTACACACAATAATAATAACTAGGATTTATTTAGCTTTTTAAGGTTAGCAAAGCACTGTACATGTTAATCTCATTTGATTCTTAGAACTCTGTGAGGTAGGTATCATGATCATTCTCATTTTGAGCTAAGGAAACTGAGGCTGAAACTGAGGTAACTTACTCAGGGTCACACAGCGAGTTGGTGTCCAAAGCAGGATTTGAACTTGGGTCTACCTGACTCCAATCCAGCACTCTTGCACACTGTGCCACTTAGCTGCCATCTAAAAGCTCCCTGTAGTTGTCTACTTGGCTTGGCACTTTGGCGCTGGCCTAAACCAGATGTACACTTTAGGAATTATTGATAAATAGATGCAGGAGAGCATAGCCATGGGAACCAGCTAGTTCTCTCAAGGGCAGACCAGCAGTGCTGTGAGCCACAACATTGATGTCTGGGAGTCATTTATTTTTACACATCACTAGGGCTGGGTGAGAGGCTGCGATTCCCCAAAATTTGTCTTCTTTCTTCCCCCTTCCACCTCTTATAGTTCCCTTAAAAATGATCTTCCCCAGGCTCATATCTTGTTCTTAACTGGCTGTCACCTAATCCCCTAAACCATTAACTCATAATGGGCCTTAGGGTGTTCCA
Source organism: Pseudochirops corinnae (assembly GCA_028646515.1). Classification (NCBI taxonomy): domain Eukaryota; kingdom Metazoa; phylum Chordata; class Mammalia; order Diprotodontia; family Pseudocheiridae; genus Pseudochirops; species Pseudochirops corinnae. The sequence goes on from CM053585.1 coordinate 48,055,787, forward strand.
CCCTCCCCTTTTGGGTCTCTTAAATACCCAACACCTTCCAGAAGGACAGGAATTTCTGATGTTGACAGATGGTCAGGGAAGCTTCAGCAGACAGATGGGAGGGTTGGGGGTAAAGAAAGCAAGTATTTGAGGAGTCAGGGGAGCCTTTCCAGTGCTTTTTCATGAAACACAGGCCATTGGCCACCTGTCATGGCATTTCACTGGTCTGTCCTACCTCATTTATTCTCTCTACAGAAAAGTGAAAATACACTTCCTCTGCCCTCTTAGCAGAGAACATAGGAAGTGGAGTGATAATGGCAAGTTGATGCCTCCATAGTGTGTGATCAACTTCTTGAAGTAAATAGAAATTACTATCTTTATTACTTTCTTTTAATTGCACTGAGACATGGTAGAAACCACTTTGGGTAGGGAGACAGGAGACCCGGGTCCTACTTAGTCTTGCCTCTCTCTGTCCATAATTTGCTAAATGGCCTTAGGCAAGTCACTGCATCTCTTTGGGCCTTAGTTTATCCCCCTATAAATATGAGGGTTGAATTAGATCATCTCTGAGGTTCCTTCCAGTTACAGCATCCTAGAATTCTAGCAACTTATAATTATGATCAAATTTCCCAAGACCTAGGTGATGGATAAGGGGGAAGAGACCCTACTATCAGTCATTTACACTTTAATATGGATTTTAGTCTGAGTATGATGTTGAAGAACGCATAAAAGGTTAGAGCTAGAAATTCCATTCCCCTGTTTTACAGAAACTGGGGCCCAAAGAGGTCACCTGAATTATTTAAAGTCAGTCAGTTCATTAACAACAGAGTTGAGGAACCAGATTTTCTGACTCCTAATTCAGAGCTCTTTCTAACACACCACACTCCAACTTGTTCCTGTTGTGGCCCATCTCTTGCCAAACCTTAGCTTTGGACTACTATTCATCCTCTTTGCTCCTACTGGCTAGTGTCTGGAGGATGTCTCACAATCATACTGAGTGAGTGTGTTACCATTACTGCTACTACTACCTATGATTACTACTACTATTACTACTACTACCTATGATTACTACTACTATTACTAGTACTACTGTTACTATCACTTACTACTATTATCTACTGCTACTACTATCTACTACCTACTACAACTATTACTACTACTACTACTACTACCTACTATTACTACTACTTCTGTTACCTACTATTATTACTACTACATTACTATGACTAGTTACTACTACTATTACTATTGCTACCTACCTGGTACTACTATAACCACCACCTACAACTACTACTACTACTACTACTACTACTGCTACTGCTACTGCTACTACTACTACTACAACTACTACTGCCATTTATATGAGGCTTTAAGGCTTGCAAACTCTTTTACACATGTTATCCCATTTAATCTGCACAACAACCCTGGGAGGTAGGTACTATTAAATTTTATAGATGAAGAAGCTGAGGCTAAGAACAATTAGCTTTCCTAAAAGTCATGCAGCTAGTAAGTGTCTTAGGCAGGATTCTAACTTAAGTCTTCCTGATTCCAAACTGGGGAAAAAAAAATTATAGCAAGTTTCTTTGATAAAGACTTAATTTCTCAAATTAAAGAAAACTGAGTCAAATTTATAAGAATATCTATCCCCAATTTATAAGAATAGGAATTCCCTGATTGATAAATGGTCAAAGGATGTGAACAGGCAGTTTTCTGACAAAGAAATCAAAACTATTGTTTTATGTAGTCATATTATTAAAATGCTCTAAATAACTATTATTTAGATAAATGAACATTAAAACAGCTCTGAGGTACCACTTCACATAGATCAGATTGGTGACAGAAAAGGAAAATGGTGAATGTTGGAGGGGATATGGGAAATTTGAGACACTAATGCACTGTTTGTAGAGTTGTGAACTAATCCAACCTCTCTGGAGAGCAATTTGGAGCTGTGCCCAAAGGGCTATAAAACTGCATACCCTCTGACCCAGCAATAAATACCACTATGAGATCTGTATCCCAAAGAAATAATTTTTAAAAAGGCATAGGACTTATATATACAAAAAATTTATAGCAGCTCTTTTTGTGGTGGCAAAGAATTGGAAATTGAGAAGATGCCCATCATTTGGGAGAATGGCTAAACAAATTGTGTATGACTGTGATAGGGTAGTTTCAGAAATGCATGAGAAGAACTATATAAACTGATGCAAAGCAAAGTAAAAAGAACCAGGAAATCATTGTGCATATTAACAGCAATATTGTAAGATGATCAGCTGTGGATGACTTAGCTATTCTCAACAATACACTTCTCAACAAGACAATTCTGAAGGATTTATGATGAATAATGAGAACTGATAGTATCTGAGTGCAGATCAAAGCACACCATTTTTTTTACTTTAGTTTTTTTGTGTTTTTTCCCTCTGTTTTCTTTCACAATGTGACTAATATAGAAATATGTTTTGTATGATTGCACATATCTAATCTATATCAAATTGCCAATTTTCTCAAGGAGGGGGTAGAAGAAGGAGGGGGAGAATTTTGAACTCAAAATTTTAAAAAATAAATGTTAAAAATTATTTTTATATGTAATTGGAAAAAATAAATATTTAATTATTTTTTGTAAGACAATCAGAGTTAAGTGACACAGCTAGTAAGTGTCAAATGTCTGAGATTGGATTTGAACTCAGATCCTCCTGACTCCAAAGCCAGTTCTCTATTCCACTGTGCCACCTAGCTGCCCCAAAATATTTAATCTGGAAAAAAAAAGAATCACACATGCTTTGTCAGGCACAACTGAAAAGGAACAGAGAAGTTGGAATACAACATTCAGAAGACAAAAGAGAATAGGCTAATAGCCCAGAATAGGAGTCTTCTAAGAATTCCTCATAAAACAACTAGATATGTGTAAACACTTTGAAGTTCAAAAACAGAAAATAAGAGAAATATAAAAGGTGAACATGAATAAACAACAATCAACCAAATAAAGATAGACTGCTTACATTTTTAAAAATGTATAATATGGAAACGTTTTGCATGACTGCACATAAATGATCTCTATAAAATTGTTGGCACCCTGGCCCATCACTAGTAGTCTTGCCACTGGATGTCTATGACTCTGAAGGAAAGAGTGAAGTTGAAGACTGTGCAGCTCTACCCCACCTTAGATCTGATTCATGCAAAAGTCAAGACATCACCCTTGTGATGCCATGGGTCCTCTTTGAATAAAGGATGAACAACAACCACATCAAATTGCTCGCCTTCTAAGGAGGGGAGGGGGAAGGAGGAGGGAGAAAATTTGGAACCTCAACATTTAAAAAAATGAATGTTAAAAATTTTTTGTTTGCATGTAAGCAAGAAAAAAATAACATAGACAATAAATGTTAAAAAATAAAGACAGGGGCAGCTAGGTGGCAGAGTGAATGGAGCAACAGCTCTGGAGTCAGGAGGACCTGAGTTCAAATTCAGCCTCAGATACTTGGCACTTACTAGCTGTGTGACCTTGGGCAAGTCACTTAATCCCAATTGCCTTGCCTTCCCCTCTCCAACAACAACAACTTAAGTCTTCCTGATTCCAAGTCCAACATTCTATCCACAAATTTATGCTCCTCAATTTCAACTGAGTCTTCACTGAAGCAAGACCGTCCTTTCTAGATGTCCTATACCACTCTCTACAGAAGTTATTCCAAATCTTTGCCTCCCTTTTCCTCAAGCCTCTCATGCTTCACTCTTCTCCCTCTCTCTTAGTTGAGAACTTTGCCTCTTTACTAAGAAAATTGAGGACATTTATGGGAATGCCTTCTTCACTTGGTCTCTTCATTTCACACTCCTTGACATTATCTCCCACTCTCTCCTTTTCTCCAAATCTCTGACAAAAAGATGGTCCCCTTTCCATGCCAGGTCAAAACTCCTACATTAGCATTTAATTCCATTCCCTCTCACCTTCTTTTGAAGGTTACATCTTCAGTCATCCCTTCTTTTATGAATCATCAACCTCTTCCTATTGTTTCATTCCCTGCTACCTGCAAAGATGCAGAAGCCTCCCCCATCCTTAAAAAATCCTTCACTATCTTCTCCCTTTTTTTCTTCACTTTCATAAAAAAGCTGTCTGCATTCATTGCCTCCACTTTCTCTCTTCTGACTGACTACTCCTCAACCCTTCACAACAGAGCTTCCAATCTCACCATTTAATGAAAACTGCTCTTATCCACCAAATCTAACTGTCTTTTCTCAGTCCCAATCCTTCTCAGACTGTCAGCTGCATTTGACCCTGCTGTCTATCCTCTACTCTCTTTCCTTTGGGGATTTCATGATACCCTTCTCACCTGGTTTTCCTCCTCCAGGTTCTCCCAATTAGAGTAGAGATAATAACTGAAACCATGGGAGTTGATGAAATCAGCAAGTGTGCTAGTATAGGTGGAGTAGAATCCAGGAAAATTTCTCCCACAGTTAGTGGGTGTGATGTGGATCTAGCAAAGGAGACAGAAAAGGATGGCTTAGACAGGTAGGAGAATGTGGAGAGATTAGTGTCACTGAAACCTAGAGAGAAGAGTATAGATAGACAGAGACAGACAGCATCCAAGGCTTCCGAAGGATCAAGAGGGATGGCCATTAGATTTGGGCAATTAAGAGATCCTTACTAATTTTGGAAAGGGTTGTTTCCATTGAATGATGGAGTTGGAAGCCAGGTTGCAAAGAGTTAAAAAGAAAGTGAGAGTACAGGAAGTGGTAATAGGTCATAAAGCCAGGGTTTGAAGCTCAGTGCTATGATTCCAAACTCATCCTCTCTCCAGTCTCCCACACTGTCTCTTAAAAAGAGCCTCAGAATCCACACAGTTCAACACCCTTATTTTACAGAGGATAAAAATGAAACGCATATAGAGGGGAAATGGGTTATCTAATATCACACAGGTAGCAAAGTACTAGGGGCAACTAGGTGGCACCATAGTGCATAGAGCACGGAACGCAGAATCCAGAGGACAACTTCCTGAGTTCAAATCTGGCCTCAGACACTTACTAGTTATGTGACCCTGGGCAAGTCACTTAACCCTGTTTGCCTCATCTGGAAAATGAGCTAGAAAAGAAAACAGCAAATCACTCTAGCATCAATGCCAAGAAAACCCGAAATGGGGTCATGAAGAGTCAGACAGGACTGAACAACAATGTGATGTATAGAGTACCCTCTGCCTCTTATATTCATCTATTTACTTGTATATAGAGTAATTTAGGGCAGCTAGGTGGCTTGGTCGATAGAGTACTGGGCCTGGAGTCAGAAGGATCTGAGTTCAAATTTGGCCTTAGATATTTACTGTGTGACCCTGGGCAAGTCATTTAACCCTTTTTGTCTCAGTTTCCTCATCTGGAAAATGAATTGGAGAAGGAAATGGCAAACCACTGCAATATCTTTGCCAAGAAAACCCCAAATGGGGACACAAAGACTTGGACACAACTGAAGTGACTTAACAATAACAGAAGCAAAATAATGAAAGAGGAATTCAAACCCAAGGCTTTGGATTCCATGTCCATTATTCCACATAGCCTCTCCTTATGCAACAGGAGGAGGCTTAGCCTCCTGTGTAACTACTTTCAAACATCATCAAAAAAGGGGCTGGGGAAGTTTTTCTGGGTAGGGAACTCTTGTCCCTTGAAATCAGGGGACTGGAGGATGCCACTGCATTCATTTTAGTGGCCCTTCTCCAGAGATATGTGATCCTCAAGGAATCATCACTCCTTTTGTTCCTACCCTCAGAATGTGGATAAACTTGCCTGAGTGATCTCTGAAGACTCTTCTAAGAACCCAGAACTTTTCTTCTTTCTTTAGGATAATTACATTTCTATTAAAAATTCCCACCTTAATATAGAATCTTAGAAAGAACGCAAGCAGCCATATTTGCGAAATAATTCACTGTAACTCCATACTGAGCAGCTCCAGGAGGCGGAAACAGTTCCAAAAACATTAAGTTCTTAAAAAGGCCCCCTACCTAGGATGTTAGCGCCATTAGAGTGAACGTTTTATAATAATGGAGGCACAAGTAGTTTATTCTGTAATAATTGCTTTCATAACCCATAGAGAAAATGCATCACAAATCCAAACAATTAAGTAAAGTGGCACCATTAGTCCTTTTGGAGTTCAGCTATTTGGAAAGATCAGTTACCGACTTTACGTCTAGCTTTTTTTTTTAATCACTGATACAGAATTTTCTGTTGGAATTAGATGAAACATCCTTCGTGTTCAGAGAGAAGATAGTTGAAAATAATATTCAAGTCTTCAAGTTATAGAACCTTTTGTTGCCAAAAAAAAAAAAAATCCCTCAAATGTATAACCTTGAGGGTGTTATTTGCAAATATTAATACTTAACTTGGCTATTCAGGGGGCAGTCATGATAACATTAGTGTGGGAATTTCCTTCACTGGTACAATTCCTTGCATTTCAATTACACAATTCAGCAAGCCTTAATTGAATACCCAGTATGTGCCACTATGCTAGGAGCTGGTGATATGGAGCCCCAAATAGCGCAGTCCCTGACCTCAAGAAGCTTTCATGCTATGTGGTGGCATAATATAGATAAATAAATACAAATGTGTGTGTGCGCGTGTGTGTGTGTGTGTGTGTGTGTGTGTGTGTGTGTGTGTGTGTCGGGGGTAGAGGGGGAGGGAAAGGATGGCCAGTGTTCAAGTAAAGCTTCAAGGAGAAGGTGATATTTGAACTGTGTTTTAAAGGATTCTATGAACTGGAGGTTTGGAGGGAGTGCATTCCAGACATGAGCACCACCCTTAGAAAAGCACATGAGCAGGGGAAGGCTATTATATGGAGGGAACAATTAGCAGACCAGTTTGACCAGGATAGAGAGCACATGAAGGGGAGTAATATGAAATAAAGCTGAAGAAGTAGATCTTAGGCATTTTGTGGTATCCTCTAAATGCTAGTCAGGGGATTTAAATTGTGTCTTAGAGGCAATAGAAAGCCACTGAAGACTTTTAAGTGGTAGAGGAGGGCGCCATTTTGGGATCTGATAGCCATGTGGAAGGCAGATTGGGGCAAAGAGAGGAGACCAATTAGAAAACTATAGTATAGTTACAACCATATATAGTTATGACTTTATATAGTTATAGACTATATGTAATAGTCCGTTAGAGGAGGATAAGGATCCTGAATAGGGTTGAGGCTGATCGGGTGGAGAGAGGGGAATCTTATCAAGACATTGTGTGAAAGCAGAATCAGTAAGTCTATGCAGATAACGAGGCCTCCCTCCACACTTTTCCATGCTGTGTGATTCTTGTCTCGCAGTGTGCTGTAGGCCTCCCTCAGGTCTTTTTCCACATTTCATTTTATTTTATTTTTTATTTTTTTAAAAATTTTTTTATTTACTCATTTACTTTTAATTTACAAGATTCAGTTCCACAATCACTTGGGTTTCAGATTTTCTCCCCTCCCTTCCCCCTCCCCCCCATGGTGGCCTGCAGTCATGTATAGGATCTGCAAATACTTTCACATTGTACAACAGTTTGGTCATATAGAAGGGCTGTAACCAACGAGTGATCACTGTTTTCCCATATTTCAAAGGTACCATTTCAACACTGGTCATTTACTGGTTACTCCTCACTCCAGCTATATGAGGAACCTACCTCCTTTTGTATTCATGTGTCCTTGAGGACGTTAGAGGCAGGTTAATCTACATGTTCCTGTGTCAATTCATTAACTCTTATTTAGGTTTCTGATATCCAAAGTAGCAAGTAAACTTGCTTTTGCATCATAAAACCATTTATTAGTGATTTGAAAAAATGCACATATATATGTATATACACATATGTATAATGTGTATATGTATGCATACACACATATATAATGAACACACATATACATATATGTACATACATACATATCACTTACATGGTACATGATAGTATGGGCATTGGAAAGCTATCAATACAACAGAGATGGGCTGCCAATGAAACAACAGGGCTTCTGCCAACATGCTTCTGGGAAGGAACCTTCTCATGTATTGTGTTCAGTTGGGCGCTCATGTGTCTTTCTGTTGGATTGTCCTCAGTTGGAATTCTTATAGAGCTGGGCTGTGTTCCCATTTTCCTTGTCTCTGGGGAGGTAGTCAGCTTCTGATCAGTCAAAAGTTACAAAGCCAGGTGGCTCAAGGGGCCGGTGACTGTTGCCTGCAAGGTCATGCTGGGCTGTTGGAGAAATGGCAACATTTCATCGGTCTTTTCAAAAACTGGGCTTTATTTGACCATTTGTCAGCCTAGTTGATGCCATGCTTGTGGCAGTCAGCTACCTAGAAGTGAAGCCCGCTAATGGGAGGTCCTGGACAATGAGATGGCAAGAAGGAAACACCTTGATGCGATTTTCCAATTGGCCAAATTGGACATTTGAATATTTTAATCATAGAAGAATCACAATGTATGTGTTAAACATGGAATATAGAACAAGCTCATTTCATTTTACCCGGCCAGCAGGGGTCCCTCCCAGCTCCAAACACTGCGGACCATAAGCCTTAGATTGCTCTTTGTGTGCCTGTCATCACTAGTGGCGCGGTGCAGCCAACTGAAACCTACCATCTGTCTTTTCTCTTGTCCTTTGGGTCACATGAAATGCTGATTCCTCTAAGGTTCCATGATTCATAGCATCAAGATTAATATCAAGATTAAAAAGAGGGACTTTTGCCGTTCTAACAGTTGGGGATCATTGAAAATACTGTGGCTTCCTAGATGAAATACAGACTGTTCTTCTCTGACTTTCCAATTCCAGGCCCAGTTTAATTCCTCATTCTGGGGTGTTTTCCCCACTATTGGCCACCAGTTCCATTTAATCAATTAGCATCAATTGGCTTTTACAGTGGTATATTTACTGAGAAGAAGTACAAATGTTGTGTTGTATCCCCCAACGCTCTCTGAGTCCCTGGGGAGAGTGAGCTCAAACTTACAGCAGTTTCTCTGTAGCATTGGTCTCAGTAATTTGACTTTCAAATGTACCCTAGTTGCTCAATGCATCTATGTTTCAGCTACTGCTAGACTGTGTCAGATGGGTTGCTTGGTACTTCAGTCCTCACCATCTGGAGGCTGGCACACATTGACATAGACTCCAGCTACCTTCTGACCTTCAGAAGATTACAAAATCACACTACTCCTTCACCCAAGTGTTGGAAAGCCTAGATACAACCCTGACAGAAACAACAGCTGAGTGATAGTTCTCTTGGCTTTGGTTTCCCACTGTTCTGGGAGAGAGGAAGCTTGAGGTCCCCTCTTCTGTCCAGAGGTCCAAAGCAGCTTGCTCAGACACCAACCCAAGACATCTGGGTAGTGCCTTTTGAACATACCCCAGTTCTGACTCCACAGACAATCAACAAGGCCCCTTTTCACCACGTGTTGAGAGGACCAGGGACAGAATGTCTGCTCATGCTCCAAAATCCATGTGGGGATCACCTCGCTAGCATATACAAGCCACCTGTTATTCATATTTCTATATTGTCTTCTTGACAGAATATAAGCTTCTTGAGGGCAGGAGCTATTTTGTTTTTTATCTCTGGCACCTGGGCAGCTACATGGCACAGGGCATAGAGTGCCAGGCCTGGAGTCAGGAAGACTCATCTCTACAAGTTCAAATCCATACTCAGACACTTACTAGCTGTGTGACCCTGGACAAGTCATTTAACCCTGTTGCCTCGGTTTCTTCATCTGTAAAATGAGCTGGAGAAGGAATTGACAAACCACTCCAGTATCTTTTCCAAGAAAATCCCAAATGTGGTCACAGAGTCAAACATGACTGAAATGACTAAACAACAAGAGAAATCCCTGGCACCTCTTTGGTACTTAATAAATATTGAATAAATTATTACGAATTGTACAAGGGTTATAGAACTAACAGTTCTACGTCTACACTGAAGATAGAAAATTAGTTTAAATTGCAGCATTGGGGGCTAATTTAGACATATGGAAAATCTCCTCGCTGCTGAGGAGGTCATGAAAGCCACTTCTCTGGAAGTTGTTACACATGGGATAAAACTGAAGTTATTTGCAATGACTCAAGAATGGTCCTGGTGGAACAGGGGAGAATGGATTGGACTGAGTTCCCTCAATTCCTCAGAGGTCTATGATTCATGGAGGCAAGAAACATTTAGCAGGAGTTCCAAGCTTTAAAAGCTGCACTGAGAGGCCTGTTTTCTCTCTGGTGTACATTAGGCAGCAGTTAGCAAATGAGTTTTAGGTTTCAATTTTGAGATGCTCTGCTAATGAGAGTTGTTTCTGACATCTTGGATCTGAATTGTCTGACTTGATTTCTTCTGCTAGTATGAGTAAATTCCTTGGAAAAGTTTTTGGACGGGCTGGTAACAATGGCACCTGGGGCAGTAATAAAGCCCTGGAAGGTAATTGATGGCTTGCCATGGGCTACCTGGCTAATTACTTAATGCATCAAGCTGCTCAGTCAGGAACAATAAGAAATAGGAAGCAGATCAGGGAGGTTGACTGCTCAAGGCCAAATTGTGAGTCAAAGATGGAGCTGGAAGATATGTTTGCCCTTAGCTCCAGGAGTCAAGCCAGATGTAATAAATTCGGAGCAAAAGTCTATCCCATACTGCACCTGCTTAAGTCAACAAGCATCCCCATTTTGGAATACTGATGCAAACAAAAATACAAAGAAAAGAATGAGAGAGCATGTGCTTATGAACATATGGTAACCAGGTGGGAGACAGGGCAGCCAGTACCTTCCTCCCTACCCCCACCCAGCAGTCCATAGCACTTTTTGCTTCACTTTCTAGGAAAGACAAGGGACAGAGGGAGCAGTGGGGTCACCCCTTTTCATTTGGGAACTCAGTCATGCCAGTCACCAAGCTCAGAAAGGCAAGAAAAAAGCTCAGTTGTAAACCTTATGGGTAACAGTAATGCTTCCAACTGTAACTTACCACAAAGATTCAGGTAGGTCCTGTTATCTCTGTAAACTGTCCTCTGTGAAATAAAGTATAAGGTACTTACAGTCCTCAAAGGGCATCTTTTAGAGTTAACTGGTAGAGTCAGCAAAATATTTGCCGTGATTTCAAGTTCCAAGAAGGAACAGGTATAATAACAATTTGTAAAATGTCATTTTTTAAATCTCTCTGGTCCTATGATTTCCTTGTCTTTCATTGGAAGAAAACATGACAAACCAATGTCTGTTATATCATCAATCACCATGATGCTAGTCCACATTGATGGAGGGTATATAAGGGGGAGACTGACTAATGAGGGCCCAGGCCTTGGAGCATCCTCAGATTTGCCTTTCCTTGGGGGCAGAGAGCAAGTAACATCCACTGGCTGATTACCATTCAATTGACTGCATGGGCAGTGGGGGAGGAAACCCATGTGATAATGGAATCTTCTAATTGACTAAGGTGTCAGAAGGACTGATGACTCAGGAGGCACCAACCCAGATCTGAGTTCTCATGCAAAAAAAGCATGACCTTCTACTCCCTCACTTTCTTTGGCTTCCTAGCAGGAGACAGAAAATAACTGCTATGAGGGTCTGGGGATGTAGAGCAGAGGAGAAGGGCAACTGTCCTATCTCCCACTTGGATACCGTGTGTCTGTGAGCACATGGCATTTCTATTTCTTTGGTGTTTGTGTTTTTAGTAGAATGGATATTCTAAGAGTGGTCAGATGATCAAGTGAGCCTAGAAGACTCATCAAAGATATTAGGAGTTCCCCTGGCAAGCCATGTCAGTAACAGAGTCCACTAAAGTTGGTAGCAATGGTGGCTGGAGAGATCTACCTCCAGCTGGGTATGGACAATGGCAGTTTCAGGGACCTTAAACTCCTAGTGATGGAGAGAAATGCCAGCTTTGGACTTTAGAAGGGACTGAATCTTGAAGCTTAACAAAGAACTACACCAAAAAGGAAATTCATGAAAACTCTACAAATGGAGAAAAAAAGACTCCTAGGGACAAGAGTTGGGAGGTATAGCTTGGCCCCATGGGTTCTCTACGCTTGTGCCTCATTACTACTGTGTTTTATCTTCGAACCCATTCTCTTCAGGGACCTTATGGGGGAAAGGGAAAGTGTGCCCTCAGTAATGGGTAGGGATTGCTTTTGTTACTATTGATGTTACTGTGGCTGCTCAGAAAAATCTTTTTTGTAAAAGCGAATAGAATTCATCTGGTTGATTAATAATAGTGGGCACATTGCTGGAGGTACAGGAATTAAAGTATGAGAAAACCCAGTGTTGGTCAACGGAATCCTGAGAGAGAAGTTGAAAGTAGCCCTCTGGGAATCTGGCCTGCTAATGGGAGTGGGAAATGGCGGAATGAGCCCAAAGGGAGTGCTACAGGTATTTAATGGCTACACAGTGCTTTCCACAGAGTATTCCATCTAATGCTCACAACCGTCTTGTAATGTAGAGAGTTAAAATTATGTTTCTCTTCATTTTTACAAGTGGAGAAACTGAGGCTCAGAGGGGCAAAATAGCTTGACCAAAAGTTACACAATTACATGTGAGCACTAGAATTTCAAAGCCTGAGCCTTTCCTGTTAAACTAGAGCACCTGTTTTAGCAACAGTTTAAATGTAGCCCACGAGAGCCCTGGGAGTCCTTATCCTAGCTGCTCCAACTTTCACTGATAAGTTAGGTCCCCAGGGGGTTGGTTAGGTACACTCCTCTTTAGAATTCTAGGGATGGCCCTCAGGGATCATGAGCATCTTTTTTAATGCTATTGCCTCCATCTTCCAATACCAATTACCAACTAAAGTATCTCTTCCATATCCTCGAGTGACCAGTGTTTAGCACCCCAGTATCATTTAACAAACTAACATCAATTAGCTCTTAGTAAGGGATATTAACTGAGGAAACAGAAGGAGAATAGAAGTTTTAAGACATTTCTACCAAATACCAAAGGCTACACTCTCCCCTACCACCTCAGTACACAGGTCACAGTATATATATACTTTGACAACATAGTGTTATTTCCAAAAAACATGTAAAATTTACTGTACAACTATATTATGGTATAGACAAGAGTGGGCAATTAGGTGGCACACTGGATACGGTGCCAGGCCTGGGGTCAGGAAGACTCATCTGCCTGGGTTCAAATCTGGCCTCAGATACTTACTAGTGGTGTGACCCTGGGCAAGTCACTTAACCTCATTTGCCTCAGTTTTCTCATCTGGAAAATGAGCTGTAGAAGGAAATGTTAAACCACTCTAGTGTCTTTGCCAAGAAAAGCCCGCATGGGGTCATGAAGCACTGGATACAACTAAACAACAACAGACAGCAATAGTCTGGAGCAGGGTTCTTTATTTAATTTTTTTTTTTTTTGCTTTTTTTTTTGGAGGGAGGAAGGCAGTTGGGGTTAAGAGACTTGCCCAAGGTCACACGGCTAGTATGTGTTAAGTGTCTGAGGATGGATTTGAACTCAGGTCCTCCTGACTCCAGGGCCGGTACTCTATTCACTGCAGCACCTAGGTGCCCCCAAAAAATCTTTTTTTTTTTCCTTTTTGGAGGGGGGAAGGCAGGGCAATTGGGGTTAAGTGACTCGCCCAAGGTCACTGGAGCAGGGTTCTTAACCTCTTGTGTCTTAGGCAGTCTGGCAAAATATATGAATCAAATGAGATATTTGCAAAGTGTTTAACACAGTGCCTGATACATAGTAGGTATTTAATAAATACTTATTCCTCTCCCCTTCCCATCCCCCTTCTCAGAATAATGCTTTTAAATCCATAAAATAAAATGCGCAGGATTAGAAAGGAAACCAAGGGTTAATCGAAATGAGGGTGTGATGTTTCAGAGATCCTATGAAATCTACCCCTAGACCCCTTTTGGGAGAGAGGGTGCATGGTCTGTGTGCCTCATGTTAAGAACTAATCTAAAGTATACATTTTCATCAGCCATAGCAATAAAGGAGTGGGATTCTCAAGGGAATCAATATTTTTATCAGAGAAGGAACGTTCCCTAGCTTCAAAGGGGGTTTTCAGGGAGACATTTTCATGGAACTTTAGAATTTAAAGATTATTAAGGTCAAGCTCATTTTCGAGATGAGCATATTGAGGGAATGGTCTCGCCCGAGGTGACAAAGCCAGTTAGTAGAAGAGCCAGAGATGGAGTCTATTATCTCCAGACTCCCAGGCCAGTGGTTTTGCTGCTACATCGTGCTGACCCCTTGACTCTTATTCCTCCATTGAGCCCAGGACAATTGCAAGGCTATCGAGTTACTAAGATTATTCTATTTCTACCACTGCCTGGGCCCTTATGTGTTCTCATGGATTTTGCTTTTTGGAGATTTTTTTTTCTTATCTAATTTAGAGAAAACGAGGAGAAAGAAATGGAGCCATAGAAAGATTCACATGACAACTAGCTAACATACACACTTCTATGACTTTAAAGACTGAAGCCAAAAAGTTTTCTTCATAGGCTGAATTCATTCCTTTTGTGAAATTATATTTCAGCCCAAGGCAAGAGCTGAATTCTGAGCTGAAGCAGGGTCCTAAGCAATGACAAGTAGGTGTGGGATGGCAAAGAGTAAAATACTCTCCACTCACTACATTACCTCTCTGTGACTCAGTTTCTTCCTCTGTACAATGAGGTACCTAGACCAAATCTCTGTTATGGCCCCTTACAAATGTAGAGCCCATGAAATGACTGTCTGATCTCTTTAAAACCCATTTCATCCCATCACTGTATTCTCTGTCCTGGTGGTCCCAGAAGCATCTAGCACACAATGCCTTCATACCCTCAATAAAGGATGAATGAGTGAATACATGAAAGAATGAATGAATGCTCATGTTCCATAAGGAATAAGAAGCTGAGAGTTCTCCACCAGGGGCAAAGGGGGCTTACTGTAGCTGCTGGGGCCTCCTTTTGTTGTTTTCAAGGCTGAGTGCTCTACTAAAGCACCTGCTGCCTCTTGGCCCCTGAACAATATAACAGTCAATGGAGGATTTTCTATAATTTTACCACCCACTGCTTTATGGAAGGAGACCTGATTGGATCAGTCTTTGGGAGTATCTGTCTCTTTTCCCAGCCCTTCAAAAATGGTTTGAAAATGCTTTCCAAGTCAGATTGGAGACTGGGGACTTTAGACTGAAGACCCATCACCCTCATTTCCTGAAGAACTCAGCTATATGATCCCTTTCCCTTTCAGGTCATTCTATCGTCTGCTCAAGTGTGTATATTGTATGTATGTGTGAGTATATTGTGTTTGTGTATGTGTGTGTGTGTGTGTATGTGCATGTGTGTGTGTGTATGAATAGATGTATTATGTATATAGGGGGGTGTTTGGGGGAGAGGGAATAAGCAAGTCCTGGACAAGATTCAAGCTTCCTGGTGATAAAACCCATATTGAGGACACCTAAAAGGTCCCTGAGGGAGGGAGAGAGTTGTAATGGTAATTAATTTAAATTTGAAGACCCTTTTTGTTATGTCAAGTAAGCAGGTACTTAGCCCTTAGTAACTAATCAAACCTTTGTGGCTAAGAGGCAGAGGGTGTGAATTCTGTCTCCTGTTGCTGACATAAGAGGAAGGGTTTGTCTGAAACAGGAAGCCAATGCTTTGTGTGTGTATAAGAAGAGCCCCAAAGAGAGATGGGAAGATTTAGAACTTTTTCCCCTGGATGGCTCCTGGTAGAAGAGAAAGAGAGTTTCTCTCAGTGAGCATCTGGAAGCTGACTGAGAACTGAGAGAGGATTTCCTTGAGACCAGAATCTGGTGAAGACTGAAGTTGCTGCAGAGAAGGCCACCTGGAAGGCTGAGATTTCTTCTGAGTCCTAGGGCCAGCTGAACTGCCAGAGGACTGAAGAAGCGTGACTGGGATAAGACTTTGTTTGTGACTTGGTTGATCCTTGAGTTCCCAGGAACGGAAATTGTGAAGGTTTTGATATGTGCTGGACCCTGTGAACTTCAGTGTGTAGCAGGAACTGCCCAGAGGACTGGACAAGGACCTGGGAGCTATCTGCCTTTGAATCCAGGTGACTGGTAGATTCAGGTAGGAGCTGGGACCTTGGAAGGGGATCCAGGGAATCTGAGAGACCACCCTGAGTCAAGATGAAGAAAAGGCCTCTCCTTGGATAGTGAATGCTGTGATGAAATTGAAGTTTACTAGAGACCAAGGGGTGGAGGGTTTGTATAATTTTCTAATGATTATATTTAGTGAATAATGATACTTAGTAACTGATTGATAGATAAGTGACTGATTAAATTAATCTAGTTGCCCCATGAGTGGAAGACTATTGTATTTTGAGATGACTGACTGACTAAGGAGGCAAATCTCCTTAGGGATACCAGATGATTTGTTGAGTCTCCATAGTATGTCTGATTGTGATTTGTTGGGAATGTTTGCCTTGATTTATTATGGAATAAATGGAGTATTCACTATATTGTGTAATCAGAACCTTAAAAGCTGTTCACAGTAGCATTCTTTTGGGAAGCAGCTTGTGCATGGCATTACAGGAGTAGAGATCAATCATCATCTGGGTGCCTGCGGATATTTCTTGAATGTGAATCTTGTTAGGCAGGGGTATAGGTTTGGAAAGAGCCCGGGAGTTAGAGACAGAGAAACTGGGTTCAAATACCCCAAGGTCACCTGTGTAATCTTGGGCAAGCTGTTAAATGAAGGAATTGAAACAGTCTGGAGTTTTTAACCTGGTGTCTGTGAAGTTATTTTTTAAAATATTGCAATAACTATATTTTAACATAATTGGTTTCTTTTGCAATCTAATGCAATTAACATGATTCTGAGAAGGTGTCCAAAGGCTTCCCTGGACTATCAAAGGGGTCTTTGAGAGAAAAAAAGCTGAAATGATCTCTTGCTCAAAATTCTATGCTCCCATATTGGATAACTCCTCATTGCCCTTTTGGCTTGGGTTTCCTTTTAGTTCGGAGTTAGGCAGAGCTTGCCTCCTACCAAATTCTCAGCTCTTAATAGGATGTTTCCGAATGGAGGTTGACACATGATGGCACTGCCTTGGGTGGCATAGGAGGGGTCATGTCTGCACCAGCTGAAGAAAATAATGATAAAAGCGGGAACTCATCAGGGTTGGACGTGACCCAGAGAGAACCTCTAGTCCTCCTTCCTCCTTCACTTCCTCATCTCCAGTTAGGAAAGACTGTAGCTAGCTGTAAAATACTGATGTCCATCTTCTCCTTAACAATCTCTAATAGGAAAGAAGAACCAAACAAAAAAGATTAGGAGAAAAAACTCATAGTGATGGACAGCTTGAGAGGTGTGAAAAGGCTGAGGGGGTGGTAGGCTGCCCCATGTACTAAGGGGGAAGCACAGGACTTTCCTGGCAGCTTACATGGGAATAGATTCTGCTCACATTTTTCTCTGGACAGCAGGGCAGTCCCTAATTAGTGAGAGAGGAGAAGGTAAAGCATGGAACCAGGTATTTCTAAGTCTGGCACCAGACATACTGTGGAGACACAATAAGGACCAGCCCTTCATATGGAAGGGAGGTATGGGATAGAGAGCAGGCCTCAGAATCAGCGAGACCTAGGTTCAAGTTCTGCTTATAACACATGCTGGCTCTGTGTCCCTGGGTAAGCCACTTAAATTTTTGGGAAAAGGATCGGTCTTTTATATTATCCAACATCTTCCTCCCCTCCACTTGGCTCCCCTAACAGCATCTGTAGGGCTGAGTAAAATTGGGCATTTACTGCCCACTGAAAGAAAGAATAAATGGATGAATATAAGATAAATTATGGAGGTTATGGTGGGGAGTGTAGGGCCAGGGGAAGGGGCTTCATTTGAATTTTTAATTGATGTGCAGCATAGGTTAGGCAGCAGGCTGTAAGACAGGTTAGAGAAAAGTCAGTCTGTTCAAAGAACGTAGTCTTATTAATTGAGCTAACTAGACAAATATAGTGAATATGAAATCATAATAACCCTTTGGACACGAAAGCATATACTTAATAGTATTTAATTTTCGAAATGTCCAACCCATTTGGAGTTTTCTTGGCAAAGACATTGGAGTGGTTTACCATTTCCTTCTCCAAATCATTTTTACAAATGAGGAAACTGAGGCAAACAGGGTTAAATGACTTGCCCAGGATCACACAGCTAGTAAGTGTCTGAGGCTAGGTTTGAACTCATGAAGATGAATCTTCCTGAATCCATGCCCACTGTTTTATCTGCAGCACCAGCTGCTCCACTAGTGTTTAATATATATTGATAAAAAATTAATATATTGATATATTATTTAATATAGTGATTTTTATATTATTGTTATTATATTACACATCAATCTATTGATAAAAATGGATAATAATGATACTAACAATGATAACAGTTCACTTTACAATAAAACATAACATTTTATAATTGCAAAACATTTTATATACATAATGGGAAATTGTTGAGGGTCCACAATGTGCTAGGTTATAGCTAGGAGCTAGCAAAAATGCTAGGTTTGTGAAGCACTTTACATATGTAAGTGCTGTTATTATGCTTATTTAACAGATGAAGAAAACTGAGGTTTAATGAGGTTAAGTGACTTGCCCAGGGTCACACAGTTAAATAAGGCTCTGAGGTAAGATTCAAACTCGGGTCTTCCTGACTTACACTCCAGCACTCTCTAAGCACTGAACCACTTAGGTACCTCCACTGGTACAATCCTCATGTGAAAGGCTGGGGAGCCTACGTCTGGAGAGACATGAGGACAAGTAATAGAAGGGCCCTGCTACCTGAATTGGAGTGTGCAAAGCCTTCTGTCACAGATCCCAGTTCACTAAACAGGGGGTGAAAAGAAGCCTTTTTGATTAGCTATGAAACTAGAACACAGATGCTTTCAAAAGTCTCCAACCAGCTGTAATGGAAATGGGAATTTGAAGATCTTCCCTACCCCTTAATAGACCTGGAGGGGAGTTTGAAGTCCTCCCCTGCTTTGAAAGTAAACTCTGTCCCCCTAATAGGCTGAATGTAATCACATGGAGCCTGTGATGGAGGGAATTTGCTGAAGGGAAGCAGAGCCCACAGGAAGCTGGTTCAGAGCTAGCCAGACTCTGGAGGGAGACGGTGCTCAATAAGGAGATAGAGAGGTTTGTGAGTAAATATTGATTTTGTATTGGTTTCTGGGAAGGCTAAAGGATGGCATGGCTCTCCATGTTTTTATGGCTTCTGAATATCTTTGGTACTCTGATGGAATTGACTCACTGGTTTTGGGATTCAGTTTTCTGGTGTCTAAATAAATGTTTCAGTTTGGTTCTCTACCTGGAGAATCTGGTATATTTTGTGATTGAATGTCATGCGATACTTATAGGCATGGTCTTTATTGTGATTGTGGGTGCTGTAAATATTGCATTGGCACTACACCAGCCAAAGAGTGGGTGAGTGGGAAGAGGGTCTTGTTCCTGTTCTTTCCCACCCTGGTGGTTTTTGCGGAGAGAGACATCTATAAGCCTCTGGATAAGGAGATGCTTCCAGCCCTCCCTAGCCAAGGCCAACATATGACCCATAAAACAGAGCCAGAATATTTGGATTCCTGTCTTGGCTCTTCCATTAACTTGCTGGTTGACCTTGGACAAGTCACAGATTTAAGTCTAGAAAGAACTTAAGAGATCATCTAGTCTGATCTCCCCATTTAATAGATGAGAAAACTGGGCCCTGGAGAAGTGAAATGATCTACCCAAGTCATGAAACCTTCTTGCTCCTCAGAGCCTTGGTTTCCACACTGGAGAACTAAGGGCATTGTGTTAGTGGCTCTCTACAATCTCATCTACTTTTAACATTCTGTAGGATCCCTTCTGGCAGGGAGAGTCAGGGAAGTTTTCCTGGGTGAGATGGCATCTGAACTGGGTCTTCCAGTAAAAGGAAGGATTTCTGATTAGAGAGATAGGAATAATGGCCAGGATAAATACACAGGGGCAAGAGGAGAGAGATGCCTCATAACCCAGTAGAGCTGGCTTATAGAACAGCTACATAATAATCATACCCCCCAGATACAAAGTATTCCTCTACCTTCCAGCAACCCTGTGAGGTAGCTGGGAGTGTAAGTATTGTAATAGTTTCCGTTTTGTAGGTGAAGAAATTGAGACTCAAAAAATAGCCATGGGAAGTGGCAGGGACAGTTTTTGAATCCTGGTTTGCTCACCTTTAGTCCAGTTCTATGGAAACGTTAGCTAGGTCCCAATTAATGTGAATCATAACCCACTGAAATGACCACATGTATTCAAATTTGCACTATTCAGAGTTATAATTATATAAGATAAGGCCATTGGCTCCAGCCCAGTGGAAGTGTGCAATGGAAATTCAAATAGTGCAACCACCTCAGGGGGGATTTATCATTCACATTCATTGGGACCTGGCTATAAAAATAAGTTTAAAATGATACTGAAAAAGTTCCTGCCTCATTAACTGTATCACCCTGGACAGGTCACTTAAATGCCATCTGCCTCAGTTTCCTCATCTGTAAAATATACACTCTACTTACCTCAGAGGGTTATTGTGGAGAAAGCATTTTATAAACATTAAAGGGCTATAGAAATTTGAATTATTATTGTTGTCATTGTTAAGGTTACTTTGTAGGTAGTGAGGATGGATGAAGCTTTTCGGGAATTATCACAAGGAACTCACCTTTGGCAGTGACGTGAAGCCTGGGTTGGGAGAGAGAAAAGTCTGAGGTCAGGGAGCTCTGTCAGAAATCTTTGGTCCATTGCTGTACTATTTTTTAATTGTCCCTGTTGAACTTTGTCCTACCCTTGACCTAGCCTATTGCGCCAAATTATTTTGAATGACGTCCTTGTTTTCAGAAGTGTTAGAGGCTCCACCTGAACTGGAGCCATGTCATGTGCTCAGTCAAGCATTTTAATGTTAAATGTATCAGTATCAAGTAAAAAAAAAACACTTCCACCATGGGACATCACAGTTTATCATCTTCTGCTTGACACTGAACTTCTGATAATTAGTCTCCATCAAAATAACTCAACAAATACAGTTTAAAGCCTTCCACAAATGGCATCTCCTTTGGTCCTCACAACAACCCTGGGGTATAGGCACAAAGGAGGTCAAGAGATTTGTCTAGAGAAGTAGTGAGTAATGAGTAATGGGGTGGAGGTGGGGGAGTGGGGATTGGGGTGAGTTCCTAGCACTCGCCTGTTCATGACATTTCATCTCTTGCCCCCATGTTTTTGAATAGATTATCTCCATATCTGTTCTATATTCATTCTCTTCCACCTCCTTGTGGATTGATTCCTACCTGGCTGTATCTCTTGGGACTTCTTCCTGGAACCTCATCTCATCAGTATCTTCTACTCCTTCTCCCCCTCCCCTCTATTGGAAGGTGGAGATCAGAGAATTCTTCCTAGAACCTCCCTTTAAGGAATTCCTAGGAAAGCTAGCCATCTCTTCATTTTCTGCACAGTTAGATTTCTTTGGACTTCTCCTGCTCCCTAATCCCATCCCCTCCTAACTCAGTCTTGCTGTTTATCTTCCTTTTGTATGTCTTCTTCCATTAGAATGTAAGCTCCTTGAGGCCAGGAATTGTCTTTTGGCTTTCTTTGTATCCCCAGCTCTGGCATAGTATCCAGCATATTGTAGATACTTAATAAATATTTATTGACTTAAATAAATATTTATTAACTTAAGGAACAGCTCAGCTACCACCTTGCACACAAGATCTTTCCTAGTCATCCCAGTTCTTACTCCTCTACCTGGTAAAAATAAATTTAATAGCTTTGTATTTATTTATGTATATGCCTACTGTATTTTTCCACTTAGTAGATGTAAGATCCTAGAGAGGCAGGGCATGTTTTGTCACTGTCTGCATATCCCAAGTGTCTAGTATAGCATCTCATACGTACTAGATATTTTATAAATCTATCTTCTTGCTACTTTTCTGATCTTCAGGAAGTCACTTAACATTTCTAGGTCTCAAATTCTTAATCTATAAAATGAATCAGTTGAACTAGGTCAGAAATTCTTACCTTTTTTGTCTTGGCCCCCTTTGATGGTTTTATGAAGCCTATGGAGCTTTCTCAAAATTATGTTTTGAACAGAGGAAATAGAAATAGAATGGGAAAAATACAGTCAGCAATAATAACTGTGAAAAAAATTTTGAAGCAAGTCTCTTTAATAAAGGCCTCATCTCTCAGTTATATAGAGAAATGAGTTCAATTTATGGGAATAAGAGTCATTCTTCAACTGACAAACAATTTAAAAAATGAGCAGTCAGTTTTCAAATAAAGCAATCAAAGCTGTCTATAGCTACCTGAGAAAATGCTCTAAAACATTATTGATTAGAGAAATGCAAGTTAAAATAATCTAAAATAATCACACCTATTAGATTGGCTAACAGGATAGAAAAGGAAAATGGAGATGCACCGTTGGAGTTGTGAACTGATTCAGTCGTGAACAATTGGGAACTGTGCCCATATGCTTATAAAACCACACATACCTTCTGACGTGACAATATCACTACTAGGTCTGTACACCAAAAGAGATTTTTAAAAACCAAAAAGGACTTACATGTACAAAAATATTTGTAGAAATTCTTTTCTGATGGCAAAGAATTGGAAACTGAGGGGATGTGAATCATTTGGGGAATGACTGAACAAGTTGTGGTATGCGATTGTGATGCAATACTGTTGTGCTGTAAATGATGAGCTAGATGCTCTCAGAAAAACTTGGAAAGACTTACATGAACTGATGCAAAGTGAAATGAGTAGAACCAGGAGAACATTGTACACAGTAACAGCAATATTGTAAGATGATCAACTGTGAAAGACTTATCTATTCTCAGCAATACAATTGTTCAAGACAACTCTGAAAGACTCAAAATGAAAAATGTTATCCATCCCCAGAGAAAGAACTGATGGAGTCTGAATACAGATCAAAAAACACTTTTTAAGTTTTATTTTTCTTGGTTTTTTAAATTTTGGCCTCTGTTTTCTTCAACAACATGACTAATAGGGAAATATGTTTTCCATGACCACACATGTATAACTTATATCAAATCTTTCCTCCTCAATGAGAGGGGTGGGGAGGAGAGCAAGGATTTGGAGCTCAGTTTTTAAAATGAATGTTGAAAGTTGTTCTTATGTGTAATTGGGGAAAATAAAATACTAAATAAAAATAAAATGAAAAAATAAAGTACATATCAACTGCCACTTCAACAAGAAAAAAGCACTCGTGGCAACTTCTCATATGCAGATATGCAACACTGAGTCATCATTCTCTCCACCAATAAGAATAGTCTTATGCAAATGATTTGGGTTTGAAACCTAGATTAAAATTTTACAAACAAATTCATGGAACTGAGATTAAGAACCGCTGGACTAAATGACTTTGATAGTCTTATGTAGCTTTGAATTTTTCTTTTTTTGAAATTAATTTATTTAATTTTAGTTTTCAACATTTACTTTCATAGGTTTTAAATTTTCCCCTCCTCCCTCCCTAAGATGGCATGCAATCTGATATAGGCTCTACATATACATTCTTTTTAAGCATTTTTACATTAGTCATGCTGTACAGAAGAATTATAACAAATGGGAGAAACCATGAGAAAGAAAACAAAACAAAAAAGAAAATAATTTGCTTCTTTCTGCGTTTCAACTCCATAGTTCTGTCTTTGGATTTGGATGGCATTTTCCATCATGAGTCCTTTGGGATTGTTTTAGGTCCTTGCATTACTGAGAAGAGCTAACTCTATCAAAATCAGTTATTGCACACTGTGGTTGTTACTGTGTACAATGTTCTCCTGGTTCTGCTCACTTCACTCAGCATCAGTTCATATAAGTCTTTCCAGGTTTTTCTGAAGTCCACCTATTCATCATTTCTTGCAGCACAATAGTATTCCCTTACATTCGTACACCACAACTTGTTTAGCCATTCCCAATTGATGGGCATTCCCTCAATTTCTAGTTCTTTGCCACCACAAAAAGAGCTGCTATAAATATTTTTGTACATGTGGGTCCTTTTCCCATTTTAACCATCTCTTTGGGATACAGACCTAGAAGTGATATTGCTGGATCAAAAGGTATGCACAGCTTTATAGCCCTTTGGGCATAGTTCCAAATTGCTCTCCGGAGTGGTTGCATCAGCTCATAGCTCCACTAACAATGAATTTGTGTTCCAACTTTCCCACATCTTCTCCAACATTTATCATTTTCCTGTTTTGTCATGTTCTCTTTCTGAGGCTAAAGAGGTCACCTTCCTCTATTGCTAGCTGCTGATTTGACACTAGTGTATCACTCATTCCTCTGCAGCCTTTTGCTCTTCTCACCCCCACTTCATGTACCCTCTCATATTGTAATGTAGTCCCTCAAAAGAAGCATTCATTGTAAGTAGGCAGGGTGTCACCATGTTCTGTTCATAATGTCCCTTGTCTACTTCTTCACTATCACCTCTAAAAGATTTCTGCTTTCCTCTATGCTTCCTTGTGTGTCTTTAGGAAGAAGTTTCTTGCTGGTCTTTCTCTTATTACTCTGTAGTTATCTGCATTTATCACTCTTACTATAGTTCTACTGTTTGGGGTATTTAAGAACCAAATAATTTCTTCAGTTCTGGTTTTCTTTTTTAAAATGTTTCAAATTCTCCTTTATTATTTAGTTTCATCTTTGTCCTGTAGAGTTAAGCTCAAATTTGGAGGATAAGTTCCCCTGGCTTGCATCTTGATCTCCATTGCTCTTTGGAACACATTATTCCCTTCCCTCCCTTTTCTAAGGGGTGCGGTATAGTTCTACAGTATTCAAATGTCCCTGCCTTTGCATTTGATTAATTTTCTCCTGATGGCTTGAAGAACTTTTTTTTTTTCTGAACTGAAATGTAAAATTTAACTACTATTTATCTTGGAGTTTATAACCTTGGGGTTATTTTGTGGAGATAATCTGTGAACTCTTTCATTTGGGATTTCATTTTATAGGTTGAAAAGTTCCAAGAAGTTATCCTCTATTATTTTCTGCATTATTGTGTTAAGGTTTTTTGTCTTATCATATTATTTTGGGAGACCTATGATCCTTGGGTTGTTTTTGTGCACCTTTGAGATCCATATGTTTGGGAACATATTTTCTCTTAATGTTTTTGTTCATTGTATCTCTTCTAGGTTGCCCTTTACTCCTATGCATTCTCAATCTAGTATTCTCTTTTTTGTTTCTTTAGTGAACCTTACCATTGCAGTTTCCAGTTTTCTATTCTATTCATTATATTCTGCTGTACAGGACATAAATTCTGTCCTTTTAATTCTCATTTCTGTTTAAACAACTCAGGAACAGTATGTCATGACTCCATGTTCTCACATCTCACAGGGTCCTCTGTCTTATTTAGTGTTGTATCATTTTCCTTCATTTTACTGTATTTATTCATAAATGACTGAACTCATTTACTAGATTTGGAGGCCATATTTCTTTCTGTGTAACTGTTTTTCTTATTGATTTACCTGTTTATATTAAAGATCTTTGAGATTTCTTCTTTCTGAAAGCTTTGGTACTTTCAGTATCCCCCACTCCCACCCCTTATTTTTCTTATCACTAATTTCCTGATTCTCTCCCCTCTGATTTTGGTTTCCTGGGGGCTGGATCTCAAAGCATCTTAACCTCCTCCCACACCAGCCAATTTATGGTTCACCAGCCTAAGTCTCTGTCTCAATTCACTTTTGGGTGGTCAGAACTAGCCTCAACTGGATGCTGTGTTCTTTTTCTCAGGCTTGAAAGAGTGCTGTACATGCCTTCTTCCCAAAATGGATGGTATCCTGTCCTGGCAACCTGTCCTACTGCCTATGTTCATCAGTTCTCTGGCCTGGAACCAGAAGTTCAGAGCCAGCTGGCAACAACACCAGCAGTTTAGAGCTTTGCAGCACTGGTGTTTCTGGGTTGCAGTGCCTGGCAGGCTTTTCCTCCTGAAGTGCTGCAGCCAGGCTGTTTGTCAAGGACCTAACGAACTTTCACAGCCTAGAGCTTGGATCTCTATGACATTAGGAAAGGGTGACATGGGGATCAGAGGTGGGTTTTGATGTTAGCCTCTGTTGTCTCCTTGTGTCTGCTAATACGGTTTTGCTATTGGAAATATGGAAAGTAGGGTAGGGTGCTGAGTGAGTTCAGGGTCAGTGAGCATAAGTTACTGGCTTTGTTTGTTTTTGTAACCTTCTTTTGGGTTCTGAGTGTCCTAGACCAGATTAAAAACTGAAGTTGCTTTGTCTTTGTTGTATACTTTCTGTTTTGGAGAAGTTTGAGAGACTGTGGGGATCAAAGACAATGTCTGGTCTGCCATCTTATTGTTCACGTGACTTGGAAATCTCGAGAAGCTTACATTCTAATGGGGGACTTTAAGGTTTGCAAAGTCCTTTATATGTGCTAGCTCATTTAATTCTCTACCCCTGTGGGGTAGGTGCTATTGTTCATCCCTATTGTTTTTGTTGTTGTTCAGTCTTTCCCGGCTCCTTAACACCCCATTTAGGGTTTTCTTGGCAAAGATACTGGAGTGGTTTGCCATTTCCTTCTCCAACTCATTTTACAGTTGAGGAAACTGAGGCAACTAGAGTTAAGTGATTTGTGCAGGGTCATATAGCTAAGAAGTGTCTGAAGCCAGATTTGAATCCATATTCTGGGACTATATCTACTGTATCACATAGCTGCCCCAAATTACAGATAAGAAAACTGAAAAAGACATTAAGTGACTTAATATTACTAGCTAGCATTTATATATAGCACCTTAATGTTTCCAAAGTGCTTTACATGCTAACTCTCAAAATAACATTCTCAAATATAACGTTCTCATGTTATATGTTAAATATATATATATATATATATATATATATATATATATATATATATATATATATATATATATCTAACATTCTCAAAATAACCCTGTGAGGAAGACATTATCATTATCCCCATTGTATAGATGAGGAAACTAAGGTGGAAAGAGCTTAAATGATTTGTCTAGTAAGTATCTGAGTCAGATTTTGAGCTCATGTTTTTGTGACTCCAAGTCCAGACCTCTATCTACTGTGCCACCTACCTACCTTTAGCAAGGACATTATAGACAGACAGATTGATAGATGGATGCATGGATAAATATATAGATACATAGACAGCAATATACAGAATAAATATAAATAGAAAGCATGAAGCAATCCCTACTTTTAAGAAGTTTATACTTTAATATCTGACCTATGCTAGTAGAGAGAGCACCCACATTGATGAAGTCATAAGTTTTTTGATCCTATGATCACTCCAATAACCAGATATGTGAACACTGAATGACCTTATATAAAACCTTCCTGCAATGGAAACAACATGAGGTAAGCTATTCAAACTCACTGTTTCTGTTTGTAATTTCTGTGGTAACTCATGCCAGCAAGAGTGTTTCCTTCACTTCTTTTAATGTTGGTTTTTTTGTTTGTTTGGTTTTTTTTTTTTTTGCTTAACTAAGACAGCTAAATAAGAAGAAACCAGGATCTCCGGCAGAGAAGTGAAATTGGGAAATCTGGGGTAGAACATCTCAATAAGGCTCAAATACATAGCCCTGCCTGCTGTCCTCATTGTGACAAAACCTAATATGGTCCCAAACTCATTAGCAAGGTGTCTGCTGTCACCTGATGTCCAAGACTCTCCTCTGGAGTCTGTATTTCTTGATTCAGCTATTTCAGTTTATTATTTATTGGCTTTACCTGGGGTGGGGAAGTGAGGAACTACATAATCTCTCTCTTAATTTTTGTTTTTCCCTCTCAGAATCTCAGTATAATCTACCACCCCCTCCAGGAAGGGAAGGGAAGGGAAGGCAAGGGAATACAAGGGAAGGGGAGGAATTCATGGGGATCATGATAGCCTAAATCATTTAGCTTTTCATGTGGTCACAACAGATACATTAGCTGGATGAATCCTGTTTGAACAGAACTCAGGTTGTCAGGAACCTTTATCTTCTTTCTGGAAGTACAAGAATGTTTTCTCCTTTCCTTTTCTGCTCTTTCTCCTGTTTGTGCAGCTAAGGAGAATAAATGGTGTTTGAGGTAAGGTGTACATAGTGATGGGTGATTCACGGGATTAGAGAAGAAGCAAGAAGGGAAGACCTAGAGAGGGAGTTAGTTGCTAGTAGCAATTAGGGAGAGGAACCATGAGTAGGGATTTCCATACATCTTTGGGATTGTGTCACTAATTAAAAGGTTTTTTTGTTTTCTACTTTTAAATAAAAATTTCTTTTATAATATTATGAACATAATATTACATATTATGAATATAATATGCCATAGAACATGGCAAGTTATTTTCAGTATGGGGGAAGGTGGAGTAAGTTACCATGCAGATATCTTGAATGAAGGAGATGCTCCAAAAGGATGAGGATATTCACAGAGTGCACCTGCACCTGCATGAATCTCTGACAAAAGAGGCTGCACTGATTTAGATTAAGACTCCTTGATTTTCCCTGATTCTAATGTCTCTACAACTCAAACATCTATTAACCAGACACTAGTCTCCATTCATTCCATGTGAAAAAAAAAAAGATTCACAGGAATAGTCCTACATTCCTTGACTTCCATGAGGATGTGCCAGACATGATCACTTAAACAATGCAATGTTTGAAAGAAAGACAACTAAAACCCTTTCAGTTCTGCTTTGTGGAAAGGATTTTAGCATAAACTTAGTATCAGAGCTGGACCATCTTTGCACTTCCTGCCTACCAAATAGGATTTGGCCTGGGAATTCATGCCTGCGGTGGAACTGAGAAATGCCACGAGCATCATCATCATAATAATTTTAATCTTCTTATATGGATTATCAATTAACAAAAGCACGTTGCTTAAAATAATGGTCTTTACTTTATTAAACCATTTAAAACCTGCTGATGTACTTCAAATATTTCCCTAAATCCCACCTCGAGGAGTTCACGTCTTCATATGACTTCTGGGCAACTTTGGGATAATCACAATTTTTCTTGGCCTCCATATCCCCAACTATAAATTGGGGATAACCCTGAGAATTCCTTCCATGTCTAAATCCGATGTGATCCTCTCATTCTTTCTCACTATTCAAACAAATGAGCAAGTCATTTATTTAACAAGAATTTATTAAGCACCTACTATGCACCAGGAATGGTACTAGGTAGGTATTGGGGACACAAACAAACCCTGACCTCAAGGAGCTTACATTCTACTGCTAACAATCTACTGGACTAAAAATGAGATGAAGTTGATGTCAGTTTAATTCTCTTTACAATTGAGTCTGGCCTTATCCATGCAATAGCATCCTTCAATACTTCAGAACACAGATCTGTAATTTCATCCATGTGGAATAGTTCCTCCAGTGTTTTAAACTATTTTTCTGGTCATCTCCTCAAGATGCTGCCACAACTCTAGTCATCATCCTCATATTCCCACCTATAGCAACCTTGGACTCACCCCATCGGTCTTCCAGCTCTGATAGATAAGTTTTTGCTTTATTTTTCTGAGGAACAGGGCACCATTACACTTTCTGGCTATTTCCACACCATAATCTTTCAATCCTGCCCCCCTTTTCAACTCTCCTCTAAATGCTATCTTCTTTCATTAGAAAGGAAACTCCTTGAGGGCAGGAATTATCTTGCTTCCTCTTATTTGTACTCTTAGGGATTAATAGTGTCTTGAATAGTGAAACTTTCTTTTTTTATCTATCTGAAACTGAGGCAAACTGGGTTAGGTGACTTGCCCAGAGTCACACAGCTAGTAAGTGTCTGAGGCCATAATTGAACTCAGGTCTTCCTGGCTCCAGGTTTGGTGCTCTATCCATTGCACCACATAGCTGGTTCTCTATAACAATACCTATTCATAATATGTGTTCCCAGTACCCCCTAAGGCTCTGTACTCACATGGATTGGGTCACATTCTGAGTGCTAATGGAGCCCTGCGATTTACCTTATCTGAAGCTATGAGTCTCTTTTGTTTGATGTTTTCTCTCTTGATTTTGTTTGTAATGTAATAATTTGGAGCTTGACATGTTGGCATTTAATACAAATTATGGATGTAATTCTGTATATCTTACTCTGGCTCCAAAAACTGTTGTGTTGGTGTCATGGAGCTATACATTATTTCCGAAGTCATTTCATTAAAGCTGATAACTTTTAAAAAATCTCTGTGGTTGATGATGCCCCTCCTGGGGGTCTAACCCAGGCAATCTCTAAATATACCTCAAGTATAGCTCTTTCCTCAACATTGGTAAAGTTGATCCCCAGCTTCTTCTATACAAGCTCTTGAAGTAATAAATGTTTTTTTTTTTAATAGAACACTCTTCACTTCAGACTCAAAATACAGAAGCTACAAAGCTCACTTGAGTCCATAAATAGATACAGAAACAAACAAAGCTGTTTAGGAGCCCACAAAGTTCCACTTAGAAAGGAAATGAACTTGGAGTTACCATTGGAGCGACATTTTTATACTCTAGGTGGTCCTCCCTTCCTTTGGAATTCTACACCATCCCCTAAGACTTGTAACACTATTGAGGTTTAAAATGTCAGGGTTTAGGGGTTCTCAAGACCCCAAAATACCAACATGTCAGATCCTGCCTGAATGAATTTGATTGAAGCCTTCTTTCAGCCAAAGAAAAACAAAGTTTATTAAAGATTCA
The DNA here is from genome assembly GCA_028646515.1 of Pseudochirops corinnae. Lineage (NCBI taxonomy): Eukaryota > Metazoa > Chordata > Mammalia > Diprotodontia > Pseudocheiridae > Pseudochirops > Pseudochirops corinnae. The sequence goes on from CM053585.1 coordinate 48,086,257, forward strand.
TCATATTCGTAGACTTTTAAGGAGCCGAAGCATTTGTGATCCTTGTATTGACAAGTGGGCCAGACTGAATCTCAGCTAGATAGAATGTGAGCACCTTCATGGTCTTATATATAGGTCTTATATATAGAAAGACTGTGGGAGGGATCTAGGGTGGTCAAGTAGTCTGTGGTGACTAGAGGAGGGATTTAGGGAAGGTCTGGATGAGGAGTCTAAGGAAGATCTTGATGGAACTGGGGTGACTAGAGGTCAGATTCCAGGAACCAAGAGAATAGGATTTTGATGGGATCAAGGGTGGGAAGCAGGAGGCAATCCAGAGGTAACAGACAATGGAGGACTAGGCTAGGTTAAGGGTAACAGATTTGGGCATGAAAACCCAGATCAAGTGGGAAAATTCAGGGAGAACTCAAGATGAGGGGTTTCCCAGGGCCTACAGGCAAATGGAACTCAAATTCTTTTGGGGTAAAGGGAAAAGGTGTCAGCTTCAGCCTGTACCCTGTCATTACCACTATGTGGTTTAGATTACTCCAAAAGGGAAAACTTACTCTGAAGACAGCTAAACAAGTAATACCCTCCCATTGGACCTATACCATCTAAGTAACCTACTCTGATGGAAGAAGGTAGCATGGTCCCCCTTTTCCTTCTTCCCTTCCTGCTTTATGTGACTTTACTCTCCAAGAAGAATGGAACCACATGGCAGATCTTTTTTCTTTAGAGAGGAAACTCCCCTTCTCTACTAGAAGCTCCTGTTCCCAGACTCTTGAACCTGGGGACTCTTGATCAATGAATTAACTTGGGATCATATTCATGAGGCAAGTCCCAAGGCTGGCACTCCCCAGGAAATCTCCCTTCTCTGACTAGAAGGCTAGACTCTGAGTTCATAATATGTAGGAAATCAAAATTTCCTTTCCTTATATAGGACACACACAGAGGAATTTCAGGAACACTGAACTGCTACCCTCTTGGGCCACATGGGTAAGTACATCTCTACTTATGCCATGTGTTTTTTTGCTAAAATTCTCTCAATGGCCCAGTTGCTGCCACCTGTGGATCTGGGAAAGTCCATTTTCAGGTCTCCAGTCTCTGACCTGTACTCTGAAAGCTGTGTCCCAACACAGAACTCTCAGATCCTCCTACACTAACAGTAAGCATTTCCACACATTTTCTTCTGGCCAGTGTCACTAGATCAAAGGGTAGGTGGCAGGGAGTAAGGTATAAAGATTGGAAAGGCAGGAGGGGTCTGGGAGATGAAGGGCTTTGAACACCAAATAGAGGGGCTAGTGCTAGACCAACTAATTAGACTAAAAGCAATAGATTGCTATTACAGGCAAAGTTTAACTTACACAAGACAAAGCACAAATCCTAACCTGAAACACTCTGAGACATGAGGGGTTTGAGGTAAAGGATACAGATGAACCACAGACATCAGACAGGCAAGGATACAGAGCAAGCAGTAGAAATCCCCCACTGAGACTGGGAAGGGATATCACAGAGATCTCTGGGCTACAACAGGAGGAGAAGGAGGAGGAGGAGGAAGAGGAAGAGGAAGAGGAAGGGGAGGAGGAAGAAGAGGAGGAAGAGAAGAAGGAAAAGAAAGAGCAGGAAGAGAAGGAAGAAGAGAAGGGGAAAGAGGAGGAGGAAGAGAAGGGAGAAAGAGGAGAAGGAGGAGGAAGAGGAGGAGAAGCAAGATTTGTGATTCTGTGAAGAGCTCTGGAGACACAGCATCTCACTCTCCCTTATTTGGTGTGCAAATGCCTGCCCCAGAAAACAAGGTAGCTCACTACAGCTGGCAAGGACCTGGGATTTAACAGTGACAGTCAAAATTTCTAGTGGATGTATCTGATTGCTTTTCTGCCTCTTATGTCACATAGATAGGGAGAGAAAGATCTTCCAGGTAATCTAAACTTCAGTGGGGGCCATCTCTAGTTGTCCTAATCTATATCTTGCCACTGGACCCAGATGGCTCTGGAGAAGAAAATGAGGCTGGTGACTTTGCACAGCCCTGCCTCACTTAAATCCAAGTCACTTGTAAGTCATGGCATTACCTTCCCGATGGATGTCAAGGACCTCTTCAAGAATGAAGGACAAACAACAACAACCAGACTTCAGTGATGTCCCTGAGAGGTCTCACTTACCCATTCATCCAATAAGCATTTATTAAGGACCCACAATATATTGGGGAAAAAGAGTAGGGACTCTTTTCTTTTGTATTGGGGATCTTATTTCTGATGAAGAATTCTACAGCTTTCATTTAATTTCCTCAAACCAGGGTAGGCTCTGAAAAGTCACTCAGCAGCATATGCCAAATGTGGAAGTGTCATCTTCACTCTACGCTCTCCTGGTTCTAGGTATAAAGCGACGACCTGTCATTGAGTTCCATAGCATCTGCCACTTTGAGCGGTCTATGGAGGAAGAGGAATGTGAAAGTTATTATATATTGTTGCCAGTGGCAATTTAAGTCCTTCCTGAATTTCCATGATTGTCCACACGGAGTAGCTTTAGTTTAAAGTGGGTGTGGCTTGAAAAACAGCAACAATTTAGGATTGGAGCATCACCATTTGGCTGCAATTGAGCCCAACTGGACAGCCACTTCCTCTTCAATCTTGCTTCTCTGGAGGCACTGTGGGGAAGAAAGAGAGGAGCAGAGTACAGACAGGGAAGCTCTCCTACTTCACTCATACCCTGACACAGGTTCTGCAAAGCACAGGTCCATTTGTTTAGACAGCTAGGTTTACAGAGTAACGGAGCTGGAGTCTGGAAGACCCGAGTTCAAATCTTACTAAAGACCCTGAGCAACCTTTAATTTTCTAACCCTCAGTTTCCTCACCTGTAAGATGAGACTAATAATAACACCCATCTCGCAGGGCTGTTGTGAAGGTGCTTGGAGATAACATATGTGACGGGTTTTACAAACATTTACCTGCTTTAAAAAAAATGCTGCCATTATTATCAGGTGCCCAAACTCCCCCTCATAGGCACTGCATAGATTCTCCCCTTTCTGGATAATAAAATAAGAAGGCAATATACATGTATTATATCCTTACCATGAGCTGGGTACTATGCTTTACAAATACTCTTACTAGATCTTCTTAACAACTCTGAGGTGGGTGCTATTATCCTCATTTTACAGGTGAAGAAACTGAGTCAGACAGAGGCTACGTGACTTGCTCAGGGTCACTCAGCTCAGAAGTGTCTGAGGCTGGATTTGAATTCAGCACACTATTCACTTCACTACCTAGCTGTTCCTGGATACAGACTGGACCTGTGGTTTCATCAGTATAGGGGAATCCCAGACAGGGAGACTTTCTCAGACCTTGCAAGTTGCCCCCTTCTCTGCAATCTCTTCTTAGAGCAGTGGTTCTCAACCTTCCTAATGCCAAGATCCTTTAATACAGTTCCTCATGTTGTCGTCACCCCCAACCATAAAATTATTTTCGCTGCTACTTCATAACTGTCATTTTGCTACTGTTATGAATTGTAATGTAAATATCTGATATGCAGGATGTATTTTCATTGTTACAAATTGAACATAACCCACAGGTTGAGAACTGCTGTCTTAGAGAATTGGGCATACCAATTCTGTGTTCTAAGGTCCCTCCCAGTTCTGATATTCTATGTCAGAGGTGGAGAACCTGGGGCCTCGTGACCTTCTAGATCCTTAAGTGCATTCTGTAAAATTTGGATTCAGTCAAAAGGCAGCACTTAAGAATCTAGAAGGCAATAGGTTCCCCGCCTCTCTTCTATATCCTAGCTCTGGCAGTCTATGCCCCTCCAAAGCCATGACTTCCCTTGAGAAGTTAAGTGACCTACCTAGGGTCACACAGCCCACAGGTATCGAAGGCAGCACTTTCTGACTGAGGCTAGGTTTCTTTCCACTATACCACAATGCCTCTTGTGAATAGTAATAGTAACAACAATAACATTTAATGTTTATGGTAATGTGGCTTACAAGGCAAGTTCTCACAATAAACCCATAAGGCACGTAGTTTATGTAGCTCCCTAAGACAGAGACTATGTTTGCCTTCTTTGTAACCCTTGCACTTAGCACAGTGCCTGACACATTGTGGGCATTTAACAAATGCTTTTTTTTTTTTTGGAGGGGAAAGGTAGGGAGATTGGGGTTAAGTGACTTGCCCAACGTCACACAGCTAGTTTTGTGTTAAGTGTCTGAGGCCGGATTTGAACTCAGGTCTTCCTGACTCCAGGGCTGGTGCTCTATTCACTGTGCCACCTAGCCACCTCCAAGAAATGCTTCTTGAAGAGTACATGTGTTAGCATTATAGCATTTTTTGATCTGGAAGTTAAACCTGCTTAGAGTTAAACCTGCTTACTTTGCAAATAAAACCAAAACCTGAGACTCAGAGAGATTAAAAACAATGATTTGCCCCAATCACAGGGGTAGAAAAGCCAGCCAGGATTCCATCTGAGATTCTTTGGAATGAAATCAAATCATCTTTACATTCTGCTACATTGTTATTATTATCTTTTTATAGACAAAGAAACTCAGATTCGGAGGAAACGAAGTGACTTGCCCAGGGCCACTTAGTGCCAGAACCAGGATTTCTAGTATACCACAGAATGTCTCCTGTCCTTCTTGGGGAATATAAACCCTTCCCCGTAAGGTGTGAACCACAAAAGCAATACAACCAGTCCCTCATCAACCAACCATCTACTGCCCTGACAACATGATCACCATAGCAACAAGTACTGCTGACGCATCCTACTCACCCTTCCTCATTTCCTCTGCCCACTCCAGCACGGAGACCCCTTTCAGAACAAACCAGTTACTGCTGACCATCCATCTACCCTGCAGAAGAGAATAGAGAAAAATAGCCTGAAGGGATTTCAATCACAAATCTTTGGACACTAAGGCACCACAGGATGCTGGAGCTAATAGATGAGCTCCGGTGTGTAGCTGAGGGAATGGGCACATTTAAAAAGCTGACCTGCTGTTCACCATGTTGGTGAGGGCTGGTGGGCAGCTGAGTAAATGGAAGTGAGCAAGAGTGATTAAAAACAGTATTAGATGTGGAGTGGGATCATATTTGAAACCAAGACAAGTAACCTGTGGAGTAACAACAATGATGTGCTCATGTCACTTAGAATTCGTGGCAGCAAACACCAGAACCAAGGGAGAGTATTTGTTAAACAGCATGGACTGACTCAGAGAAAGTGTGGCACAAGCAAAGACGCAGGGAACCTGGGGGGACCTGGGAATTGGCTGTATGCTTATAATTAGCTCTCAAACCACTTGATGCCACAATCTCAGAAGCTGCTGGTATTTTAAGAACAATTTTATTCACGTGGTTTTAATTTGGGTCTACTCGATTCACGAGACTGTGGCTGGGAGGTAGAAAGAAGCTTTCTGAGCCACATCTCCAAAAAAGGGAAAAGTGAATTCAACAACCAAAAAAAAAATGCAACCTTTGGTGTGTCATTTCCTTGACTTCCACTCCACAGCTTCAGTTTCCTTATCTGTAAAATGAAAGGGCTGAGCTAAATTATTTCTAAGGTCCCTTTTAGCTCCAACATTTTATGTTCTAATGTTCCTTTTGGTTCTGGCATTATATTTTCAAAAGTGTCTCGCAATTGTGACATTATATGATCTAAGGTCCTCCCCCAACCCCCAAGTAGGACATTCTATGGTCTAAGGTATCTCGACTCTGACATCCATTATTCTAAGGTCCCACCCAGCTCTGACATTCTATGTCCTAAGGACCCTCCCAGATCTGAGTTTCAGTGTTCTGAGGTCTCTCCTAGCTCTGACATTCTGTGGGCTAAGGACCCTCCCAGCTCTGAATTTCTATGTTCTAAGATTGCTTCTAGCTTTCACAGTCTATGATCCATGATCTATATAACCACACAAAAACTATGATTTAAGAAATTATATGGTTCCATCTGGAGAAAGTAATAGTGCTGTGTGTGTGAGTGAGTGAGTGTCTCTATGTGAAAATCATTTCCAAATGTTCTCCTATTGAACCACTGAACAAATAAAGGAGGGGAAAATCATGGACCCCCAGGAGGGAGATGACCTAAAGTTCAATGTCAAAGGCAAGGACCTGAAGTCCATCCAGTGTGGAATCCTATGAGTCTGACAGACAACCAAAATGACACTGAAAAATCCAACTGTTCTTGCTGAACATAGAATTCCAGGATTAAGGGAACAGAAACAAATCACTGGAGAACAGGGCTATGACCAGAGCAAGGAAGCGGGGGCTGTGTGCCAGCTGGTGACATCTGAGAGGACACTGTTTCCTCCCTGATGTTGTCCAGAGCCCACTGTTCCCAGCCTGACTGTTCTCTGAGATCCGTTTCCCCCAGGAGGCTGGTTCTGGACACGGGGATTGAGGTGGCAGCAGAATTTGGGAGAAGAGCGATCAAAGGATTGTAAATGTAGAGCAGGAAGGGACCTTCGAGGTTATTGAGGTCAAATCCCTCATTTTACAGGTGAGAAATTATGTGACTTGCCCAGGGCCACATGGCTGGTGTCAGAGTCACTTCCTGACTCATGCGCTGTATGTGCTCCCATAGTCAAACTGTCTCTTCCAAGCCCCCTCTCTTCCTCTCATCTTAGAAACACTTTCCCTTGCTACCTATTCTAAAACTTTTCTTCTTCCTGGCTCAGCATTAGACTTCCACAAGGCCTCGCCTACTGGACTCTTCTCCCTTTCTGCTGTGTTTTGCTACAAAGGGCAGAAGAGATATAGGGCAATAGTTGATGGGGATGGAAAGATAAAAACATGAGAGACTTTTTCAGTATTGGGGAGACATGGGCATGTCTGAGTAGGGAATGAGCCAGTGGACAGGGAAAGACTGAAAATAACTAAAAGAATAGAGATGGCAGAAAAGGTGATCTGTTGGAGGAGATGGGATGGAATGGGATCTCTGGAACAGGTAGAGAGGGGTTAGCCTTGGTAAGGAGTAAGGCCACTTCATTAAGCTAGACAAGGGTGAAGAAGGACAGAGTGACAGAAGGTACTGGAGGGACAGATGAGGAAGAAGGGAGGAATGGGAGTTCATGGTGAGTGACCTCAATTTTTTTTTCCTGTAAAATATGAGAGATTGAGGGGAGGAGGAGCCATGTGAGGTTTAAGATGGGATGAGAAGGTTTGGAGGAGCCTCTCTGAAGAGTGGGAGAGTGGGTTAATAAGGGAGATATAGTAGGATTGCCTGGCAGCAATGAGGGCCCAATTGAGGCTGCATAATATAAATCTGACCCAGTCAGAATGGTTACATTATTTTCTCCATCTTCATTTGGTAGCACGTGTGTAGAAGCTAAGGTGACTAATGGTGATCTGGGCTGAAAGGAAGAGACAGACAGACACAGAGATGTAGAAGCACAGAGACAGAGAGAGACAGAGCAACAGAAGGACAATCCCATTTCTTTTACCATCAGAGAGTTCATATGATACCTGTGCCAGAGGAAACCTCCTATTTTGGACTGTAAGTGACTCTCAGGAGTTGTATACATCTTTGGGAATGCCATATGAGGGTCTCTGTTCTGTCTTTTTTCTCTCAACAAACTTTGTTTATTAATCTGGTGAATTGTAGGCTTGAAAAAGTGGGGAACTAGTCTGAGTGTACAAGGGATATACCCACAGGCAGGTAGGGTAGTGGATAGGGCACTGGACCTGAGTTCAGATCCAGCCTTAAACATTTACTGACTGTGAGACTCTGGGAAGAGGCCTCACCTCTACCTGCCTCTGTTTGCTCATTCTGTAAAAGGGGATAAGAAAAGCACCCATCTTGAAGGGTGATGGTGAAAATAGAATAAGATAATATTTGTAAATCTACCAGCTATTATTTCCTACTATTTATCCATTTCTCCAGGCTGCTGGGTGATGTCAGTCCTGGAGACACAGGAAGACTCATCTTTGTGCATTTAAATCTGGCGTCTGACACTTACTAGCTGGATGACCCTGTTTGCCTCAGTTTCCTCATCTGTACAATGAACTGGAGAAAGAAATGGCAAAACACTCCAGTATCTTTGCCAAGAAAACCCCCAATGAAGTCATGAAGAGTCAGGCAAAAACGAACAACACCAATCCGTTTTCCCAGATTTTATGGGTGAGGACTATAAAGCAAGAGTATGAAAATTGTCCAAAATGTGCCTATGCCCTTAGAGGGAATGAGGATCTGTGAGAAAAGGATAGTACCAAACCCTAGTTTTGTACTGAAGCTATCCTCTGAGACCTGAGAGCCAAGCTTCTTGTAGATAACCCAGCTTCCTGCAAAGATCAACTCAAGTCATTTTTGTGTTGCGGTGATTTGTATATGAATGGTGAGCCGCATCTCCTCCCGACCCCCCACAGGACAGTAAGCGCCATGAGAACAAACATTAGTCTTCCCTGCTTACATAAATAATGTCTGTGGGTCTTAAGAGCTTTCATATTTGCGAAATGTAATTGGAGTGAATTGGATTGGATACTTACCCGCCCACAACCTTGGAGGTCATGAAGAAATAGAGAGGAAGGCTCTGGTTTTGATAGAAGACTAATCTCTTCTCCGGCCTTGCTGGTCCCCCAAAATCTCTAAGCCTCAGGTACCAGCACACCCTCGGAATTTCTTGCCTGGACTATGGCAACAGCTTCTTAATCAGTTCCCCTGTCTCTACCAGCAGTTTTCAACCTGTGGGTCGCAACCCCTTTGGGGGTCGAACAACCCTGTCACAGGGGTCACAGGGGTCGCCTAAGACCATTGGAAAACACATATTTCCGACGGTTTTAGGAACCGAGACACCCCTCCTCTATTAGTCTCCAGGTGGGTCCACCCACATGCAGATACGCCCACATACAAGTATTAAAGGGTCGCAGAATTAGGAAGGTTAAGAACCATTGGGAGCCTAGGCCCTCCCTTCTCTAATTCTTCACCCACAATGCTGCCAAACTGATACCTCCAAGCACACGTCTGGCCAATAGCCCTTCCTTGTTCCTAGCGCTCCAGTGGCTCTCACTCCAATGGCCTCTTCAATAAAATACTAGGATAAAAAAGTCCACTGCTTGGCATTTAAAACCCTTCCCAATCTCACTCCAGCCTATCTTTTCAAACATGTTACACATCGCTTCCTTTCATTTACTCCACATTCCAACCAAACAGACACATTTGTCATTCTCCATATGTGAATTCTGTCTCCCATCACTAGGCTTTTGCACAGGCTGAGCCCCATGCCTCCTCACCTCCACACTTCCTTCAAGGCTAATCTCAAGGGCCACTCCCCATACAGGTTTATCCTGATCCTCTCAGTTCCTAGCAGCCCCCCCAGAAAACATTTTATAGCCACTTTGTATTTATTGTACATTTATTTATCTGTATTCATATTGTCTCCCCCAAGGAATTTAAGCTCCTTGAGCATAGAGAACTGATTGCCTTTCCTTTGCATCCCAGGCACTTAGCACTTTGCTGGATTTAGTGAAGATATTTAACAAACACTCATGGAATTCAGGAACTGGTTCCTTCTTTTTTATGAGATCAGATTCAGAATGGAACTCCCCTTTATTGTTTTCTTATGAAGAATGAAATTATCATTAAGACAAGCCAAGAAATTATTAGCTGCTCTACTTTGGACAGAGATGTCTGGATAATTGAAGCCTGCCACCATCACTGTCTCACACTCCTGTTCTGTGTTTCTGGTCTGTTCCCAAACCCATGAATTTCCTCTTTCTGTCCAGATGGTCAATCTATAGTTTACTCGAATGGCAATGTTGCTTCTATCCCTACTTTCTTCCCCCAAAAGCTTCCTTTTTCTTTTCTGGACATGAGTCTATCTTCTTAATATGCAATGATACTCTGTCTTCTCCATTCCCATTTTTTAAACCTGTCCTATTCTTTTTGAATAAAGTATTTCCTTGCAAAGTCATACAGTAGCCATGGTTCTAATGAGACTAAGTTTCAATGGTATTCATAAGGTCAAATCTGCTTCCAAGTTCTATACTCTTTAAGTTTATTTGGTTATACTTTGTGCATTTACGTTAAAACATTAGAGGTCATAGGTCTTACTGCTGCGCCTTTACTTTGGAAATGTTTCTTGCAAATTTCTGCATGTCTCTACAGCTAATTTCCTTCTTTCTTTGTAGCTTAAAGAATGACTTGTTTTTCCTCGTAAATAGAACCCAGGTCTTACTGTGTCCAGTTCTTCTTGTTCTTCCCTCGCCTCTCTGTATAGTCCCTGGGAGGGGGATCCTTAGCACAAGGCATTCAGCGTTTTTATTATTACACTTTCAGATGGTGAAAGACTGTACATATTGTCCTGTTTCCTAAGCTGCTGCACCATTCTATCCCCCAAAAGCCTATGGATACGGTGGTGACTGAAAAGATCAACAGTAAACAGTAGTTATTTCAACTCGCACCATTTGGGAAGGTCAAGTCCTTTGGCCTATGTCCAAATAACTATTTCAATTGATGGTCCTTTGGAGCCAACCATAGACTAACAGAGAGTACAACATTCAAGTTAGAAGGAGCCTTAGAAAAATGGCCCTTTTCTCTCATGTTATGGACAGAACCAAGACTCAGAGAGCAGACATTTCTTACTTGGGACTTATTCAGGAGCATATGATGAACTCTTGGGTTACGTGTAGATGGAATAAGTGGGTACCTGTGAAATATGATTTGAAGGGTGTCACAAAGCCATATTCTTTCATTCAAATATTTCTTCTACATCCTGTTATGGCTTCTGAAGTTCTCCTCCATTATTACTGTCCCTTTAGGGTAAGGAGACAGCAGCAGTTTGTATAAAGAAATGTATATTTGGAATCAGAAGCTCTGGGTTTGAGTCTCAGCTCTTGCAGCCCCTGGGTCTTTGTTTCACCATCTGGGAAGTGCAAGGATCATACTAGGTGACATCTGAGGACCCTTCCAGCTCAGAAGCACAAGAGCCTATGAATTGTCCCTGGAAGGCCCAGTTAAAATGCATGCATCTCACCTGGGAAGGGGAAGGAGGGCCCACCAACATATCAACACAGATGTTCTTTCTTTAATTAACAGACACAGTACTTGCTACAAAGGTTTTGTTTCTCTTTCTTTTTCTCCTTGGGATGTGGAGAGGTGGGAAACAGAGGAAATGAAGGCAGGTTAATTTTGAAAAGTAAAATTTAATTTAAAAAGGAGTTTAGGGAAAGATGATTAAAACGAGAGCTGACAAAAATCCTGAGGGAGTGGAACAAAGGACAAAGAGGACTCAGGCAGAGTCTGTGTGAATGCGTGTGTGCGCCACAGTGGAGATGGGGCTGCTACAGTGGGACCTGGGGAGGGGGGCAGAGTGAGGACAAGAACAAGAAGGGGGTCCTCAAAGACTGTCCCACCCTCTCTGAAGGTTTGTCTGGAGTTCGCTTGGTCGTAGCTATCTGACAGTCTGCCACGAGCAGTGTGGTGTGGTGGTTAGGGTACTGGATTTGGGAATCAGAGAACATGGGCTCAGGTCCATAGCCCCTAGGAGAAAACCTCAGTTTTCTTCTCTGTAAAGTGGGAGGATTGACTTAGCCAAGATCTAAGGTCCTCTGCAGGCTTGTATCCCATGTGAGATGCTGGAAATAGCATATTATTTGGACCTGCAGTCAAACCTTAACCCTGGTGTTTCTTTTATCTATTTGTCCTTTGGCAAGTTGTTTAACTTGTCTAAGGTTTAGCTTCCTTATGTGTTTTAAGTGAGGATGTTGGGCCAGGTGATCTCTGAGCTCTCTCCTAGCTCTAAAAGCTATAATCCTGTGATAATTATCTTTAGATTCCCCACCCCCACCCCAAGCATCTGTGCCATGCCTCATGTCTGGGACTCCAGATTCCCAGGGTCCTCAGTTACTGAGGCCCTCCCTAGGGTTGCCCCCTCTGCTCCTCTTTTCACTTGTGGAACAATGAACAGCCCAAGCAGACGGCCCACTGCCAACTCCTCTGACTCCTTTCAAAGAGCCCAATGGGGTTAAAAGACTGTGAACATCAAAAGCTTCACTGAAGTGGTTTTAGGGCACAGGAAGATAAAAGGTGGCTTGCAGACAACCTTGCATTCCCATGTACCCTCAATAGAAAGCAAGAGGGGAATGCTGCCTCCCTAGGACTGTAACTGAATTGCCACCCCCTTCCCGCTTCCCCCCAGCTTTGTAATGAAGAAAGCAAAGGGCAGGGCTATAGAGACTTTAATTTGGCAACAGAGTCTCCCCATGGGCACAGCCCCAAGTCCCCCCCAAGTGGATTAAAATCTACTTTGGACCAAAAATTGGCTGAAAAGTAGCAGGAAAGTAAAAGGATTTTGTTTGTTTGTTTAAAGAATTGTGTGTAAAGTCAAAAAACCCAAGCTTGGAGTCTGGGTCTAGAACATTGGCCAGTCATTTAACTCTTTCTGAGACTGTTTCCTCATCTGCACAAAGAGGAAGAGAGGAGATGGTGCCCACCCTCCCTGACTCCCAGGAGATGGTGCCCACCCTCCCTGACTCCCAGGAGATGGTGCCCACCCTCCCTGACTCCCAGGAGATGGTGCCCACCCTCCCTGACTCCCAGGAGATGGTGCCCACCCTCCCTGACTCCCAGGAGATGGTGCCCACCCTCC
>CM053585.1:48098885-48138916 GCA_028646515.1 Pseudochirops corinnae
ATCCTTACTGCCTCCCAGGACATGGTGCCTGTCCTCCTTACCTCCCAGGACCTGGTGCTCCTCATGAAGTCAGAAAGATAACACAATTTGCTCAAGATCACAGATCTGAAGCTCAAACCCAGAGACTGGAACTCCACCCCCATATCTTTATCTTCTAAACTCTGTGGCCTCCTTAATCCAGAGAGGCGATTCAAATGGAAAGGGGAGCATCTCTGCAGACACCTTCTCGGTAAAAGTGCCAGACGGGCACAGAGAGGAGAGCTCCAGCCTTAGAGTCAGGAAGTTATTCAGTCATTTCAGTCATGTCTGACTCTTCTTGATCGCATTTGGGGCTTTCTTGGCAAAGATACTGCAGTGGTTTGCTATTTCCTTCTCCAGCTCATTTGACAGATCAGGCAATTGATGCAAATGGGATGAAGTGACTTACCCAGGGTCACACAGCTAGCAAGTGTTTGAGGCTGGATTTGAACTCAAGGAGATGAGTCTTCCAGACTCTAGACAAGTCACTCTATCCATTGCAGATTCAGGAAGACCTGAGTTTAAATCCAGCTTTAGATACTTGCTAGCTATATGACCCTAATTAAGTCACTTAATCCCTGTTTCCTTCGGTTCCTCATCTTCGAAATGGGAATAATAACAGCACCTAGCTCCCAGGGTTGTTGCAAAGATCAAATGAGAGAATTGTAAAGTGCTTAGCACAGTTCTTGGCACATAGTAAGCACCATGTTGTTGTTCAGCCTTTCAGTGAAGTCCAACTCTTCATGCCCCCATGGACTTACTCATTGAGTTTTCTTGACAAAGCTACTGGAGTAGTTTTCCATATTCTTCTCCAGTGTGTCCCCATTTTGCAGATGAAGAACTGAAACGAATAGGGGTTAAGTGACTTGTCCAGGGTCACACAGCTATAAGTGTCTGAGGCTGGATTTGAATTCAGATCTTCCTGACTCCAAGTCCAGTGTTCTATTTGTTGCACCACTTGACTACCCAAAGCATTATGGACACTTTAGCTATCCTTATTTTACTGTTATTATTATGGTGCTCAGGGTTCCCAATGTGATCCTTGTAAATCAGAAAGCTGAGAGCATAGCCTCAGTAGGATGAGGGCTGGTTAAATGAGGTGCCAGGTTGGGCCCATTATCCAATTGGAAGGAAAATAACTGAGTCCTAATGAGCATACCCAGCCTCCATGTTCAGAAGACTTGGGAGAAGCTCTTCATGACCAGTGAGAATGAGTTGGACTGAGAAAGAAAGGGAGGATGGAGTGAGTCATGTGCCCAGCCAGCAGCCCACTCAGATGCCCTTCCACAGTGGGCAAGAGGGAATCGTGAGGAGAATACAGAAGGATGCCTGTGGTTCTTCAAAGTCCTATTCGACTTTGGAGATCAGAAAACTCAGATCAAAACCAGCACAAAGGCTGCAAGCCTATTTAACAAGGCAGGAGTTGTTAGAAAAATTTGACAAATTGGATTTGCACTTGTCCTCGGGGAGTCAAGGTGAGGATTCTAGAAATATGCCCAAGGACTCTTAGTAATTTCTATAAAGAGACAAAAGAATAAAGACCAAAACTATGGGCACAGCCTGGATTCAGCTCAGATACTCTGTCTTCTAAAACTGGCTTCTTCTTCTTGTTGTTCAGTTGTGTCCAACTCTTTGTGACCCCAGAGCAAGGCAATAATGTCCGTGAGGTTTTCTTGGCAAAGATACCAGAGTGGTTTGCTGTTTCCTTCTCTAGTGGATGTAGACAAACAGAGGTTAGGTGACTTGTCCAAGGTCACACAGCTAGTGTGTATCTAAGGCCAGATTTGAACTCAGGTCTTCCCGACTCCAGGAAGCTCTCTATCCACTGAGCCACCTAGCTGCCTCCAAAACCTGCTTAGCCAATGCTAAGTCATATAACCGTGGGTTGTTATGGCTAAAGAAACCTTAGAACATAAGATGCTACTTACAGACATAAGGAACATTGAGACTGAGAACATATGAGCTTAAAAGGACCTTAGGATATAGAATGTCAGCACTTGAAGGGACCTTAGAACATAGGATAGAACATCTGAGATGGAAGAGACCTTAGAACATAGAATGCTGCTTACGGACAGAGGAACATTAAAAACCAGAATATCAGAGCTTGAAGGGACCTTGGGATATAAAATGTCAATACTTCAAGGGACCTTAGAACATAGGATGATACACTCAGCTAGAACATTAGAGTTAGAAGAGACCTTAGAACATAGAATGCTACTTACAGACAAAAAGGACATTAAGAACTGAAACATCGGAGTTTGAAGGGAACTTAGGATGTAGAATGTCAGCACATGAAGAGCCCTTAGACAGAATATGGGATGGTACAAATAGCTAGAAGAGACTTTAGAACCTAGAACACCAGAGCTGAAAGAGACCTTAGGACCTACAACATCAAAGCTTGAAGGAACTTTAGAACATGGTGTGATAGTACAGCTAGAAAGGACTTTAGGACCTAGAACATCAAAGCTGGAAGGGACCTTAGGATATAGAATGTCAGCATTTGAAGGGACCTTAGAACATAGAATACCAAAGCACAAGGCTTTAGAGAAATTCCAGATTTTACAGATGAAGGAATTAAAGCCCCAAATGGAGAGGCAATTCACTCCAAATCTCAGAGTGGTTTAATAACAGGGCCACAGTAGATCTTGAGACCTGTCAGTGCCCATCTGGAGCTCTTTCCACTTATGTGTTTTAAGTGAGGATGTTGGACCAGGTGATCTCTGAGCTCTCTCCTAGCTCTAAAAGCTATGATCCTGTGATAATTATCTTTATATTCCTTTTAAATATGTAATTTCAAAAATAATTTTGACAGTTGTGTGGAAAAAGGATTTGAGTGGAAAGAGATTTGAGGCAGAAAAACCAAGTAGGGGCATTTACAGTAACCCAGGAAAGAGGTGATCAGGACCTGGATGGGGGTGGGGGTTATGGGAATGGAGGGAAGGAGAAAACTCAAAGATGTTGTAGAGTAATAAAGGACAAAATCTGACAACTGATTTTTATGTGGAAGGAGTGAAAATGAGGAATAGAGAATGACATTGATGTCATGTCTCCCTGATGTCATTCCTAGGAAACTGGAAGGATGGTGATGTCCAGTGGAGATAGGGTAGTTTTTGAAGAGTGGTGGGCTTGGGAGGGAAATGATAATGAATATTTGGACTGTTGAATTTGAGAGGCCTTCAATTCAGTTAATAGGCAGGTGGTGGAGAGAGACTAGGGCTAGGTCTATAGATCTGAAAGTTATCTTCATAGAAATGATCCTTAAATCAATATGAGTTTGTGGGGTCACTGAGAGAGTGAAGATGACAAGTTCTTAACCTTTTGTATGTCATAGATTCATTTAACTAGTCAGTGAATTTAGAATGCTGTTTTAAAATGTCTAAAAATTTTTTAAAAATAGGATTACAAAAGAAACCAATTATATTGAAATAAAGACACATTGTTTTTTTATCCACCCAAGCTCACAGACCCCTTGAAATCTGTCCAAGTTACTTAAGCACTGAGCATGGTTAGGGGACCTCAACTCAAGTTCTCCTGGGATGCTCTATTATGACATGGAAGTGACTGAGTTTTGGGAGGCTATGCCAATGGAAGGCAGACTTTGAAAGGGAGTCTCCTGCCATGGAGATTGTAACCAATCCATCAGTGAGTGAGGGTGATGTCTACCTCAAGCATGTGAGACTTCCCCTGGTGGAATGGGCAGATGAAAACAATTTGTTTGAAAGGCAGTGAAAGTGGTTGAAGCAGGCGCTGTGGAGCACCAAGAACTTGGTCAGACATCCAAGATGCCAAGGGCATTTACTGTATCCTGGGCCATTGCTACTCATCTTGACTTTATTCCTGCCACTGGACTACAATGACTGGAAGAGAAAGTGAGGCTAACATTAAATCCAATTCACACAAAAGTCAAGACATCACCCCATGACATCATTGGCCCTCTTCCAAAAAGAAGGACAGACAACAATGTACAACACGCTCATTGTCTCAGGACCAATCTGGATAAATTCAGGGAAGGTCGTCATTGGGTTTACTGAAGAATAATATAAATTTTTACAGTAACTCACTAATACTGTCCTCTAAGGCAAAAGTGTCAAGTATGGCAGGCTTCCAATGCCAGATTAAACTATAACTATGTAACTATAACTATATAACTATATCTAACAAAATAAAAGTACAATCGAACATAGATAATGTTCATTTGTGGTTTTCTAAATCAAGATACAACTTGATGGGTGAGTGACCCCCATTTCTAGCTGAGTTTAACAGGGCTACCCTCAGAAATAAGGAGATCATAGTTTGTGTAATTGGAGGGAGGCTTTTCTCTGGTGCAATTATGACTCCTGGACAGAGTGAAGTAAGGACCGCATATAGGCCACTCAACATCCTATGCCTTAGAGATGCAAAGGTGAAAAGAGACAGCCCTTGCCCTCATTGAGTTTACTGTATAATAGGGAGAAGGGGGCCCTTTTATCCATAGCTATAATCCAGGTCAGAATGTGATAATTGCAGAGGAAACATTCAGACAAAGTTCTATGAGAAATCCAAAAAGGAGGAGATCAGAATCCATTATATTATTGTATTTCTGTATGAGCCATAAAATATTTTCACTTCCTCAGTTTAACTTTCACTGAGACTGATTGATCTATACTCTCTTTCTCCAGGCTGCATCTCATCCTCCTGGGAGAAGGCCCAGACCAGAGAGGCAGCTAATTGACTTTCCATCTCATCTCTAGGGTAAAGTTTCAAGTAATATTTAAGTCCACAATACAGCAAGCCCTCTCCCTAGTTCATAACCTGATTGTTCATCATTTCCTTAATTGGTTGTTTGGAAATAAATGAATTCTTAATGTGTGTTTCTTTAAATATGGGAGCTGCTTGCCCATGTCATACTTTCTTACACTCTGTGTCTAGTTACCCAACAATGACACTGATAATAAAGGGATCTCTCCACCTCCCCTCCTAGAGGGCATCGGGGCAGCTAAATGGTGCAATGGATAGAGCACTGACCTGGAGTAAGACAGATCCGAGTTCAAATCCAGACTCAGACACTTACCAGCTGTGTGACCCTGGGCAAGTCACTTAACCCTGTGCTGTAAAATAAACTAGAGAAGGAAATGGCAAACCAATCCGGTATCTTTGTCAAGAAAAGTCCAAATGGGATCACAAAGAATTGGACGTGACTGAAAGGACTAACAACAACAACAAAAACCAGGGAGCAACAGAGAGAGCCCCTTTACCCACCCCCAAAACTGAAAGGAAGGAAGTGGAAGGAGTGAAGAATACCGAACTTGGAGTCTCAGGATCTGACTTCAAATCCTAACTCTCTTGCTTACCTGTGTCCCACAAGTACTTAGTAGCACACCTAATACATATCAGCTGACTGACTGTGTAACCTGAAGTAAATCACTTAACTTCTCAGGGCCTCAATGGCTTCATCTTTAAAACAAGAAAATTGTATTAGACCACTCGTGAAGTCCCTGGATCTATGATTTTATGAAAGAGAGACAGCGTCCAAGGCAGCAGGAGGATGGTTTGCTTCTTTTGTTAGAAGACTGGAAGCCTTGTTCCTGTAGGGTCAGGGAATTTAGTGCTAAAAGGGACTCTAGAGGCCATCTCTCATCTAACTTTTTGATTTTACAATTGAGAAAATCGAGGCCCAGGGATTGGAAATTACTTGCCTAATATCAGTGGCAGAGCCATTTCAATGTTTCTTCTAACCCATGGGTGTTCAATCATTATCAATGATAAAGATTTTTTGGGATAACTTCTTTTTAATATATATTTTATTTCCTCTCCCATTTATATGTTAAAACACTTTTTTAACATTTTGTTAAAGTTTTGAGTTCCAAACTCCAAATTTGAGTTCCAATGATCAGATGTAGGTTATACATGTGCAGTCAGGTAAAACATTTCCATATTAGTTATTTTGTATAGGAAGGCTCAAGTAAAAGAAAAAGAATGAAAGGAAGTGAAAATAGCATGCTTCGGTCTATATTCAAAGAATATCAGTTCTTTCTCTGGAGGCAGATAGCATTCTCCATCATTAGTCCTTTGGGATTGTCTTGGATCATTGTATTGCTGACAGAAGCTAAGTCATTCAGAATTCTTCATCAAACAATATTGCTGTTACTGTGTACAGTGTTCTCCTGGTTCTGTTCACTTCACTCTGCATCAGTTCATGTAAGTCTTTCCAGGTTTTTCTGAAATCCTCCTGCCTGTCATTTCTTATAGCACAATAATATTCCATTACAATTATATAGCATAGCTTATTTAGTCATTCCACAATTGATAGACATCCTCTTGATTTCCAGTTCTTAGCTTTGGTAACTATTATTGATAATATCAATAACTGATGAAATTTCTGCTTCAATGTTTCATGGAACTGTGTTTTAACTAGGGTGTATATATATACACTCACTCCTGCTACTTGGGTGTATATATATGAGTGTGGGGAGGCAAGTCTTTCTAGGGTGGGGATTCTAGGTGGTCCTGGGTGTCATTAAGGAGAAGAAGTACCTGGGGACCTTGAGAGAGGAGATAAAATCCATCATCAAAGGCAAACCCTACTTTTTTCATAATTTTGCCTTGGATCTGCTATACTGTAGCTAGCTGAAAGACTGGTCAGCTGTAGGACAGTGTAGTAAAAAGAATATCAGATGTTAAACAGAGGGTCTGGTTTCAAATCCTGCCTTTGTCTTTAATCAGCTGTCTGACTTGGGCAATTGACTTCATTTTTGTTGTTGCTGAGTCATTCTTCAGTCGTGTCTGACTCTTCGGGATCCCATTCGGGGTTTTCTTGGCAGAGACACTGGAGTGGTTTGCCATTTCCTTCTCCAGCTCATTGACAGTCACTTTCCCTTTCTGCTAACTACTCTGTTTGCCCTTAGACAAATTAATATTCCTCACCAGGGCTCAGTTTTCTCATATGAAAAAAATGGAAGACTAGGACTAGATGATCTCAAAAGGCCCTTCCAACTTTGATAATTATCCTTATGCTCTCCTATCTGCCTTTGTTCCATTTGTCATAGTCAGGACACTCGAGTCTGAGAGTGCTAAGTTACTAAGCCCCTCCCCAGGGGTCCTCTTCCCATCACCTCTTATGGGGTGGAAAATGCACAGAGACTGTCCACCAGCCCCCGCCAACTCATCTGATCCCTTTACAAGAGCACAATGGGGCTAAAAGGGCATGAACACTCAATGCTTTATTCAAGCGATTTCAGGGCTCTGGGAGATAAAGGGTGGGTTGCAGACACCAGTGCATTCCAACTGTCCCCTCAATAGAAAGCAAGAGGGGACGCTGCCATTCTAGAATGGTAACTGAATGCCTCCCCAGGCTTTGTGGGGAAGAAGGCAAAGGGCAGTAATAGAGGGAGCTGAATTTGCCAACCAAGCCCTCTCTGCAGGCCCCGGCCCCCATGCAGAGCCAAATCCACTGGAGACCACTGGCTGAAAAGAGGGCAAACAAAAGTGGATTGGAAGTCAGAAGAACTGAGGTTCTGCCTGCTCCTGGCCATTGAACCAGCCTTAGATAGGCAAATGGGCACCCTGGCAACAACATTAGCTAGTGTTTATATGGTGCTTTAAGGTTTGTAAAACTCTTACACACATTATCTTATCTGATCCTCAAAACCATCTCATGAGGCAGGTGCTATTGTGATCCTTATTTTTTGGTTGTTGTTTAGTCATTCCAGTGGTGTCCTACTCTTGGTAACCCCATCTGAGGTTTTCTTGGCAAAGACTGGAGTGGTTTGCCATTTCCTTCTCCAGCTCATTTTACAGATGAGGAAACTGAGGCCAACAGGGTGAAGTGACTTGCCCAGAGTCACACAGCTAAGAAGCATTGGAGGCTGGATTTGAACTCATGGGCAGGAGTTTTCCTCATTTCAGGCCTGGTGCTTTGTGCACTATGGCACTACCTGGCTGCCCTCTCTGTTGTCACCAAATCTGATGGCCTTTTGTTAGTCCCCTTCCAGCTTTACTTCTCTGCTGCATTTTCACTACTGAGTACTCCCTTGTTCTTTCTTCCCTGAGCTTCCACACTACTGCTCTCTCTTGGCTCTCCTCTGATGTGTCTGACTACTCCTCAGTCTCCTTTACTAAATCTCTTGTACCATCCTCGGTACATTCCCCAGGACCCTTTTCTCTACCCTTTTCTTTCCCAGAGATCTGATTGGCTCCAAGGGACTCAGGGATCATTTCTATATAAATCAAGTAGTCTTCCTTCTCTTCTTTACTATGGGCTTCCCAACCAATCTCGTGAAAATGAAAATATTCATGGAGCACCTAATATGTACAAAGCACTGAAGCGATACTTGTAACCCATGAACAGTCTTCACTATAAGGTGATGAATAATGAGACCAGCATTTTAAGCAATATTACTTAATATTTTATTGGCTCATTTGGTTCTGTAAGAGTTAGTATGTTCTTTAAAGCCTGTTATATCAGTAGTAAAAAGATGAATAATAGTCCAGAACTAGTCCTGTAAGATAGAAATGAACAATAAAACCATGAAATTTCCTTAGACAGCAACAGAATTGAGAAACACCACTTGCTCAATCAATCAATCCACCAACAAGCATTTATTAAGAGCCTACTATGTGCAGGACACTGTGCTAGGCACTGGGAATAAAAAGACAAAAATCAAATTGTCCTGCCCTCAAGGAGCTTATACTATTTTTGTAAATCAATGACATTTAAAAATTGAATACTGAAGCCAATGAAATTTTAGAAGAAAGCTTTTCTGAGATAATTGCTATTTGCAGCTGCTGTTTATGTTTACAAAAGATTAAAAATTCCTGAATAAGTCACTCCAGTGGTTTATACACATCGAAACATAAGTGCCATTCGTAACAACAATAATGGGCAGCTGTTAGATGGCGCAGCAGATAGGAAGCTGGGCCTGGAGTCAGGAAGACTCATCTTCCTGAGTTCCAGTCTGGCCTCAGACACTTACTAGCTGGGTGACCCTGAGTAAGTCAGTAACCCTGCTTGCTTCCATTTCCTCATCTGTAAAGCGAGCTGGAGAAGGAAATGGCAAAACCACTTTCGTATCTTTGCCAAGAAAATCCCAAATGGAGGCATGAAGAGTTGGACATGACTGAAAAACAATGAACAGCAAAATCACAATGTTATCTCATTCGATCTTCATAATAACTCTGGGAAGGAAGTACTATTATTATCCCCATTTATAGTTGAGGAACCTTGAGGCAGATGGAGGTTGAGTAACTTGCTTAGTGTCACACATCTAGTAAGTGTTGGAGGTCACATTTGAACTCAGGTCTTCCTGACTCCAGGACCAGCACTCTATTCACCATGCCATTTAGTTGACTTACAAGTATACTCCAATGAGAAATATTATAAAATAACTGGAAATTGCAAATGAGAATAAAAAATGTTATAAAAGAATAAGAAATACTATTAAAAGAAATTTTATAAAAGAATTAAAAATTACAAATAAGAATCATAAAATAATAAGAAATTACCAAAAAATTAAGAAATTAAGAAATACTATAAAAGAATAAGAAATATTATAAAAGAATGAGAAATATTGCAAAAGAATAAGAAATTATAAATAAAAATATTATAAAAGTGAATGAGTATATAGTGATTTTTAACCAATAAATTGCATTTTGATACAGCAGATAGAACCACTCATAAAAAGTCACAAAAGTCATTCCCCCAAAAAACAGCATATGGGAAGGTTCATACATGCACCATTCTCTTAGTGGTGAATGTAGTCTGTGGAAAGGAAGGGTATGTATTTGAATTCTAATCAGTTAGTACCAACACTGTCCATTGCCTGAGCCTTGATGCTGGTCTCTCTGAAAAAGTTGCAAACACTGTGTTTATTGTTCTTTTGGCTCTACAAAGAAATCATATTTTGCTGCATTGTTCAGGAAAGACCTCACAAGGAGCCAGGATTTGAACTGGATAAACTTTCAGTTTTTGGAGAGGTGAGGGCTGAGGACATTTGAGGGAAATGGGAAGAAAGGAGACCAAGAAAAACATGTAGCCTGAAGAACAAAAGTTTTGTTCTAGGGATAGTAAGGAAACTACTTTGGAAGTATTCAAGATTAAAATAGTAGATAAGGCTGGTGAAATGGTACTTGAGTAGGTTGAGTTAAAATATGAAAGGATTTGAATAAAAGATTAAGGAGTTTAGATTGAATTGTGTAGGTAGTTAGAAGCCACTAACTACTGTGGAAGAAATGTGGCAGTCAATTAATAAGCATTTACTAAGCATCTACTATGTATCAGACACTGTTAATCAGTGATGATACAAAGAAAGAAAGAAAAAAAAATAGTTCCTATTCTCTCTCTCCTCTCCCTTTCCTTCCCTCTCTCTCTTTCTCTCTCTCTGTCTCTCTCTGTCTCTCTCTCTGTCTCTCTCAGAGGGAGGAAGGCAAAGCAATTGTGGTTAAGTGACTTGCCCAAGGTCACACAGCTAGTAAGTGTCGAGTGACTGGATTTGAACTCAGGTCCTCCAGACCCCAGGCCTAGAGCTCTATTCACTGTACCACCTAGTGGCCCTCAAGAAGCTCACAGTCTAAGGGGGGAAACAACATGTAACCAACAAGAACAAACAAAATATAGACAGGATAAATTGGAGATACTCAAAAGAAGAAAGACAATAGAATTGGGGGGGTAGGGTGGGAAGGGATCAGAAGGTGGGATTTTAGCTAGAATTTGAAGGGAACCAGGGAAGCCAAGAGGCAGAGATGAGGAGGGGAAGCATTCCAGGTATAGAGAACAGCCAATGAAAATGCTCAGAGTATCTTGTATAAGGAAGAACAAAGAAACCAGGGTTACAAGAATGAAGTCTATGTGAGGGCTGGGGGGTTGTGAAGTATAAGACTGGAAACACTAGAGGAGGAGGGGAAGTTATGAAGGATTTTGAATGACAGGATTTTTTATTTGATCACCCTAGGAATAGGGAGTCACTGGAATTGAGTGAGTAAGGGGGTGACTAATAGCGTAATATAATTTATTTTTGGAGTCTGATAAGTAAAGGGAGCCCAATAACTATACTGTTTTAGTAAGACAATTAGGCTATTTGTTTTGCTAATGGTTCAAGAGGAGAGATTGGAGGCCTGGGCAGTGTTCTAGATGTGAATTGATCTAAACTTCAGTGGTGTCAACTGAGTGTGAGTGTGAATGCTTTGGGAGGGGAAGATTATAAGACTTGATTGACTGGTTATGGGAATGATTGAGAGTGAAGAGCCAAACGTGGGTTTTGCAGCTTGGGTGACTAGAAAAAGTTCAATAGCATTTAGAGAGGTAAAGCCCCACCCCTCACCCTCCTGAGAAAATGGCAATGTTTTGGGAAAGCCATGCTTTCTTTTTTTTCCTTTCTGCCCCAAAGTTAGTGAGAGATAAGTGGGTAGGGTTTTCTGAAGGTTGTTATCAGTCCTTCTTTCTCAAAATGCACGAATTAGATTTAAGTAAGGCAAAGAGAATTCTTCCAGAGTCACTAAGGCCGGTGGCAAGACAAAAGTCAAGAAGACTGGCCATGGCCCAGGATGTGGTGGGCAGCCTTGGCCTTCCTGAATGAAGATCTCTCCCAGGTTTTGGTTTGTCTGAAGTCATGCCCATTCAATGACTAAAGGCTGAGGAAGAGTAGAGAGAAAAGATGGCTCAATTTACCATCAGAAAGATATCATTCTGGGAGGGGAACCCCCTCAGAGTTTCTGGCTGGAACTGAAAGCAATCTCTGTTTACACTCACCTAAACAAAGAGCCACAGAGCCTTGGCCTGGGGCTGTTATTGGCGGTTCCATGAAAGCCAGGGGGATTTTGGTTTTAAGGTAGAGAAAGGGGCTCCATTGAAAACACTGTAGGCTTTTTAAAAGCCTATCTTTTCTGAGCTTTATTTCAAGGAATAAAAAATGAAAACCATGAAGAACAAAAAGTGATTGTCCTAGATTTGGGGGGTCAGGAAGAAGGAGAAGGGGCGAAATAGCAGCATACCCCATCTTCTGCTTGAACTGTCCCCAGAGGGCAGTGACTACTCTCAGATAACATGCTAACACAGTTACTACACCAGGTTCTTCTGAGAACCTAGTTCACTCCTTCCCACAAACACGGCTTCCATGCCAGGAGTGAGATTAAACTTGGATGACCGTAATTTTGGCGAGGCACACCTTTCCTGTTATTGCTGTTCACCCTTCCTTCTTTTTGTGTGCCTCTGAGGGCTAAAGTAAAGGGCTACCCTCCATCTCAGAAATGGGCAGATCAAGAGAGATCTTGAAGCTGGTGATTTTGGTTTGAAGAGTTCTATAATCCTTCCAACTCTTGTGATCCTTTGTGTGAAAAAGAGGAATTGTGAGCCAGGGTTGAAAAGACTGAAATGGAAAGTCTATAAATTCTACAAGGATTATTGAATACAAAAATAAAAATCAATCTATTACCTCACTTTCAATAGTTGAAGTACTAACAAGTATATTTGGTTGTAAACATCAAAGGATTGGGTAACCAGGGGATTTCCTGTCACCACAATCAGATAATACTGATTTTCCTAGCTCTGTGTCTTCGATGGCTTTTTTTTTTTTTAAGTCAAACATTTATTGACCAGGGCTTTGCTGGAAAAGAGAATTGGTTTAAACGGCCGACTCCAGTTCTATAAAGGAACTAGCAAATGGAACAAATGGATGAAGAGAAGTCATAAGTCTAGAAAAGAAGGCTGAATTTATGCTAAAAGTTCTATTTTTATCCCAGAGGCAAGAGGGAATCATCTACTATAGATTCTGGAACATGGGAATGTGGCCTAGGCAGCCCTTAGGAACCTCACTTCTGCAGCTGTGCAAAGGTTGGAGATGCAACCATGCCTTCTCCCCATGCCTGGAACGCTCTCCCTCATTTCTACCTCTTAGGAACGCTAGCTTCCTTTAAGGTTCCGATCAAGTGCCACTAGGTGGAGCCATAATGCATAGAACCAGACCTGGAGTTAGGAAGACTCATCTTCCCGAGTTCAAATACGACCTCAGACACTTACTAGCTGTGTGATCCTGGGCAAGTCACTTAACCCTGTTTGCCTCAATTTCCTCATCTGTAAAATGAGCTGGAGAAGGAAATGGTAAATCATTCCAGTATCTCTGCCAAATGGTGTCACAAAGTGTCAGACACAACTGAAACAACAGAATAGTCCACTCTGCTCACCAGTTCTTACTGGCCCCTGATTACTTTGTACATATTTTGTGTTGATTTTTCTGTGCAGATCTTTGTCTCCCCTACACCCCAAACTCCTTGAGGGCAGGGAGTAGAGGGTTTTTGACCTTTGTGCCCTTGTAGATACACTTGTAGAGTGTAGCACAACATAGGTCCTTAATAAGTGCTTATTGAATGAATTTCTTTTTCATTTTTGTCTTTGTACTCTTACTACCTAACAAAGTGACTTACACATAGAATATGCTTAAGAAATGTTTGCTGAATTGAATTATTAGTTTCCTCACAAGATACAACTCCCGACCAAAGAAACATTCATTCAGTTGTTTCTCCATTTGTGTTCAACTTTCTGCAGCCCCATTTGGGGTTTTCTTGGCAGAGATACTAGAATGATTTGCCATTTCCTTCTCCAGCTCATTTTGCAGATGAGGAAACTGAGGCCAACAGGGTGAAGTGATTTACCCAGGGTCACACAACTAGTAAGTGTTTGAGGCCAGATTTGAAATTGGATCTTCCTGACTCCAAGTCCAGCACTCCATCCACTGTGCCACCCAGCTGGCCCTCAGAATTGGGAGAGATCTGAGAGGTTATTTCATCCAAACCCTCCCCTTCCATCACCCAGTTTATAACTGGTCAGCTTCACTCTGCTTGAAGGAGCAGCTGTGGTTGATACAATTCACATAGGCAGCTTGTAGGCTAGATAAGACTTTAAAGGCTTGGCACAGGTATGCTTAGGTCATGGGGAAGGTATGTCCTGAGTGAAATGGAAAAGGCCAAAGGGAATGCTCTCTTGGGACACCGGCCCACCAGCCCACATGCTACACACCCCTCTGAGTTCCAGTATTGCCTCCTTCCCATAATGGTAGATACTTTGTAGTGGATCTATAGCAGCATGTGCCAAAACCTTGGATCACCCCCATTCTCCAGCTGCCTTCTTATCCTGGAGGACCCTCCCCTACTGCAGCTCCTTCCTCTGAATCTCCTTTTTAAGGGAGAGCCTGCAGGCCAGCTATGTTCACTCTCTCATTCCTCGCTGGGTCCCCCCTCTTGCCTCTCTTTTCCCCTTTTCTAAATTGTTCCTCTTTGCAGGTCCCACCCCTGCTTCCCCACTTTTTAGTGTCCTTTGATGTGGTATCTTTCCCTTATCACCCCTCTCTGTCTCCCAGCCCCAAACTTTCCAATTTCCAAACACCCTCAGATTCCCAGAGCACAAGTGGAGCACAGAATGCTTTGAGATCACAGGAAAGGCAGCATGGTGAAGGAGAAAGAACACGGGGTGGGATTTCAGGAGATGCTGGCCGGACTCTGCTAACTGTTGCTATCCATATGACCTTAGGGAAATCATAGAGCTTCTGGGGTTCTGTTTCTTCCTCTGTAAATTGAGGGAGTTGGCCTGGCCATGGTGGTACATGGCTGTATATTGGTGGCTTCTGGGGGAGTGGAGGTGGGGGGCTGAGGCTACTGGATAGCTTGAGTTCTGGAGTTCTGGGCTATAGTAATGGCTGAAAGCAACCCAGTGTCTGAATTAAGTGATTAAGTGGTGCCAATTTAGTGAGCCCTCTGGGAGCACAGGGCCACCAGGCTGCCCAAAGAGAGGAGCAGAGACTCTGGCTAGATGAAAGGAAAAGGTTAAAGCGTTCTTGTGAGGAAATGGGATTAGTCCTATGACTACCTTCTGTACTTCTAGCCTGGATGAGGTATGGAGACTCTCATCTCAAAAAAATTTTAAAATACAATAAAACAAAATGAGTGAGTTGAAATAAAAGTGGGGGTTCTTAATTAATGTGGTTTATATAAATATAAATATATAAAATAATATATACATTATTATAATGATGTTATAGAAAATTATATCTATAAACATTTCTATAAATAAAAACAAGTCTAAACATAATAAACACAAATAAGTATAAAAATAGTTTGATAAGTGTATTTCAGTATAATTGGTTTTCTTTAAATTCTAAAATTTTACATGTAAATTCTTAAATTCTCTAAATTTCATGTTGTCCTTTTACAAGCAGTATTCTGAGAAGGTGTCCATAGACTTTTCTCAGACTGCCAAAGGAGGTCATGATGGAAAGAAAAGGTTAAGAAACTTTGAACTTGGTGATTGATAGCGTTCCTTCTAGCTCTAAGCTTCCTTCCAACCAGGGTGAGGGAAGGCTCCCCAGGAGAGGCAGCTTGTGAGCGGAGGGCGTCTCCGTCACCTCAGATAGCCCTCCGTGGCTGAGGAAGTTCTTGGGGAGCTCTTAGTTTTCTTAACTGCCCCCTGCGGCCTTGTAATTGCACACTGAACCACATGAAGTAGCCATTGACACAGCTCCTTTTGTTCCAGCAGGTTTAAAATAAACCCTTTCCCAGCAGCCACCCAAGCCTGAACGTTGGCCAAGAGAACATCTTCCTGAAATCACCCACTGGGGAAAGTGGTTTGGAAGCTACAGCTCCCTAAACATACACAAGCGGCTCTGCTCTCACCCAACTCCAACCAACTATTCTAGTTACTGTGAATTTCTGTGGTTCCATACGAGCCTGCAGGGGAAAATTCCCTTCTCTAAACAGTATTACCATTCTCATTTTTTATTCCATTTTGCTTTGGGGAGACTCTTCCTAGAATCATAGAAAGGAACCTTTGAGATTACATAATGCAACCGCCTCATTAATAATTACACCTATCTTCCACAGTTGTTGCGAGGATCAAATGCACTAATATTTGCACAGTGTCTGGCACCTAATGCTGTTTGTTCTTCATTCTTGAAGAGGACCGTGACATTAGGGAGGTGATGCCATGACTTGCAAGTGAATTGGATTTAAGTGAGGCTGGGCTATGCAAAGTTACCAGCCTCACTTTTACCTCCAGAGTCATCTGGGTCCAGTGGCCAGATATGTATGGATCAGGACAACTAGAGATGGCCCAGTGGGGGACCTTGGCCTTTTCAAGCTAAGGTCTTTAACAAATCTCACTCAGTCTGAGGCAACACCCATTCAGTGATTAAGGCTTATCAAAAAAAAAAAAGACACAAAGAATGACCTCTTTAAAAAGAAAAAAATAGATCTGGGAGGGGAAAATCATTTCTGGACAAAACAGAAACAATTGCTATATACATTGATTCTGAACAAATCAGGGCCCAAACAGTGACCACATAGGGCTTGGGTTTGGGACCAGAGAGATTGGGGTTAATGCTGGTAGGCACTTAATAAAGGTTTGTTCTCTTCCTTCATTATATAGATTAGTCAAAAGAAGAAAGGTGACTTATGCAAGATCACACAGATAGATGAGCCAGGATCTGAGAATCCAGCTCTTCTGACTCCAAATCTGACATTCTTCCAACTCTCAATGCTATTTCTACCGGAATTCTCTCCTTCCCACCTTCTGCTAGAAACCTTTCCCAATCCCCTTTAATGCCAGGGCCTTCCCTCTGACAATTAATTCTAATTTGTCCTGTATCTTTCTTGGTTTGTACTTAGTTGTTAGGGGCAGCTAGGTGACACAGTGGATAGAGTGCCTGGATTGAAGTCATGAAGACCAGAGTTCAAATCTAGTCTCAGACACTTACTAGCTGTGTGACCCTGGGCAAATCACTTAACCTGCATTTGCCCAAGTTCCTTATCTGTAAAATGGAGGCACATTAGAAAAGGAAATGGCAAACCACCCCAGGATCTTTGCCAAGAAAACTCCATAGACAAAAGTCCATGGGGTCATGTAGAGTTGGCCACAACTAAGCAACAACAGCATAGGTGCTACATGTTGTCGCCACCATTAGACTGTGAGCTCCTTGAAATCAGACCATTCTTGCCTCTCTTTGAATCTCCACCACTCAACACAGTGCCTGGTCCATAGTAGACACTTAACGAATTCTTGTTGACTTGACTTGTAACCAACCAACCTCAATCAGATGACCCACGGTGTAACCTTGATAGGAAGGGCACACTGTTCCTCTTCTAGTAATGGGCACATAAGTGAGGGGGAGTCAAGATGGTGGAATAAAGGCAGGGACACACCTGAGCTCTCCCCTAAACCCCTCTAAAAACCTTTAAATAATGACACAAAAGGAGGGATTGAAACCAATTTCCAGCCCAAGACAACTTGGAAGGTCTGCAAGAAAGTTCTGTTGCACCAGGGTGAGAGGGAAGTGCAGTCCAGCATAGGTTACCCCAGCAAACCAGGAGCAGGCCTTGGGAGCCACTGAATCAGTAGCAATAGCAGCAGCATTGACTGCTTCCAGAGCTCTCGGCCCCAGACAGATAGGAGGTCAAGCAACTGATCAGAAGGAGATTACAGGATTGGTTTCTTTTATTTTTTGTTTGTGCTAACGCTTAGGCAGAACTCTGTTGCCTTGCCCAGTGATGGGGACATCCTACAGATTTGAGCCACATTGACTCTATTTGTGCAAAAGTATTTAAATTTTGCAAAATCTCAATGGTCTCTTTTATCCTTTATGGTCTCTTCTGTTCCATCTCTCAGTCCACTAAAGTCAGGAAACTGTCCACTGTGTTGATCAGAATTCAGAAACATTTCAAAGTTGTTTCCCTTAACATTATTATGATCACAGTTTAAATTGTTTTATTATTTCACTTGACATCAATTCATAAAAGTTTTCTCAAGTTCTTCTGAATTGATCATTTCTTACAGCTAAAATAATTCACTAAAGTTATCTTCTGGTAAGAGTTCTCAAAGCAAACTCTTCACTAACTCTGAGAACAAAGAGGTCAAAAACTAGTTTGGAGCTTTCTGCTCTTCATTTTAAAATTCATTCATTTTAAATGAGTGAGTGAACGAATTAATGTTTTACTGTCCTCTGCCCCGGTCAGAGAACATCTGTACTTGTTTTAAAAGTACTGAATATGCAAGGTATAGATAACCACTTGCTGATGATAAATAAATCAAAAGCCTATAATGCCTTAATATGTATAAATTTATTTTCTCCTAATTATCTCATAAGGCAGATAGTGCAAACATTATTTTTTAGGTTTTATAGAAAAGACGGAGTCTCATAGAGATTAAATGACTTGTCCAGGATACAAAATTATCAAATGTGGAACTGAGACAAAAGGAAAGATTTCAAATAAATCACAAAAGACATGGATGAACAGATGCAGAGTGAAGTAAGCAGAACCAGAGGAACAATTTGTACAAAAGCAATTACATTGTAAAGACAAATACTGTGATTCTAAAGGACCCGTGTTAAGCATGCTACCTCCCTACTGACAAAGAGCTGATAGACTGAGGGTGTAGAATGAGACATATTTTTGTACATGCTCAACACAAGATTTTGATTTGCTTGACTATGCAAATTTGTATATTTGTTTTAAGAATTTTTTTTCCTATGGTAGGGTGAAATGGGAAGGAATGGAAAATTAAATGCTTATTAATTTTTAAAAATAACATTTTTTTTTAAAGTGCGGAGCCAGGGTTTAAACCTTTGTGCCTCTTGACAACCAGCCTGCTGTTCATCCTATTACATGACAGTGCCCTACCACTATATCAGATTGTAAATGGGATTCTTATTCTGCATCAGACTGCATTAGATGACTTGTTAGATCTCTTCCAACAGTGGATGTTTTTGAAATTTTGAAATTTCCAATCTTTTAACACGTTTTTGTATCTTTAAATAGCAAGGTAAAGAAATTACCTATTTTTTCAAGTGTATGTATTCTCTTCTACAAGTCCCCAAGCTGCTTCCCTTAAGGAATTTTCCCCAAGGGAATCTCAATTCTATTTAGTAGCACTCAAACATGATCTCTTGAATTGAACTCTAAAAATACATGGGGGCTCAGAAAAATGAACACCTTTGATAATAACCATGTCCTAGAGTTGATAGGATAGGATTGGCTATGTTTATTTTAATGGCCTTCATGTTGACCGCTGAGAAATGAAACAGGCCTTGAAGAACCCCCAACCAGAAGATACTTGTAATCTTTCACTCTCCAAATGGAAGAAAGGGTCGGACAGAATCCAGATGTTCAAAAACAGGCATGGGAACAGACTGACTTTGGGGGAAGTCAGTTGGAAAGTTTAATTGGGTTGAGAACCTGGCTATAGACTAGTCCTATTCTCCCAGACACTTTAGCATGAGGTGTCTTATTATTAGGATTAATTTCACTAATTTGAAGGATTGAGGGCAGAAGTCCCTTCAGAGATGTCCTAGATCAACGGTGTCAAACTCAAATAGAAAGAAATCACTAATCTGTACATAAGGATCCCTGTCAGCCATGTATTAACTAAATTTTAAAATGTGTCCTGAACTCCCCTCTCTACCTCTTTCTTCTTCCAGTCCCCACCCCAATACTATAGTTCTGCAACCTGGGGCCAAGCAGAACAAATTTAATCTCTGGTCATGACCACCCTTCAAATACTTGAAACTGACCATCACATCTCCCTTATTCCCCAAGTCTTTACTGCTCCCAGTTAAATCTCTCTGGATCCTAGTGTAACAGGTTAAATTAGGCTATTGGAGCTGGTGGTGTTCAGAGGGCACATTCTCCAGTCCCCTCCATGTTCTGATTGTCTTTTTCTGAATCCTCTCCAGGGGGTCAATGTCCTTCCTAAAACATGGCTATTGTTTCTCAGCAGCTGCTACCTAAACGTGCCTATTTCCCATCAGTCCTCGCAAAACCGATGCTCCTGGTAGCAAGACTATGGTGCAAGATGAAACAAGTGGCCAGAAAATTCGAATTTTCAAAAAACATCAGAAAGAAGCAAGCATTATTCTTGAGATCTGAGATCAACATGTCCATTTCCACTCATTCATACTGTCCCACACACTCACATATACACTCTAACACACTTATACATTTACAGACATATACATCCATATACATACATGCCTCTCCACATTTACATGCCCCCCCCCCCCATGAAGATCATTTTTTATTATAATTTCACACAAATGGAGCCTCCCTGGGATCTCAGAAAAAGAGGTCAATTTCTGTCATAATTTTCAGTAACCACATCCTTTCTGATGTCATGATTTTTTCCCCCACTGACCCACATTAAAGATAGAGAGAGAAGCTATAATAGAGGAGTTTCTAAATTAGAGCTTTGGTCTCTCAATCATATGTGATTAGAAGACTGTCTATAAATAAAAAGACTGGTTTTCTTTCTTTATGTTATTTCTGTTTCTGCCTCAATTGACTCCATGAGCACCAGATCAGAAAGTTAACCTCCTTAGATTTAAGCAGTGCACCATGTCTTTAAATAAGATTTTTAAAAGAAGTCATTACTTTTGATGTGAAAAGGAAGAAGGAGGAGATCCCCCAAAAATACACCCATCAGCAAAATTCACCATCAATGATGGTGGTTCCTTATGAGTAAAATAAAAGCTAATATTTATATAACACTTTAAGGTTTGCAAAATGTTTTACGAATATCTCATTTGGCCCCGTGAGAGGTAGGGGCTCTTGTTTATCTCATTTTATAGTGAGGAAAGTAAGGCAGAAAAAAGTTAAGTGACTTGCCAAAGGTCCCCCACCTAGTGAGTATCTGAGACTCTACCAGCTGTTAGAGACTATTCTTCAAGTTCATAGCATCTGTACATACTCTGAGCTAACAAATGAATTCAGGAGGGATCCTGATGCTGGAAGGAGTCATCACAATAGACTGTGGACTTTATTCAACCACTATTTGTATGTTTTGTATGTCCCTTCTTAAACTTTTTGGTGCTGTGGCGGGTGAAACATTTGTGGGTGGTTTTTTGTTTTGTTTTGTTTTGAATTGGTTTTATATATAAATGACGTTGAACCCAGTAGCTGGATTTGATGGTCTCCAAGGTCACTTTCAGAGCTGAATCAGCAATCCAATGACGTGAGAAGGTGAGAGGGCATGGATGGTTTGTTGGGAGGAACTCCTGAATCAATAAGATGACAATTCCATTTGAGTATTGAGATCTTCTAGTCCAACTCACTTTAAAGCTCAGGAAATAGTAACAACAGCTAATATTTAATATAGTACCTTAAAGTTGCAAAACATTTTATATACGTTACTCATTTGATGGGCAGCTAGGTGGCGCAGTGGATAGAGTGCCAGATGTGGAGCTAGGAAGACACATTTCCTAGCTGTATTGCTCTGGGCAAGTCACTTTACCCTGTTTACCTCAGTGTCCTCATCTGTCAAATGATCTAGACAAGGAAACGGCAAACCACTCCAGTATCTTTGACAAGAAAACCCCCAGTGGGATCACAAAGAGTCAGACATGACAGAAATGACTGAATGACAACTCATTTGATCCTCACGATAAAGGTGAGAGAACTGAGGCCAGAGAGTAGGTGCCTTGTCCAGGAACAAGTATCTGAGCAAGAATTTGAACTCAAGTCTTTTTGATGCCAAGTCTGGTACAATACGTAGCTGCCTCTAATTAAGAGCCAAAGTTGTGAAGTGATTTGGTCAAAGTTTGGCCAGGGTACAGGAGGCAAGGACCCACGGACCCATGCCCTTTCTTCCTCCTTCCCCCTCCCCTAGGTTCCCAAACCAATGTCTTTTTTTTTTTAAACAAGTTCTTGGGATCTTTCGGCCTTCAATACACTTGAACTTGTATTGTTCAAAAACAAGTTCTTGAGATCTTTTAGCCTTCAATACATTGAATTTGTATTGTTCAAGGTCATAGTTCATAGAATTACAGACTCAGAATCTCAAAGCTATAAGGGATCTCCGAGAACTTCCAAGTCCATGTGCCATGCCTGACCATGAATCTCTTTTACATCATCGCTGACAGTGATCTTCCAGCCTTTGCTCCTTACCTCCTGGGGAATGGTAGCAAGTGGAGTCACCTGAATCCCATCTGGAGTTGAGAGCTGAAAACTACCGGGAGAAGCCTGGCTAAGGATGTCTTTAGAAGAGAGAAACTTCCCGGTGTGGACAAATTAGGGAGAGGCCTCCATTTGTTGCTAAGTGGATGATGAAAAGGTTGGTTTCTTTCCTGTTCAAAATAAGTTAGCATTAATAATAGCACTAGTAGACGGTTTTACAGAACCTCTTATTTGGCAATCTTCAGCTGCTCTGCAAGTATTCATTAAGGCTCACAACCCCCTGGAGCTTTGATGGGGCAGAGTATCATTAACCCTATTTCACAGACCAGAAAGTTGGCCAAGATTCTTATTAGTCAGCGTTCAGATAACACTTTGTATTTTCCACTTGCTCCACAAACATGATTTCCGCTCTTCTCTCTTCACTAAATTCTCTTGAACTAAGCTGACATTACTCTCTCTGCTTCACAGATGGGCAAGGGAAGACACAGGCTGCTGAGGCACCTTGGCCAGCACTGCCCAGCCAGCCAATTGACAACAGTATTGAAATGAGATCAGATGGCTCACAAATTTCCACTCTCTTGATTTTGGCAAGGAAGGCTTTTCCATGCTTCAGATCCCAAGAAGAAACTAAAAAACAAAAGCAATCATGTTGGAGAGGAGATAATTCCTCTGGGAGGACATGTTGGCAGTACAAGAGAATGAATGAAAAACACCAATCCTGGATACCCAGATTCATACAGGCTTCCTTGGTAAAGAAAGGGAAGCAGCAAGAAAACCTTTGCAATAGCTCGCTCAATTTTTTGAAGACAAAGACTTCCTTCTGGTGCAACTTGAGCTGCTATTTATTATGTATGTGATAATGGGTGAAGCAGTTAGTTGATCAAACAGGCATTTATTCTTTTGAATAAGAAGAAAAGAAAGAAAAGGAAGAAAGAAGGGAAGAAAAAAGAAGAAAAGAAAGAAAGAAAAAAGAAGGAAAGAAAAAACAGAAGAAAAAAGGAAAGAAAATAAGAAAAAGAAAGAAGGAAAGAAACAAGAAGGAAAGGAAAGGAAATAAGAAAAAGAAAGAAGGAAAGAAAGAAAGAGAAAGAACAGGAAGGAGGGAAGGAAGGAAGGAGGGAAAGAAGGAGGGAAGAAAGGAAGGAAAGAAGGAAGAAAAAAGGAAGGAAGGAAAAGTGAGAGAAAGACAGAAAGGAAGGAAGGAACCAAAACCAAAATCCTCATAATAAATAAAGTCTGGTCAAACAAATACCCACACTGACCATTCCCACATGGACCAAGTCAAACAAAGTACTGTCTCATTGTGCATATTAATCCATTGTTTCTCTCAGCTACATTTTTTTCAGTGCTTACTTTGTGCAAATGTTGTAGATACAACCTGATCTGTTATTTATTATCTGTGTGACCATGAGCAAATTAGTTAATTAAGAAGCATTTATTAAAGACCTCCTATGTTCCAGGCCCTCTGCTCAGCATTGGGAATGCAAAAAAAAAAAAAAAAAAAAAAAAGGCAGATCAACCAAATCTCCAAACTCCACAGTCACAATCCCTTCCCTCAGTGAGCTCACCTTCTTCTGGGACAGACACCACATATCCAGGTGTATATATATATAAAACGTATACAGAGTACATGATGGCAATCTGAAAGGAGAGCTCATTTAACTTCTGGGAGTCTCTATTTCCTCCTCTGTGAAATGGAAATAATAATAATGCCGGTAGAACTGTGGTGAGCATCAGATGAGATAATGGATGTAATGAATGAGCTTATTTGTGTACCTAGGGCTGGGGAAACAAATACTGGAGGGAGACAGTTCTTGCCCTCAAGGAGCTTATGATCTAAAAGGAAGAGGAGCACTTAAGGAGAATGGTGGCCTCCAGGGGTGTTTTGTGTTGGAAAGTCCCAGGGGCGGTGAGTGAAGTCATTGTAATTGTTCAGTCGTGTCAGTCTTCTGGACCCCATTTGGGGTTTTCTCGGCAGAGATACTGGAGTGGCTGGCTAGTTCTTTCTCCAGCTCATCTGACAGATGAGAAAACTGAGGGTGAACATGGTTAAATGATTTGTCCAGTCACACAGCTAGTAAATGTCTGAGGAGGGATTTGAATTTGGGAAAAGTCTTCTGACCTCCAGGCCCAGCACTCTATCCACTGAATCACGTAGCTGTCTGAAATTCCAGGTGTCTGAAATAACCAGAGCTTCAATGCTGTAGGAGCTGCGTGGTGTGATGGGTGAGTGCTGGACCTGGAGTCAGGAGAGAGCTGAGTTCAAATCCAGTCTCATCCACTGACTACTTGTGTGATCCCAGGGGAGTCATTTAACCTCTGTTTGTTTCTGTTTCCCCATCTATAAAATGGGGATAATACCAGCACCTACCTCCTGGGGCTGTTGTGAGGATTACATGAAATGACACATGCATAGTATTTTGCAAATATTAAAGCTCTACTGACTATTGTTGTCGTGTTGTTTCGGTTGTATCTGACTCCTCATTATTCCATTTGGGGTTTTCTTGGCAGAGATACTGGAGCGGTTTGCCATTTCCTTCTCCAGCTCATTTGACAGATGAGGAAACTGAGGCAAACAGGGTGAAGTGACTTGCCCAGGGTCATACAACTGGTAAGTGGATGAGGCTGAATTTGAACTCAGGAAGATAAGTTTTCTTGACCCAGGCAGGCCTGGTGCTCTATCTGCTGCCCCACCCAGCTGCCCCCAAAAGGAGCCACAAGGGAGTAGATTGACACACCTTTTCCAGAAGCAATGACAATATTGATTTGCTTCCATTTCCAGAGATGGAAAAGAGAATGGGTAGAGTATTTATAAGGGGCACAGGCAAGAAGAAGACAAAGGAAATGTAAAAAGAAGCATGGCTGAGGTGGACTAGGCAGTATGGCCTGTGTGAAATATTTGAGAATTAGAACTCAGTCCCCGACCCCAGGGCTGGCTGGAGTTCCAGAGCTGAAAAGATTAGTTCCCCTGGGCCATGGGCTCTGAGGTGGGGACCAGCAGCAGAGGGGCAGGCAGGCAGGTGGCCAGGACGTAGGAAGCACTTTGTAAACGTAAAATAACCACATAAACCACATAAATTTTAGCTGTTACTTGAAAAAACATCACCAGATCAGTTTCCTCATCTGTCAAATGAAGGGGTTAGACCAAAGTTTCCAAGTTCTTGGGAGCTCAGCATCTGTGATGTGTTGAGTACCATCTGGAAAGTCTAATGAAAGGGCTCCCTTACCATTGTATCACGGCAAACTGAAGCCAGAAGTCAGAAGACTTCAACCCCAAATCCACCTCTGACATCACCTCTGTGACCAGGCAAGTCACTTGCTTCCTTGCATCTAAATTTCCACATCTAAAGTGAAGGGGTAGAGGCAGCTAGGTAGGAGCACTGGCCCTTGAGTCAGGAGGACCTGAGTTCAAATCCGACCTCATACACTTGACACACTTACTAGCTGTGTGACCTTGGGCAAGTCACTTAAACCCACTTGCCTTTCCCCCTCCTTCCCCCAAAAAAAGATTTAAAAAAATAAAGTGAAGGGGTTGAGCCTATTAGCTTCTGAGGTCCCTTCCGGCTCTGGATAGATGATCCCATAGGAGCACAAAGTGGGAACTATTAATGACAATAGCATTTTGTTATTTTGATGGATACTGGATCTCACATTCTCCCCCAGGGTACATCACAACCTTTGCTCATCCTGCATGACTCAAGCCCATATCTGGCCAGATATAATCTACGGAGAATGGATGGACCCAAGGTCCTGGAAGCACATATGAATCTATTAATAACTCATGGACACCAGTGCGATACTCCAGTGTGATATTCCCATTTGTTGGCCACCACGCCCACTGTATGACCAGTTCACCTCTTTGTCCTTGAGGCCTTTTATCTCACTTTTCACATGCAGGTCAAGACTGGTAATGTGCCTCAGTCTACTTAGGCCCTCTATGTGCCTTTCCATGCCCTTTAAGAAATAATAATAATAATAATAGGGGCCGGCTAAGTGGCATAGTGCATAGAGCATCAACCCTGGAGTCAGGAGGACCTGAGTTCAAAGCTGGCCTCAGACACTTAACACTTACTAGCCATGTGACCTTGGGCAAGTCACTTAACCTCAATTGCTTGGGGCTGCAAGTCACTTAACCTCTCCCCCCTCCAAAAAGAAAAAAAGAGATAATAATAACACACAATGATGATGATAGCTAGAATTTATTTAGTGTTTTAGTCCTCACAACAACCCTGAGAAGTAGGTGTTATTATTATACCTATTTCACAGATGAGGAAACTCTGTGGGGGGATAGGAAAACTGTGTGAGAGGGGATAGGACTTACCCATGGTCACACAGCTAGTGTTGAGGCCAGATTTGGACTGGGGTCTTCCTGACTCCACTGTGCCACCATGATGCCTCTTATAGACAGTTGGTCCAATTTGAACTAGATCTTGAAAAGATGGTGTGGGTGGCAGAGTAGTGGGAAGGATGACATTTCAGCATGCCAATATGGGGAATGGCGCATACAAAAACAGAGAGGTGGGAAAGGGCAGGACGTATTGAGAGAATGGCAGATATTAAGTCTGGCTGGCAAGTAGGAGATGGTACAAGATAAAATAGAATCAGCTCCCACCGATCTTCTTGCCTTCACCTTTCCTAGTCCATCTGTATTGATAGACATCAATCTGTTCTTCATATCGTTACTAAAATAATCTTCTGGCACTCCTCAGCTCATAAACCTTCAATGGTTCCTTCTTACCTCCCAAGTGAAGACCAAAGCCTCCAAATGGCGTTCAAGGTCCTTCACAAGCCACACCACTCTCACTTTCCTGCCTCGTCTTTTATTACAGACCCCTTCACACTCTCTAGAGTCCAGCCAGAATGGACTAATTTCTGGCTCCCACACATGATGGGGGCTCTCCCTCCTCCATGTTTCTGCACAAGGTGAGCATGCCTTATACTCAGAGTGTTTTTTCCCCCCATTTCCAACTACTGAATTCTGGTTCATCCTTTAAGACAAGTCTGTTATACCTGGTGTACCTCCCCAACCCCTGGCATGGTAATGAATGTCCTTCCCCCTCAGAAATAGCATACTACTTTGTTTTGTAATTCTCTCAAGCATTTTGTGATCTAGCTATCTATATGAGAGGGGGATAATTTGGAAGGGGAGGTGTTACTGCCCTACTAAATAATCCATGAAGGCAGAAACTAGGCCTAATTTCAATATTTTTTATCTTTTCAGGGGCTGACAATGCTCTGAATACAGCAGGAACCTAAGAAATGTTAACCAAGTTTTAGTATATGGTAGTCCTTGTTACAAAATGAATGAAAGCCAGGTTAAATTCAGATTTTAATAGGCCTTGAAAGTTGTGCTATGGAGTCTGGGCCTTATTCTGAGGCCATGGGAGCCTCTGAAA
Organism: Pseudochirops corinnae; assembly: GCA_028646515.1. Classification (NCBI taxonomy): domain Eukaryota; kingdom Metazoa; phylum Chordata; class Mammalia; order Diprotodontia; family Pseudocheiridae; genus Pseudochirops; species Pseudochirops corinnae. The sequence continues at coordinate 48,126,200 of CM053585.1, forward strand.
GATTATGAACTGGGGAGTGGTGTGACTAGAAACACAAACTGGGAAGATTAGGCTGGCAGCTGCAGACAGGAAGTATTGGAGGAGGAAAGAAATGGAGCCTGAGAAACTTGTTCATTGGTCTGAGCTAGGGTGGTGGCCATGGAAACAGAAATGAGAGACAGATGAGATATTTGGGAGGAGAAATCAACAGAACTTGGTTGGCTACTGATTATATGTGAAGGATGAAGAGGGAGGAAAATTCAGAAATGACTAAGGAGCTATGAGCATGGGCGAGTGATTGGGAGGATGGTGACATTATTAATCTAAACAAGAAACAGGAAGTCAAGAGGAAGAGCAGGTTTTGAGCAGAAGGTGATGGATTTGGGGAGGGTCAGACACAGATATCCAGTGGACAGTTGGAAAGGCTGGTCTAGAGCTCAGGAAAGTGATTGGGATTTAGGATCCATCTATTTACTCTTCCCCATAAATGATCTTCCATCTTCCACCTCCATGGAAGTCTATCTCCCATGCTAGGAATTCTCTCTCTCCTTATCTCCATCTCTTGGAATCTCTGCTGTCTTCAGGGCTCTACTCAAGAGTTACTCCCTCTATAAGGCTATTCCCAAACCTATATCCCCAAATCATCCAATTTACTTTATATAAATTTTGCTTCTACTTAACTGCATATATGTTTTTCCCCTGTTAACAGAATGTAATGTTCTTGAGGACTAGACAGAAATCATCTAGGTTGGTCCTTATAGCCCCAGTGTTGAATACAGTTCTTGGCATTTACTAGGGACTTAATAAGTATTTAATGACTTGACTGGAATTTACATAGAATTAATAGTTGAAAACATGGACATGGGAAGATTATAGAAAGATACTAGAAAATGGCTAAGTTCAGAGCCACGTGGAATTTAAAGTCAGAAAGAGGAAACAATGAAGGAGGAGAAGCACATTTGGCAAAGGAGGTGGAGGAGAAGCAGAGAAGCCAAGACAAAAGGAAGGAGGTAATATAGGGTAGTCAAAAGTGTCAAAGGTTAGAGAAAGGGGCAGGAAAGGGGTGGAGGTAGGTGGCTTGAGCTAGGACTTTGAGAAGAACACCAGGAGGACATTGAGTGAGAAGGCCCAGAAGTGAGGAAGCCTGGGTGGGGTGGGATGGGATGGTCCAGGATTGTGGATGGAATTGGGATTCCATCTCAGATGGAATTCACTGGAAGAGTGAACAAGGTAAGGAGCAGTTGCTATAGGGCTTTCAGTAGAGATGAGTAAAATTAAATAAAAAAGCTTCTGGAATCAGTGAAGGCCAAGCATAGGTTAAAAGATGTTAATTTGTAGAGGATCCAGTTGACCCAGAAGTAAACTTGGACAGCCAGGGAGGGGATAAAGAAACAGAATTATCCAAGGTTGGAGATTGGGTTGGCAGGTTGAATTGAAGGTCAAATGAGCAATGGGTTAATGGATGCTATAGAGAACATCAATTTCTATTTGATTAATTAAATTAATTAATCCAACTTAATAAATCCAAATTCAATTAAGCCAAATGCAAGGTGGCAAAAATGTGACAAAATGAGAGAATAGCTTGAGGGACTGGGCCCTAAATAATGGTGAAGAAAAGCTATAAGAGGCATGAAGGAGTAGCAGAAGGACAGATGAGAGGTTAGAGGCAGAGTAGGAAGTTTCAGAGTCTGAGATTTTAAAGATGATTGAGCTCAGAGTGACACTAGTCCAAGATGTTGCTGCATTGGTGGGTAACTGAACCACAGAGAAGATGAAGGTTGCTAGAATTGAGAAGATTAAATAATTGGAATACTAAGGTGTTGGAGAAGGCATCAAGATGGACATTGAAACCATTGAGGCTGTTGACATCAGGGAATGAGGTACAGAGGAGTCCTGGGATCCAGAGGGTGAAGTCTCCAGTAAAGATAGAAGAATCAACTTGGAATCTGCCAACAGTGATAAAAATGAAGGGAAGTAAAAAGCATGAGTGTGGACCTCTAGAAATGGAAGGTTTTTCAAGCAATGGTGGAAGTAGTAGCAAGCCATATACCAACCTCTCCTTCATCTCCATGAGCCAAGGATGAATAAGAGTGGGGGAACTCTAGTGGAGAAAGTAGAAAGGAAGGGGCCTCATTGAGGAAGGTCAAGATTCAGGAAGCAGAAAAGATCTTGAAATATGCAAGTTTGCTTGGAGCCATAATAGCAGACATTTATTACATGGCACCTACAATGTGCCAAAATGAGCTGGAGAAAGAAATAGCAAACCACTCTAGTATGTTTGCCAAGAAAACTCCAAAATAGGGTCACAAAGATTTCATCATGACTTCAGTAACTCAACAACAACAGCAATTTGCCAAGAGTGCTAAGTGCCTTACAAATACTATCTCATTTGAAATGCAAAATAACCCTGACATACAGGTGCTATTATGATCCTAATTTTGCAGATGAGGAAACCAAAGCAATCAGAGGTTAAATGACTTGCCCAGGGTCACACAACTAGTATGTGTCTGAGACCAGATTTGAACTCAGATCTTCCCAGTTCCAGGCCAGAACTCTATCCACCCCACCACCTAGCTGCCCCAATGAAAGGGGTTAATTGAGAGGCAAATAGACAAGTGTGGTGTAGACCTGAGAAAGAGTTTCAGAGTTAAATTGGAGGGGGTAAAATAAATAATGAAGCAAGAAGGGTTTCTTTCCAGAGCAGTCCTTGTTGGTAAAGGTGTGAAGGAAGCTGGAGGTTTGGGACTTAGATTAGAGATTAGGGATAGGGAACAATGAAGACCAAAGAGCTAACCAGCCTCAAGATTCCAATGAAAATGTTTGTATGATGGTGTGAGGGCCTCACCATGTGCCACTGAATTCTCATTATGACATTGAGTCATTTCACCTATTGGAGTCTCATTGGCTGGCTTATCTCTGTGAAATGGGGCTAAGAATTTTTCAATGATTGCTCCTACGACTCCCTGAAAATTTAACATTTGTTCTCCTTAGTACTGTTCTTCTAAAACCTAGGACTTAAAGTATTGTATTTTTTGACTAAATAGAATCAAGTGATCTTTAAATTTGCATTAAAATGCCTCCATAGGACTTAGTTTCTTCATCTGTAAAATGAGGAGTTTGGAAGAAAATCTGTAAGGTTCCCTTCAGATCTAATAATTCTCTGATCCTAGATAGAAGAAAAAAGAAGATAGGAAAGTGGAAAGAGGGAAGGAAGAAAGGAAGGAAGGAAGGAAGGAAGAGAGGGAGGGAAGGAAAGGAAGGAAGGAAGGAAAGAAAGGAAGGAAAGGAAGGAAGGAAGGAAAGAAAGGAAGGAAGGAAAGGAAGGAAGGAAGAAAAGGAAGGAAGGAAGGAAAGAAGGAAGGAAAGAAGGAAGGAAGGAAAGGAAGGAAGGAAGGAAAAGAAAGGAAGGAAGGAAAGGAAAGAAGAAAGGAAGGAATGAAGGAAAGAAGGAAGGAAAGAAGGAAGGAAGGAAGGAAGGAAAAGGAAGGAAAGGAAAGAAGAAAGGAAGGAAGGAAGGAAGGAAGGAAGGAAGGAAGACCTTTAATTCAATTCAACGAGTATTAGGTGTCAGGCCTGAGAGTCTGAATGATCAAGGTTCAGATCTCACCTCAGACATAATCTGGGTGTATGGCCCAGGACAAGTCACTCAACCTCTCAGTGCCCTCAGGCCACTCTCTAAGCCATCAGTTACTGAAGAGCTGCAGATCTTCATGTGGAAGGAGTTTCCTTGCTGGCAGCTCCCTACTCAGAGGAAACCCTAGATCCAGATAGGTTCCTCATACTCCCCTCTCCCCACAATGAACAAAGTGCTGGGTCAGGAGCTGGGAATACACAATTAAAAATAATAGTCCTTATCTCACGAAACTTACATTCTTCAGAGGAGAAAAATAATGAAAAGAGCACTGGCTTTAGATTCAGAGGATGTGGGTTCATATTCTGTCTCTGGAGGTCACTACCTGTGTGATGTTAGACAAGTCATTTCACCTCCCTGGGCCTCAGTTTTCTTATCTCCAGAAATTAAGAAGCTGAACTAGATACCTTCTGAGGCCCTCTTCAGTCCTAGATCTATGATCTTATATGTACAAATAAACACTGGACAAGGAAAATTGAAGGAGGGCACAAACTACTGCTAGGGATCAGGGAATTTGAAGAAGTGAAACCCTGAAGGAAGTTCCTGATACTAAAGAGGAGACTGAGATGAGGAGAGAGAGTCTTCCATGGATGGAAAATAGCTAATGTGAGAGATGAATGATCAAGGGAGGGAGGAGGCAGTAATCCATTTTGGCTAGATAGATAGATAGATAGATAGATAGATACATAGATACATAGATAGATGGATAGATAGATAGATAGACATATAAATACTGATGAAATAGGTAGATATAAAATAGAGAAAAAGATATATATATATATATAAATAGAGAGAAATAGGTAGATTGAAAGAGATAGATAGAAAGGCAGATATAGATAGACATATACCTACATATATGATGGATGGATGGTTACATATATGACTAGATAGAAATAGATAAATAGATTAATAGGTAGGTAGAGGTAGATGGATGAAGGTCTATGAATGCATGGATATGTAGACAGATGCATAGAAGATGAATGAAATGTGTATACGTATGTATATGCATATATACATACATATACACACATACAAACATACATATGTGTATACATGTATACATATTTACTTTGTTTTTTTTTTTATTTATACACATACATGTTTATTTAAATCACTGGTACCTGTGTTATATAACAAGCTCCTTAGAGATAGGGGCTTTATCAAATAAAAGGTAAAATTAAAATTATTTGTATAATAATTTTTTCCTTGAAAACATTATGGGGATCTTGTGAATATCAATGATACTAATGTGTGTTAATTGTTTCAAGAATGGAGTCAGATATAATACAAGGAAATCTTGCTCTTCCTGACAGAGTAAAGTGTTCATTAGGTTTTCTAGTCTCCGAGTACCAGCCTTGCCCAAACTTGCCCATCAGCAGCTAATGAGGAAGGAGGTATGATACTTATCAAGTTTTTGTGTCAGCTGCCCTGGAGTTCCTTTATCTTTGACCTCCATACCCAAAGTATTGCTCACCTCCCTGGAAGAGGCAACTACAGGTAATCATTCATGATACATTTATGGCAGAAGCCAAAGTCTTGGGGCTCATCACTCCTGAGGAGAAGACCCGCCAGATGGGTTTGGGAGCAGTAGTAAAATTGTATTGAAGCTCTTCTGATGAGGCATTGTTCCTCCTCGAATCACCTAACCCTAGAGCTGGAAGGGCACACAAGGTGTCACCTCATCCATTATCCATGGTCGGAGGTGTTCTTATCTTAGAAGATACCTGAATTAGATAAGGTCCAAAGAGAGTCTACAAAGGATGAAGCTGTTGTCTTTCTGAAGTGCCCAAGAAAACCCTGAGAAACTTGGAGGCATCTCTTTAAATCACCACAAAACATTTCTATCCTAGTCTACAGGCAGCCAGCCCAAAGAGAAGGAAAACATGACTAAGTCTTTGTTGTGTAAAAATAAATAAATAAATAAAACTACCAAGTGTTGGACTTTCCTGAATGCCTTCTACAAGTCTAGTGCTAGGAAATGTTATGGAGATTCAAAAGAAATAGAAAAGTTATTTCAGAAGATTCAGAGTTGGAAAGGAACTGAGAGAGGATCCAGTCCCACCCCTCATCTTACAGACAAGAAAACCAAAGAAGTAGAATGACTTGCCCAAGATTTCACATATAGTAAATATGTGAGGCAAGATTCAAATTCAGATCATCTGACCTAAATCCAGCACACTTTTCACTATATCAAATTCCCTGTCCTTGAGGAGTTTGCTGTGCAGTGGGAGAAACAAAAGGAACACAGGAAGCCAATCAGGGCCAATGCAAAATAACATGAAATTCAATGTTAAATTGCATGGCATACACAATGAGGGGGATGGCTAATGTTTATATAACTTTTTTAAGCTTTGCAAAGAGTTGTAAATGTGTTATCTCATTTGTTCCTAACTTTGGATACCATTTTAAAAGATGATATTAATGAGGGCTGGAGGAGTTGCCAGGGAAGTCTTCAGGGTGTATATGGGACTTGAGTTGAGCTTTAAAGGCTGGGCAAGCAAGTTGATACAGGAAAACAAATCTTGAATTTATGATCCATGGACCTGAATTTGAATTCCTGCCACTTTGGAATCTTTGTGACTTTTCACTACTCTAGGTCTCAGTTTCCTTGTTGGTAAACATAAAAGGGTTGGAGCAGGTGGTCCCATCCTGCCATGGCAGTCCATTCTATTTCTTGCCAGCTCTAAATTTATGATGCTATGATTTGGAAAGGCTGAGAAAAAAGGCATGGTCATGGTTATGGCATAGAGGCGATGCTAGTAATGGTAGGAGAAAAGTTAGGCATTAAGAAAGGATGGGATAGAAGACTGAGAAGAGATTAATAGAATATGGAATTCCATTTAAAATAACCACAGACAATATAAAATACTTGGGAGTTTACCTGTCAAGACAAACCCGGGAACTATATGAACAAAATTACACAACACTTTGTGTACAAATAAAGTCAGATCTAAACAATTGGAGAAATGTTAATTGTTCATGGATAAGTCGAACCAATATAATGAAAATGACAATTCTATCTAAATCAACTTATTTACAGATATGAAGAGGCAATTTTTAGAAGAAGAAATCATATGAAGTCATATGAAAAATGCTTGAAATCACTATTGATTAGAGAAAATGTAAATTAAAACAACTCTGAGGTATTGCTTTGCACTTTTCAGATTAGTTAATATGACAGAAAAGGGGAACACTAATGTGATTTTGGTGGAGTTGTGAACTGGTCCAATCATTTTGGAAAGCAATTTGAAACTATACCCATAGGGCTATAAAAGTGGGCATACCCAACATACCCAAAAGAGATCCTAGAATAAGGAAAAGGACTTCCATGTACAAAAAGATTTATAGCAGCTTTTTTAGTGGTAGCAAAGAATTGGAAATCAAGGGGATGCCCATCAATTGAGGAATGGCTGAAAAAATTGTGGTATATGATTGTGATGGAATACTACTGTACTATAAGAAATGACAAGCAGGACACTTTCAGAAAAAACTTGGGAGTTCTGACATGAACTGATGCAAAGTGAAATGAGCAGAACCAGGAGAAAACACTGTACACAGTAACAGTAATATTGCATGATGATCAACTGTGAATGACTTAGCTATTCTGATCAATAGAATGATCTAAGACAATTACAAAAGACTCATGATGAAAAATGCTAACCACCTCCAGAGAAAAAACTGAGAGTCTGAATGTATATTCAAGCATATTTTTTAAAATATTCTTTATTATTCCAGGTTTTTGGTCTGTTTCCTTTTGCAAGATGACTAATGTGGAAATGTTTTGCATGACTGCATGCGCATAATCTACTTTATATTGCTTGCCTTCTCAAGGTGGGGGAGGGAAGGAAGAGAAAGAATTTGGAACTCAAAAATTTTTTAAATGAATGTTAAAAATTTTAACATATAATTTAGAAAAATAAATTAAAATTAATGTTAAAAAAGAAAAAAATTTAAAAATAGAATATGGAAGGTGAAAAAAACCTTGGATATTATCTAGAGCAGCATTATTATTTGACACTTACTAGGTACAAGGATCATAAGCCCATGGACTCATAGATTTAGAGCCAGAAGGACCTTAGTGTTTGCCTAGCCCAACCCCTTTCCACTAGATCCTGGACCCTGTTCCTAGGACTCATGACTCTGATAGGGAGTCTTCCTTGCCATGAACCAGTCATCCACGCCTCTTCCTCACCAATTCCAAACTGCAATCTCTGTTGGCCAACCATCTTCCTCACCACCACCACTCCCCCACAGGATGCTGGACTCTGACTCTGGGATTCTAGACTCTGAAAAGTGGGCTGTTGCCTTATCTTGCCCAGAACCAGACCTTCGGTTCAGTTCCTGACCGTTACCAGACAATATTACTTCATGCTCTCTTGCCTACACCTACCTAGCCCACTTTTATTCATTGTTGTTGTTTAGTCGTTTCAATCCTAACTGACTTTTTAATGATCCCATTTGGAGTTTTCTTGGCAAAGATGCTGGAATAGGTTTTTTTTTCCTTCCTCCAGTTCATTTTACAGATGAGGAAACTGAGGCAAACAGCGTTAAGTGACTTGCCCAGGGTCACACAGTAAGTGTCTGAGGCCAGATTTGACCTTAGGAAGAGGAGGAGTTTTCCTGACTCCAGGCCCAATGCTGTATCCACTGTGCCACTTAGCTACCTGTACTGTCTTTTCCTTTGGAATGCAAGCTGCCTGAGGCAAAGGTAGCTCTGATTATTGCTACAGTTATCCCTTCCATAAAGCTAGGTTTCAATATATTGTGAGTCAGTATAAGAAATTACATGGGAATTTTTGGGGAGTTTTGCAGAAGCTGCAGGTTACACACGAAGGCCAGCAGACAACACAGAAAAAGTTTAAAAACTCAGAAATACATAAAATCTATGTACAGTACTGTATAACACCAACACATCTTATCTTTTAATACCATAAATATACACAATTTCTTCTTTAAAGTTAAAATAAGTTCAAAAAAAGTTAAAGATTGCAAAACTCTAGAAATGTAGAGAAATTTTCTGACGTTATCTTCAATAACTCATAAAATGTATGTACTATTGTGCATAATATTACTTGCATTTTATTGTTTAATAACATAAATGAACAGGCACACAATTTTCTTTTCTTAAAATTAAATTTGTAGCAAAAGAACAGCAGTTCTCCATGATGGTTTGGGGATGCCAGGCATGTTTATGGCAGTCTCTCACATGACATCTCCCAGGGATCTTGTAGTGATCTTTGCATCTTGAGTTTCTTGTATTGCAGCACCAGTGCAATATTTACAGCACCCATGATCACGATAAAGACCGTGACTGTATCATATGATGTTTGATTGCAAAATATACCGATCTCTCCACATAGAGGGTAGAACTGAGCATTTATTTAGACACCAGAAAACCCAATCCCAAAACCAGTAAGCCGATTCCATCACAGTACCAAAGATATTCGGAACCCATAGTAACACTGAGAGCCACAGCATCCTTCAGCCTTCCCACAAACCAATACAAGATCAGTATCTACTCACAAGCCTAACTTACTCCTTGCCTGAGTGTCCTCTCTCCCCCACCATCTGGCTAGCTCTGACTACCAGCTTCCTGTGGGCTCTGCTCCATGCTTCAGCAAATTCCTCCATCACAGATTCCATGTGATTACATTCAGCCTATTAGGGGGCAGAGTTTACCTTCAAAGCAGGGGAGGTCTTCAAACTCCCCTAAGTCTATTAAGGGACAGGGAAGATCTTCAAATTCCCATTCCCATTACATATATCTTGTGTTGTTTAAACTGCAAAGGAATGGCCAAAAAATTTTGCATGGATTTTCCAGATTGCTGGGACCTGGGCCCCTAACCTCCACACTGTAGAATGAATAACTGTTTTTATATACTAGCACTTAGCAGGGACCCAGACACAAACATGTGAGACTTGAATTCAGCAAAGATGTGAGTTTGAATCCTGCCTCAGAAGCTATGTGACCAATAGCAAGTCACTTAACCACTCTTAAATTCAGTTTCCTCAGCTATAAAATCGGAAAGAGGGAAGGAAACAAACATCTATTAAGTGTCTACTATGGGTCAAAAACTTCACAAATGTTATCTCATTTTATCTTCACAACTCCAGGAGATGGGTGCTATTATTATCCCCATTTTACAGATGAGGACAAGGAGGTACCCAGAACTTAATTGACTTACCCAGGACCACACCGCTAGTAAGCATCTGAGGTCACATTTGAACTCAGGTCTTCCAGATGCTAGGACCAGTGTTCCACCGAGGGGATCTGGTAAACAGTCAGCACTAATAACTGCTTTTAAAAATTCATTCATCTAGGCCAATATCTTCATCTTACAGTTGAGGAACTGACTTGACTCAGAACACATGACTGTACATATAACAAAGCCAGTAATTCCAGCCCATTTCTTTAGACTTCTAATCCAGTGTTTTTCTCAGGTAGCCTCCCCAAAGTCTCTTTCATTGCATGAACTGAGTAAACCGGCCCCACAGAACAATTTGTTTTTACAAACAGAACCTATCCCCTGCTTTGGGTTTACACCCTCCTTTTCTGGACCACACCTCCAATGCCAGAGAGTGCTCAGGTCCCAACTCATCCACATTCTTTCTTCTTCACCCCTAAGGAATGAATCACTGGCACTGTATCATTCAGTAGAGATTCAAATCCTATGCAAATGAACATGGCAGGAAACAGATATAAAACAAAAACAAGTATTTGGCCTGAGGTCTTAAGAGTGAATAAACTCTCAAACTCACAGAATCCCCAGGTTGGCAGAGACCTCTGATGTTGTTTAGCCTAAACTATATTTATGGGGCAGCTAGGTGGTATGGTGGACAGAGCACTGGGCTTGGAATCAGAAAGACATCTTCATGAGTTCAAATCTAGCCTCAGACACTTACTAACTGTATCACCTTGGGCAAGTCACTTAACCCCGTTTGTCTCAGTTTTCTCATCTGTAAAATGAGATGGAGAAGGAAATGGCAAACAGCTCCAGTATCTCTGCCAAGAAATCCCCAAATGGGTCATGAAGAGTCAGACAGGACTGAAACAACCCGCCAACAATAATCCTCCCTTCTCCTTTCCCATGCCTCCTTTTCTTTAGGCAAAACATCCCCTGTTCCTTCTTCATATTTCATGATCCCATATTGGTGATAGTCCTCTGGAGGTGCTAAAGTTTGTTGGTATCCTTCCTGACATGTGGTCTCCTGAACTGAACACAACATTCTGGGTGTGGTCTGAGAAGGACAGAGAACAGTATGATCACCCATTCATAATAAACTTTATGCCCTTTAGTAATGCCTTGGGGTTATCTGATTCAAGTCTGCCCAGTCCCTTCTGTCTACTCCTAATGTCACCACCCTAGAACAGAACCTTCATTAGTACTTCCTGAGTTATCATCAAAACCTCCTAACTGGCCTTCCCACCTGCAATCCCTCTCCTTTCCCATTCCCACCACTGACAGACTAATCTTCATTATTCACACACCTAATCCTGTTCTTTTCTTACTCCAAAATTTTCAACACCTACTGTGTGCAGCTTATTATGCTAGATGCTGGATGAGATACAAAGCTCCGGTAAGCCATGGTTCCTGCCCTCAAGGAGCTCACATTCTAATAGGGGATAGGATACAAACACAGATAAACATAATACACAGTTTAAATAAATACATTAGAGAGTTACAAACATCACCTTCCAAGTGCAGTCCTGAATGGCTCTTTATTGCTTACCAAGTAAATCTCGAAGTTCTTGGCATAGTATTCTAGATTCTCTATAATCTGATGCCCACTTACCATGCCACTCTGTTCTTCTGACTCTACGTGCAGTAAATTCCAAATAAATAGGGTTCTTTCCATGTCTAGCCCCCATGCCTAGAATCCCACTTGCTCATTTCTTCACTCCCTGAATTCTTACCTGTTTTCAATCCAAATGCTTCTCCTATACAAAGCCTTGCTTTATCCTCCTATCGGGAGTAATCTTGCATTCAGGACCACTCTTGGAAGGTGATGTTTGTAACTCTCTAATGCATTTACTTAAACTGTATATTACGTTTATCTGTGTTTGCATCCTATCCCCTATTAGAATGTGAGCTCCTTGAGGGTAGGAACCGGGACTTACCTGAGCTTTATATCTCATCCATCACCTAGCATAATAAGCTGCATGTCACAGTAGGTGTTGAACAAATATTGCTCTTCAGTTGTTTCAATCATGCCCAACTTTTCCTGACCCCATTTGGGGTTTTCTTGGCAAAGATACTGGAGTGGTTTGCCATTTTCTTCTCCAAATCATCTTACAGATGAGGAAACTGAGGCAAAGGGCGTTAAATGACTTAGCCAGGGTCACACAGCCAGTAAGTGTCTGAGGCCAAATTTGAATTCAAGAAAATGAGTCTTTCTGACTCCAGGCCTGGCACTCTATTCACTGTGCCCCCTAGCTACCCAAATGGTGCTTAATAAATATTTACTGAATAAATAAACGTAGCCTATGATCCCATTAGTGGCTTTGGCTGCTAGATTACATTGTTGACTCAAATTGAGTGTACAATCCACTAAAACTTCTTTTTTTTCCCATAACCTTATCTCATACTATCATAGCTGACTTTTCAAATCCAATTGTAAATCTTTACATTATCCCTACTAAATTTCCACCCCTTCCTATTTTTTTTTGAGCTATCCCATGATGCATTCCTGTTTTATAGGTGACTGTCTTTAATAACAATTTCAATTCTTTGGACATTGTAGCACTCATCCCATGACTGAGCTGTACAGTACCAGAAGAAAAATGGTATTGAAAACATTGGTCTTTTGTTTTAGGGAAAAGCTTAGGGTTATGAAAAGAACTTTTTGTAATTTCCCAAGGGCCATCCGGTCGTGTTTCTCTTTCTGTTCAGTCCTAGACCTGGCTCATTGTTCATTTGTTGCATCCAAGATAAATATTCTGATGGACAGACTCTCCCGAAGGGCAACAGAGTGGTGGATGGTGGGCATGCATGGGCTGCAGCGTAAAGCCTTACAAATGGGGCATTACAAAGGAAAAGGGGGCAGAAAAGTTATCTGAGAAAACGTACAAGCAAAAAAGAATGATCATAACTATTCTCTTAATAGTG
>CM053585.1:48139416-48151348 GCA_028646515.1 Pseudochirops corinnae
AAGGAAGGAAGGAAGGAAGGAAGGAAGAAAGAAAGGAAGGAAGGAAGGAAGGAAGGAAGAAAGAAAGAAAGAAAGAAAGAAAGAAAGAAAGAAAGAAAGAAATCTTAGTGTCTATAAACTTACATGAAAGCTCAGACACCATTTTGAAGGAGACAGCTTGAATAGAGGAGATGCTGAGATTCTGAATAAGTACCAACAGATATTTTAGCGTGCTGTAATGAAAGATGAGCCAATTTTTTAATCACCATCAAAGAAAGGTAGTGATTGCCTCACTTTGCAGAAACAGCCTGGTTTTCAACTGGAAAATTAAAAGTAAACATACTTCACAGTTAGAAATTGGTTCAGGATCTTAGTCTAAATCAAGGTGACATTCCTTATCCTATAAGCAACCCATGGTTGCCACTATTGTAGCATCCAGACCTGCCAACTCAACCATTACCCATTCTACATTCAGCTAAAATCCCACATACCATGGGAAAGCTTTTCTGCTCACCCTCCATGCCAAGGTTTTTCCTCTATTGATAATTTCCATTCTGCCAAGCATGTGTCTTCTTTTTGTATGATTCCCTCCCCATCTCAGTGATGCTGAATCCTGGGTCTGTCATAATTTAAATTCCATAATTCATCCTCTACTTCCTGTTCTGTTATTCACATACCCATCAACTTTACCCCATCCCCACAATCCCACTCTAAAGCTCCTCTCCCCTTCATTGTGGTCTTGGGAATGTCTCCTCCATAGATAACAAACTTGCTTTCATCTTAAATATTTTCCTTTCCTATTCCTGGTTTTTCTTCTGGTTTTCACTGAGAACTGGCTCCCTAGCCACTCTTTCCAGAACTGACTGCCCTTGTCAAAGTTGGAGAAATGGCTCTCCATTGTCGCTTCAAAGCTTTTCCTCTACCACCATCATTCAGTAAACTCTCCTTCTCTGAGGTTCACTCAACCCTTATCTACAACCCAATCAAAATCCTGGTAGTTGTCTACTGACTTCCAGGACACCTCCCTTCTTTCCTCATAGTCCTTTAAACACCCTCACCTCCCAGTTCCTCAACTTACTTCCCCTGACCAATTTCTCCTCTCCACCTCAGCTACACAGAGATGGTCATCACCTTGTGCTTTCCATCTCCCACCAATGAGCCACTTCCATGTTCTTGAACTCTGAAATGTCCTTAACACAATCATAATCTGTTGTAACTCCACCTCTTCCTCTGCCTTAAGATGCTGAACCTTATTCCTCACTCCCAATTCCTTCATCTCCAAGTTCTTTCCCAGGTCATCATCCCATGAACAGACTATACTCTCCTTCTTTCTCCATCTTGATCCCTTGGTGAACCATTTAAACTCTATGCCATCCTCTTCTCTCAAGTCTCTTACTCTCTTATTCTATCACTGATGTTACCCCCATCATGTCTCAGCTTTGGATTACTCCTACCACCCACATCCTTTGCTTCCAATACATGCTGCTGAAGGAAGTTGGGGAAAATCATGAAACCATACTTACTGGATGATCCAGTACAAATTTCTGTTATATAATCTCAACTGGACCCCAAATATGGCAAATTAAACCTTTCATACTTCCCTAATTAACTTACAATCAAAACACAGTTTTTCCAAACCTTTTTGTTATTCTTCAAATCTTCCCATGGTTCCCCTTCTTCCTACTCTCTCCGGTGAGAAACTTGCCTCATGTTTCACTGAGAAACTTGAGGCCATTCACCAAGATCTCCCTCCTCTCCCCTCCTCCTCATCTCACATCACTCAGATGCATCTGCAACTATTGCCTCCTTCAACCTTCTCTCATGAAGAGGTGGCTTTTCTCCTTGCCAAGGCAAACACTTGTTTACTTGCATAAGTGATACCATTCCAAGCCATCTTCTCCTGCAGACTGCCCGCCCTATCATCACTACTCTCCTGTCTTCAATCTGTCTACTGATTGCTTCCCTACTTCATACAAATGTGCCCATGTACCCCATTCTAAAAAACAAAACACAAAAAGGGCCTTTGCTTGATCCATCCATCCCCACTAGCTATCATTCCATATCTTTCCTCCCTTTCATGGTCAGCTCTTTAAGAAGACTTTTGGCAATTGAAGCCTCTACTGCTTTTCGTCTCATCATCTAGTTTTCCACCTCCAACTGCTCATTGAACATCTTGAACTAAATGTCCTCTGATCATCTTAAACTTACCATGTTCAAAACTGAACTTGTTGTCTTTGTCCCCAAGTCCTCCCCTCTTCTGAACTTCTCTATTATTGTTGATGGGGGCAGCTATGTGGCACAATGGGTAGAGCAGTGGGCCTGGAGTTGGAAAGCCTCATCTTCCTGAGTTCAAATCTAGCCTCAGATTCTTACTAGCTGTGTGACACCGGACAAGTCACTTAACCCTGTTGGCCTCAGTTTTCCCATCTGTAAAATGAGCTGGAGAAGGCAATAGCAAACCACTCCAGTATCTCTGCCAAGAAAACCCCAAATGAGGTCCCAAAGAGTCAGACAAGACTGAAAGTGACTAAACAACAACAAAAACTATATGCCAGTCAGGATACTAAGTTCTTTTTTCAAATATTACCTCATTTGATTCTTGCAACAGCCTTGGCAGATAGGTAACATTATTATCCCCATTTCACAATTGAAGAAATTAAGACAAAGGTTAAGTGACTTTCTCAGGGCCACATAGCCTAGTATCTGAGGCTGGATTTTAACTCAGGTCTTCCCAACTCCAGGCCCACTGCTCTACCCATTGTGCCACCCACTGCCTCTAAAAAACTACAGCAAACCAGCTTAGACACCAGATGACAAAGTCAGGATCCAGAAGGAACATGGAAAATGAAATTCAGTAGAGATAAAGAGTGTCTTAAACTTGAGTATAAAGAATTGACTTTACAAGTATGTAATGGGGGAGGCATAATTAGACATCGTATGTTCTGAAAAAGATCTGAGGGTTTCAGTGAACTGCAAGCTCAACATGAATAGGTAGCCAAAGCGAGTCTGTGCCACTGTGGGCTTCATTAGGAAGGGCACAGCTTCCACAATGGAGAGGTGGTAATTCTATTGTATTCATCTGGAGTACCATGTTCAGTTCTAAGCATCAAGGCTTAAGAAGGACAATGGTGATCTGGAGGGTGCCAGAGGAAGGAAACCAGAACGATGAAAGGCCTTGAGTCTATGTCATATGAGGATGAGTTGAAGGAACTGGGAATGTTTAACCTGGAGAAGACTCAGGGGGGTAGGGGACAGGAAATGCTAACTGTGTGTGTGGAAGAGAGAGAAGACTTGCTCCATTTGGATCCAGAGGACAGAACCAGGAACAATGGTGGAAATTCCAAAGGGACCAATTTGTCAACATCAGAAGAAGCTTCCTGACAATCAGAGCTGTCTAAAAAATAGAATAGGTAACCTAAAGGGACAATGACTTTTCCCTCCTTGGAATACTTTACAATGAGGTCAGACAGCTGCTTGTTGGGGACATTAGAGTGGATATTCCTTTTGTGTATGGGTTGGACAAGATGGGTGCTGAGGTCCCTTCCAATTCTCAGATTCTATGGCTCCATGAATCCTCTCTTCCAAGGCTACCAAGAGCTAGAAGGGAGCATGGCATACTGTTCAAGAATGACCTCAGAGATTTCCCCTTTGCTAAGGATCTCCCACTCTACACTTTAGACACTAGTTCTGCTACTTGTAACCTGGGGGATTTCAAACAAGTGATTTCTCTTCTCTGGGCCTCAGTTTCCTCAGCTGCAAAATGATGTGCACAGGGTCAGAATGATCTCAAAGATTCTTTCTAACTATTAATCTCCCAAACCTGTAAGATTTATCTTGAGAGACAAATGTAAACTGGGGGATTATGGGGAAGTAGTCATGGATAGGAAGGGCCAGGGTTCTAGGAATCCAAAGATTTTTTTTTAAAGCCTGACCTATTTATTTTGTCCTTGAACCCTACATGGAATATTGCTCCAGCAACTGTCTCTGTGGGAAGCCCTGAGTAATGTTCTCCTCAGAAGACATGAAAATTTCCCTGTTGGGTAATTAGGATGCAATTGTATTCTTCTGAGAATTATTGAGTTCTCTAGAGAATTGTCATCATGTCAATGTGGCCTATCAGTACAGAAAATTATTTAATTGAAATATTTAAGTCTATATTTGAATCTTTGTTTTTCATTGTATGCACATAATATACATCTTGTTGGATGTCTCATTTCAAAAGCACCCATGCCTCATACGGGAAGTAGATTGCATAACTAGAACACCGATTTGGAGAGACAAATACTTGTATCTTACAAAATATTCAATGTCTAACAAACTTCCTTTTATTTTAGATCCCTCCTCTCTCAGTCCTTCCATTTTCAAGCACTCATTGTGACCTGGCTCCCCCTGAAATGATGATAAATCTCTGACCATTCTTTCTATTACTATGACTAAAAATCACACTCTACATCCCCGCCCCGCCCCCCCCCCCCCCCACAAAACTTACCAATTCTGACTCTCACTGGAGGAGTCAGGATACTTCTTGCTCCCTGTTGCTTCTTCCAGACTCTTCTACCACTATCCCTCAGCAACCTCTCCACTGTTGAGTTTCATTGCACTCAAATTTATCACCCCATCCGGGTCCTGGTGATCATTATCTATGAAGGCTCAGGACGTTCTCCTTCTTTCTTAATAAGTTCAGTATCTGACTTTGAGACTCCATATCTACGCTTCTCCTGCTTTTATATGAGGGGACTACATACACACAGGTTCATTCAAATACCCCAAACTCCCAGTTTCTCAATCTACTTAATCCTCATGAAGTTAAGTTCCCTATCTTGGGAGTGGATACCAATGATGAATCTTCTTTTGTCCCAAGTTTACCACCTGGGAGTCATCTTCACTGCCTCACTCTCCCTCACCACACATACCCAATAAGTGACCAAGTCTTGGCCATTCTACCATCACAACATCATGAGACTCCATATTTCAGGACCTGATTGATGGAATATAAAAATTCAGAGAAACTTGGGAAAGTTTCTATAACCTGATGTAGAGCAAAATAAGTATAACAAACAGAATAATTTCCATAAGGGTCACAAGAATGTAAAGAAACACAACACTAAAAGCCATCAAGGGTTTGGTCAATGCAGCAAAAGATATTGAGTTCAGAGGACTGTCCTTGGAATACATCCCTTTTCTTAGCAGAAAGGTGGCGAGCAACAGGTGCATAATAAAGTCATATATGGCCAATGTGTTGGTTTGTTTGGCTTAACTATGTTAAAAAAGAAAGTCTCTACTGGAGGTGGAGGGGGTCATTGTGAAATGACAGTGATATGGGGAGAAAGATTTTTTTAAAATATTATGATTGAGATAAGGCCACATGGACACCAAAATATTTCTAAAAAGCACTTTTTATAGTTGCAAAAGAAATAGAAACAAAGGAGATAGCCATTAACTGGGGAATGACTAAAATAAATGTAGGCTCCATGGATATAAAGGAATACTACTGGGCTATGTGAAATTATTAATGTGATGAAGACAGAGAATCACAGGAAGACATACGAACTGATGCAGAGTTAGGTAAACAGAACCAGGAAAACGACTGACACAATGTCTTCAACAATCTAAATGGAAAGTGTAACCAAAAAAATGAAATAATTGAAACTAATGCTGTGAAAGTATAATTGACAAGGTCGGTTTCAATTTTCATTCTTTTATTTGTTTATTTATTTGGCTTTTTTTTTTTTGGAGGGCAATTGGGGTTAAGTGACTTGCCCAAGGTCACACAGCTAGTTTTTGTGTTAAGTGTCTGAGGCCTGATTTGAACTCAGGTCCTCTTGACTCCAGGGCAGGTGCTTTATTCACTGAGCCACCTAGCCACCCCAAAATTTTCATTCTTATTGAACCATATTCATAGATAAGACATGAGAAGGAACCTGATGACTTCTCAAAGATCATCCAGTCCATTCAAGTTGACACATCAACAAGCATTTATTAAGCACCTATGACAGCACCTACACCAGCACCTATGCCAGGTGCTATACAAAACACTGGGGATTCAAAGAAAAGTCAAAACAAAAAATCTCTAGTCCTTAAAAACCTCTCATAATTGCATAGGAGCTCTACAGATGAGAGTTCTGAGACCCACAGAGAAGTGACTTAGACTGAACCTTCACAGTGTCAGACCAGAACCAACAAATGTCCATTGAGGCATTAGATAGAAAATTGGCCTTGGAGCCAGCAAGACCTGAGTTCAAGTGTTACCTCTCTCACAGACTGGCTATGTGACCCTAGGTAAGTCACTGCACTCTCAGTTTTCTAGGTCAAGAATTGGCAAACTATAACCTATATGCTAAATCCAGCCCACCACCTGAAATCAAAAGTCCAGTCCCTGCTCCTAGAGACTATCACAACATTTTGATGCAAAGAAAAAAGAAGTCTTTTAAGATCAAAATGGCCCTAAATAGAAATTCAGTATTTTGATCATTAATTATTAGTAGTCTATTATGTGTCCAGTATGGTGATAAGTGCCATGGGATATATGGAAGAAAAGCTTTGGTCCTGTCCTCAAAGTGCCAGGGTAATCAAACTAATGCATATGAAATTTTGAGTGATCAATTAGATGCTAAAATGGATAGGTAGTACCTTAGGAGTTCAGCAATAGCCAAGGTCAAGATGGCTGGACTAGGTAGAGGACTCAAGGCTCACCTTCTAAATAAGAAAGGACTTAAGCTGGGCCTTGGATGATGGGTTGGATTTAGATGAGGGATTCTACTAATTATTCTGCATTGTGTAGTTGACATAGCACTCTATCACTTACTCAAACACATTTCTCTTTCTTTGCTAAAGAAAGAAAAGCAGTGTCTTATTACGAAATGTCAATGTCCATATCAATTTTATTTTTTATTGGGATAATACATTAAACAATATTTTGTATCACCTCTAATTTAATAAAATTAAAAAGAGATATTGTCATATGATAATTTTTTCACCAAGCAAATTGGGCTAAAAATCAATGAATAAACATCTAGTAAGTGTATACTATGTGCCAGATGGGCTGGATAGAGAACTGGCCCTGGAGTCAGGAAGACGTGAGTTCAAATTTGGCTTCAGATACTTATTTGCCATGTGCCCTAGGCAAGTCACTTCACCCTTTTTGCCTCAGTTTTCTCATCTGTCAAATGAGCTAGAAAATAAAATAGCAAACCATTCCAGTATCTTTGCCAAGAAAACCCTGATGAGGTCATGAAGAGTCAGACATGACTAAGAACAACTGAACAACAAGTGCCAGATACTATGCTAAGTCTAAGTTGGACAACAACAAACCTTGAGTCACTGATGGCAAACTGACATTAATTATCTCACCAATCTACATTTTTAAAAGAGGTTTTATTGGTGCATTTTTATACTGTAGCTGTTTCTGAATATACAACTTTCCAAACCCCAGAGAGTTTTCCCTTGTAATTCAGTAGAAAAAAACCAGTTAAGCAAAAATAATCAGCTTATCTGAGAGTACATGTAGCACTCCGCAGCCACGGTGCCTCACTATTCCAAAGAAAGGAGGGAGGCCCAATGCTCACCTTTGAAAAATGTGACATTTTTCAACATTATCATTGGAGTCTCCACAACTGAGTGAAAACACCAGCAGCTTATTCATCTGGATCTCTGTGCTTGATCAGAAATTTTTGACACACTCCTTCCCCATGGCTAGAAAGGCATATCCAATTCTAGTAAGCTCATGTTTCAGAATATAAGTAATGTGCCAGGCAATGTTTATGCAATAGTTGAAAAAAAAAATCACTTTAAACAACACCTTACAATGTCCATGACCTTCAAGAATATAGATTCAGTCCTCTACAATGATGTAAACAAAGATGTAAACAAATGTAAACAAAGTCAGAGTCTAGCTAATAAAATTATGGTTTCTCCATCAGTCAGACATTTACTTGATAATTGTCTGTGGTGCCGTGAACTGAGAACTGAGCCAAGATTTTAGAAGACCTGAGTTCACATGCAGCCTCAGACATTTTCTAATTGTATAACCTGGACAAGTCACTTAACCTGTTTGTCTTAAGTTTCCTCAACTGTAGAATAGGGAGAATAACACCTACCTCCCAGAGCTGTGAGGACAAAATGAGATAATATTTGTAGGCATCTAACTCAATATCTAGTACATTGTAGGCATTTCATAAATTCCCATTTCCTTCACTTTCCCCACCTGCCTTTCCTACGGTTTGGGTAAGCAGCTATGCAAGCTACAGGAGGTTGCTGAAAGAATGGGTCCACATTCAGATTTGCCCATTCACATCCTCATGGTTGCATCCCAGGACCACAAGCAGTTGTCAGATATGCATGAGCCTGCTATCACATCTCTCTCTGTCTTTAAGTAGCAACAAAAGGAAACCTTGACTATTGGGGGACAGTATGACTTAGCTTTTAGGACACTGTCTCATGCCTTTGCAATAGATCAGGTGCTGACTGTCTTTGTGATAGGGAAATGGATGGGGAACTGCTCTCTGCTAGACAGTTCCAGTAATGGAAGAGGAGCCCTTTGTTGGGAGATTTTGGGTGCTGGACTTCTGCAAACATAATATAGTCATTGCAATGATGTGACGATAGCATCCTTTATTTTCAATCATTAATTGTTAACAAATCTCTAGTTATAGACAATTGAAGGCTGGAAGAAGGTGGAGTGGGTGGAGACACTGGGAAGGGCCTGAAGGGAAAGTTAAGGGAACAATTTGTGCAATATTTGGTTTCTGCTGACTTGGCCAGAGTAATAAATCTTACTTTTTGGCTCGGTGGTTAATTGGATAAGAGGCGGGGTGGGGGGAAAGGGGTGACTTGGCATGAGAAATACAGAGAAGAAATAATGGGGAGGTCCAATAATACAGATCTGGTATATTTAGAGGGAAAGGAGTCCACCATCTCCCAGGCTGAGTTAGTTCTAGTAACATTGAAATTCATTTCCAAAATGATGCTCTGACCCAAGGCAACAAAGATGGGACCTCCCACTTGGAGGCTCCTCGTCAAGCCTCTGGAAATGAGGCCAGTAGGGAGTAGGATGGGAATTTCTAGTCCAGAAGAAAAGACCCATCAGGAAGTAGGGTAGCAGTTTTAAAGACTGACATTTACATTGTACTCTATACATATTACCTCATCTGGTCCTCTGTACTCTATACATATTACCTCCTTGTCCTCAAGGAGCTTATATTATAGCAAGAGAGGAAGCACACAAGCAACTATGTGCAAATAAGATATATACAGGGTATCCTGAAGGTAATCCTAAATGGAAGGCACTAAAAGGAGTTGTGGGGATGGAGGTGGAGTGGGGTAGAGTAACTGTCCTGGGAAAGGTCTCTTGAAGAAGGTAGGATTTGAGCTGACTCTTTAAAGAAGCCGAGGAAATCAAGTTGCAGAGGTAAGAAGGGAGAGTGTTCCAGGTCCAGGGGATACAACCAATGCAAAGTCACAAGGAGGGGAGATGGAATGTCATTTTTGGGGGACCACAAATAGGGCCAGATCATGGAGTATGTGAATGGGGAGTCAAAGTGTACAAAAACTGGAAAGGTAAAAAGGGGCTGGGTTGTGAAGGGCCTTAAAAGCCAGAGTATTTTCTATTTGATCTTGGAGGTAATAGGGAGCTATGCGAGTGTGAGGTACTTGAAAGTGTGAGATAAGAGTTATAGATACTATTTTGCAGATGGGAGTATTGAGACTCAGCAAAGTTAAGTGACTTGCCCAGGATTACATAGTTGTTAAGCATTAGAGCTAGGCTATGATTTAGCTCATAGGCACTGCGTGGTATATAGTAGGTGCTTAATAGATGTTGATTGGTTGATTACAAGTACAGTGCTCTTTCCATGCTATCATTCTGCCTGATAGAAGAGAAAGAGGTACCTCCTCTGTCATTATTATCTTTGAGGTAGAGATATCTTGAGTCCCCTCTTAGAGAGAAAGGGGAGGATCTCTGTGCTTAGCACATACACACAGTGCCAGGGCACATGGTAGGCACTTAATAAATATTAGTTGACTGACTGACTGATTGACCCAAGTGCCAGTGTGATTCTGGGAGTTCAGAGGACTTTTTCCCTGGAGTCAGGAAAGGAATTGCAAAATCTAAGAGATATGACGATCACCAGAGACCATTTAGTTTAAGAACCTCTGCTTGACCAAGAATACCCTCTACAAGGATCCCTAAAAATGAACAGCCAGCCTCTTTTTGAACATGTCCAAAGAGGGAGATCCCGCCATTTCCTGAGATAGCCCAGTCCTGTTTTATTACTGTTATTTGCCTACCTTTTCCTAAGATAGTCTAGTTTTTATCTGGACTAGACTAGACTAGACAGTCTAGATAGTCTCTGTTTTATTACTGTTGTTGGCCTACCATTTCCAGAGATATTCTATTCCATGTTCTTGTTATGAGTCTACATTTTTCCTGAGATAGCCCATTCCATATTGTTGCTGTTGTTGTTGGTCTACCATTTCCTGAGAGAGACTATTTCACTTTGAGATAACACTAATTTTTTTTAAATTAGTACACCATTTCCTGAGGTGGCCCACTTTGCTTTGGAACATCTCTAATTTGTTAGGATTTTTTTAGCCTACTATTTCCTGAGATAGTCCATTTCACTTTGGGATTTTTTTAATTTGTTTCAAACATTTTCTTTTATAAAGCTTAAATTAGGAAATAAGAGCTGCACCCTTAGAATGACTGAACCAATTGTAGTACATGAATGTAATGGAATATTATTGTGCTATAAGAAATGGTAAGTAGGCAGATTTCAGAAAAACCTAGAAAGACTGACATGACCTGATGCTGAGTGGAGTGAGCAGAACCAGGAAAACATTATAAATAGTAACATTGACATTGTACAATGATCAACTATGATTGATTTAGCTCTTCTCAGCAACATAATGATCTAAAACAATTCTAAAAGACTTATGATGGAAAATCACTATCTACATCTGGAGAATGAACTATGGAGTCTGGATGAAGATTGAAGCATACTATTTTCTCTTTTTTGTTGTTGTTCTTTTTTTCTTTCTTGTGGTTTTTCCCTTTTGTTCTGATTCTTCTTTCACAACATGATGAATGTGGAAATATGTTTAATATTATTGTACGTGTATAACCTATATCAGATTGCTTGCCATCTTGGGGAGGAGGGAGGGGAAGGAGGCAGGGAGAAAAAATTTGGAACTCAAAATCTTATAAAAGTGAATGTTGAAAACTATCTTTACGTGTAACTGGAAAAAATATAATACTATTAAGTGAAAGGGGGAAAAAGGAATTGTCCCCTTAACATAAAGTGAAGCCAAGAGAGTGGTTGTAATGAGGGTTGGTCTATGGAAGCGGGATCAATAAGATATCCCCTTGAATGGCATCCATAGGGTAAACTTTTATTAAGCACATAATTGTGCTAGATATTACATCACATTCTATGTATATTTCTCTAACATTTCAATACTTCAATCCTTTCTTCCTCTTCTTCCTCCTCCTCCTCCTCTTCTTCTTCTTCTTCTTCTTCTTCTTCTTCTCCTTCTTCCTCTTCTTCTTCTTCTTCTCCTTCTTTTCCTTCTTCTTCTTCTTCCTCTCCTTCTTCTTCTTCTTCTTCTTCTCCTTCTTCCTCTTCTTCTTCTTCTTCTCCTTCTTTTCCTTCTTCTTCTTCTTCTTCTTCTTCTTCTTCTTATTCTTATTATTATTATTATTATTCTTTTTTAAAAGTGTTTCTCCCTTTCTTCTCCAGGCATGAAATACAGAGCCCCTCATGAGTCAATCCCACTGCTCAATGGCAGGGGAGCTTTAACCTCCTCTGTTTCCAACCTAGGCTAGTTTGCCCCTCCTTTAAGCAGCCTGGTGCTACCCCCTCACCCCCCCCCCCACACTCCCAGAGGTACTGGTGCCAGATTTAGTGAAGACACCTGATTGGCTTCATATTTTCTGTAGCTCAAAACCCCCAAACTTAAT
>CM053585.1:48158260-48174895 GCA_028646515.1 Pseudochirops corinnae
CCCCCCCCCCCCCCCCACACACACACACGGCTTTGAAAACCCAGATGTTGGTGCTTCCCTCTCTGGTAACTAACCAGGTATGAATGCAATGGTCAGACAGCTGGAAGCCCTGCCTGCTGAATTGTGTTATTTTCTGTTGTAACTTCTGTTTCTATTCTCCGAAGTTCAGGATGCTGACTTTTTCCCCTGAACTAGATAAATGATATATGTTTGATTGATTAAAGTGAGATTATTAACCCATTTTGAGTTGCTCTCCTTTAGAAAAGCAGATCAAAGAACCT
Source organism: Pseudochirops corinnae (assembly GCA_028646515.1). Taxonomy (NCBI): domain Eukaryota; kingdom Metazoa; phylum Chordata; class Mammalia; order Diprotodontia; family Pseudocheiridae; genus Pseudochirops; species Pseudochirops corinnae. Next base: position 48,158,542 of record CM053585.1, read on the forward strand.
GTACTAGCCACCATCCTGGGTATTCTAGGGTGCTTGCTGCTATACATGTTCACAGGGTTGGGCAGAAATCACCAAGCAGAAGAATCCAGGGCTAAGGGATCAAATGAGGTGAGTGAAAAACATAAATCTTTCCACACCTCAACTTCTTCATTTTTAAAACGAGGTGGTTGAACCACATGATCTCTGAGGCACCTTTCAACTTGAAATTGTATGATCCTCCATACCCAACATCTAGAAAAGTATTCCTGGGCTCTATTTCCAGGAGGCAAGCCATGCAGTCAATGAGAGGCAGTATGGGGGAGCTGAATGAGCTGGTTCCATATCTTCCATATAATTAGGTGTAGGCTCTGGCCACTTCCCTGAGTTTCAGTGTCTTTATAAGTCAAAAGGGGCTAATAATTCCCATACTTGCCTACCCTAGAGTTATTGTGAAGGAAAGGTGGAATAATGTGTATAAAATCCTTTCTAACTCGAAAGCCTTCTCCAAATGTGAGCTATAATTAATTTACCTTGCAGAACTATGTGGCTGTTGATTAGATGAAACAACAGGCCCAATAAAATGATCTTAAAAACAGGGTGCTGAATAGTTTCACACGCATTCCTCCTTTTATTGTTTCCAAATTGCAGATAAGAATGACTCCAAAGGGACCAAGCATTTCCGAGCACTTCATACGTTCAACATGCCCAACTATTTTCTCTGAACAAAGCCCACACAGCAATCATCCCATCCTCCCTAGTATGTTTAGAAACCAAAGTAGAGAGCAGGAAAGTGAGTTCCTGAAGTCAAATGGAAATTCAGTGGGAGAACGGGAAGAGGACCCATTGACCCCCAATTCTCAGGCATATTCTCAGTGTTCAGTAACCAACTTGATGTTGAAGACATACTGTTTTACCCTTTTAGGAAGTCATTTTCTTTCTTCTTTTTTCATTTTTGAAAAAATTATATTTTCCCCCCCCCAATTACATGTTAAAACAATATTTTTACCATTTGTTTCTAAAATTTTTTTTAGATTAATTAATTTATTTTTAGTTTTTAGCATTCACTTTTATAAGATCCTGAGTTCTAAAATTTTCCCCCTCCCCAAAACAGCATGCAATCTGATATAGGTTGTACACATACAATCATGTTAAGCATATCTCCACATTAGTCATATTTCAAAAGAAGAATCAGAAAGAAAGAAAGCAAGCAAGAAAGACAGAAAGACAGAAAGAAAGGAAGGAAGGAAGGAAGGAAGGAAGGAAGGAAGGAAGGAAGGAAGGAAAGAAGGAAGGAAGGAAGGAAGGAAGGAAGGAAGGAAGGAAGGAAGGAAGGAAAGAAGGAAGAAAGGAAGGAAGGAAGAAAGAAAGGAAGGAAGGAGGAAGGAAGGAAGGAAGGAAGGAAGAAAGAAAAAGAAAATAGTGTGTTTCAGTCTTCATTCAGATCCCATAGTTCTTTCTCTGATCATTGCATTACTGAGAAGAGCTAAGTCTGCCAAAGTCAATCATCACAAAGTGTTGCTATTACTGTGTACAACATTCTCCTGGTTCTGCTCACTTCACTCAGCATCAGTTCATGTCAGTCTTTCCAGGTTTTTCTGAAATCTGCCTGCTCATCATTTCTTATAGCACAGTAGTATTCTATTACATTCATTTACCACAACTTGTTTAGTCATTCCCCAATTGATGGGCATCCCCTCTATTTCCAATTCTTGGCTACCACAAAAAGAGCTGCTATAAAAGTTTTTGTACATGTGGGTAGGAGGCCATGTTCATTGGTGGCAGGTTACTAAGAGGAAAGGGTATAGCAAAGGGCCTCAGCATAGCCAGTCATCTCCCTTCACTTCCTCTTACTCATTCCTCAATTCCTTGCATTCTAGCTTCTGAACCCATCCTTTTACTGAAATGATTCTCTCCAAAGTCATCTCCTAATTGTCCTCCAACCCCTGATTGCTGGTGCCTTCCATCTGAGAATACCTCTCATTTACACTGTATAGATCTTATTTGAACATGGTTGCTTGCATGTTGTCTACCCCATTAATTAGACTGTGAGTTCCTTCAGGGCAAAGTCTGTGTTTTTGCCTTTCTTTGGTAGTGCTTAGCACAATGCTTGACACCTAGTAGGCATTTAATAAATATTTGCTCACTCTGAAGACTTAGAAACTGTTGGGCTTTGTAGGGCAAGGGAAAGTGAGAAGCTGAAAATGACTCTGATGTTGGGAATCTGGGGGATGGGAACAAGTCATAACAAACTAGTGGTGTCATAAAAATCTACTGGAATGGGATGAAAGAATACATGCACCTTTCAAGCAAAATTAAAGGGTTGGACTAGATGCCAGACCAAAGGTTCTATGATTCTTCACTGCTAACTTACTTCCAGGCTCTGCTTATAAGCTAGAAGAATCTAAGCCCAAAGTTATTTGGAAGGATGAAGATGAAATCATACAGCAGCTGACATTCTTGTGACGATCACATGCACATGTCCAGTTGGGGAGGCTGTATGGAAAGAGCTGGAATTTGGGAGACCTGAATGCTCATGGGTTTGCCACCAACTTTGAGCAAACTGCTTACATTCTCAGGAGCTCAGTTTTCTCATATGTAAAAAGAATGGGTAGAACTAGCAGATCCCTAAGGCGGGGTTCCTTAACCTTATTTGCATCATAGATCCTTTTGGCAGCAATCCGGTGTACCCTTCTCCACATCATGCTTTTAAATGTCTAAAATAAAATACAAAAAGTTATAAAGGAAGCTGATTTTATTAGAGTATAGTTATCCAAGGGGCGGGTAGGTGGTGCAGTGAATAGAGCACTGGCCCTGGAGTCAGGAGGACCTAAGTTCAAATCTAACCTCAGACATTTAACACTAAAACTAGCCATGTGACCTTGGCCAAGTCACTTAACCCCAATTGCCCTCCAAAAAGGAAAAAAGAATATAGTTATCCAAATATTTTTTAAAAACAAATTCACAGAGCCCAGATTATGAACCCCTACCTAAAGTCCCTGCAGTATTAAAATTCCTTTGCCATCATAATGATCTCTATGCAGAAGGGAGGTCACCCTAATTTTCAGGTTTGTCACACAGCTTCATGTAATTCCCAATGGTCATAGAAATCTGGTGAGAAAGTTAAACTGGATTAAGTCCATATTTTATATCCTGGTCAATAATGAACTCTCAGAGAAACCTTGGGGATCAGAAACAGAAAAATACAATTCCCTGGAAAACTTTTAATAGCGTATTGGGTCTAATCTTGACCTCTACAATGAAAAAGGGAGGGGGGGGTAGACATTGAAGAGTGTGAAGAGCCAAAAATGGTTAAAGAGATTAAAGACCAGTTTTAAATGGAAAACTTAAATTAATTAAGATTGCTTACCCTGAAGAAGAACAGGCTGAAGGACTTAATAACTGTCGCTCCCTCCAGAGGCAGCCCATTCCATTTGTGGAGAGTCCTAATGGTGAAGAAGCTTTTTCCTTATATTGATCTAGTCAGCTTCACCGTGATTTCCACCCATTACTCCTAGTTCCTCTCTCCAGGGCTGAGCAGAACAAGCATGCTACCTAAGCCATGTGACAAGCCTTCAAACATCTGAACCAGCAGTCATGCTTTGGCACCCTGCCACCACTGAGCCTTCTTTTCCACAAGCTAAATTGGGGTTCTTTCCCCTGATCCTCAGACGGCACGGTTTTGATATGATTTGGTAGCCTTCCAGGTCATCTTCCTTTGGATGTACTCCGGTTTGTCAATATTCTTTCTGAAATGTGGTGCCCAGAATGATCATAAATACTCTAGCTATAGTCGGACCAAGGCAGAATACAGAGAGATATGGCAGGCAGGCAGTCAGTAAACATTTATTAAGTGCCTATTATGTGCCAGGCACTATGAAAAGCCCTAGGGATGCAAAAAGAGGCAAAAAACAGCCCCCATCCTCAAGGACTTAATAATTTAAAGGAGACGACAAGCATACAAATATCTCAAACAAGTCACGTACGGGATAAATTAGAACCAATTGAAAGATAAGGCACGAGAACTAAGAAGGGTTTCCTGTAGAAAGTGGAATTTTCGTTGAGACTTAAAAGAAGCAGGGGAACTTGGGAGGCAGAGAAGAGGAAGGAGAGCATTCTAGGCATGGGGAAATGCCAGGAGCTGAGAAATGGAGCATCTTGTTCAAAGAACAGCCTCAAAGGAGGCTGATGTTGTGGCACATGGTGAATGCATTAGGGAAATGCGAAACAAAAGGCCAAGTCGGGTCTGAGAGGGACTTTTGATGAATTAACTTAGCCAGTGAGTCCATCTTTCCATACAACCAATAGAATGCAGGTTAAGTCAGAGGCATGCAAGAGAAATAACCACATTGATTGTTGTCGAGCTGTGGAAAAAAGACTTGAACTAGAAGTTCAGAAAACCTGGGTTCTCATCTTGGCTCTACCAGGTCTATTTAGGTCAGCCCCAGCTTCCTCTTCTGTACAATTAGGATACATATACCCTGAGTCCCTCTTAGTGTCATGGTCGGATTAGGTGAGTCTATGTGGGTATAAGAACTGGGAAATCTCTGAGACACTGTTCAAAAGTAAGGACATTTTGCTTTATTTTTTTTTCTTAACTAAACCTGTGATTTTATTGCTTTAGGGAACTCCCAGTGGTGACAGTTCCTCTATCATTGAAGATTGCCACTTGCTGTACAGTTTAAAGTCTAAGAGAGTTGCCTGGGACCCTAAGAGGTTAAAAGTTTTGCATCAGAGGCTTGACTAGAAACCAGATCCATCATTTCTAAGGCCACTTCTCTATTCACTTTACTAGATACTATGGAAGAGTAATGGAATAGGAAGATACTCTTCTCCCTAGAGACACTGCATCAAAGGTTAAGGCCAGGACAAAGAAGCCTGATTAATGACTATGTATCATATCACACCAGAACAATGGTAGAAAGAAAAGCCATGACCCACAGTCAGAGGTCTGAGCCTTTAACCCTACCTAAGGTTTCCAAACAATGTCTCAGGACACAAGCCACCAGTCTCAGGGTGGGAGGGCCTCTCCTCAGGCAGGAGCTGCTTCATCTATGAACATCCTCTGAAGCAAGCTACTGGGAGTAGGGAATGCAAGGGCCTGGTGCATTGCTACAATGGGAGGAAGCTGCAGATTGGACATTCCATGTGAGCTCAGGCCAGTCCCTAGGGCCATCCTCTCTAAGTAGCCACTGACTCAGACTCTTTCACATATCCATCTCTAACTCCTTGGTATTTGAAGAGTGAACAGTCACAATAATGTTATTTCCCAAGTCACAACACCCTGGAGGTACTTCCCTAGTCCAGTGGCTAGTAAATCCATATTAGACCTGGCTTATATTACTTCTCTGAGAATCAGGTTTGGACATGGGCCAAAGGAAGACATGGGCCCTTTCCCTCCGACAAAGATCAGCTCAATCGCTCCATTCAGTCAGGGTAAGAGGAACCAACACAGAGAGTATGGGCCTTGGGCTCTAAAGGAATTCAACACCTCCTGGTGTAGAATTATTAGACTTACATTTGTTCAAGCTCAGTATAAAACCTCACACACCTCTAACATCTGTGGGCCACAGAGAATGAGTCAGTTCCCTGAACCAAACTGGTTGTCTATTATCAATAAAACATGTAGTTACAGCAATTGAGTATGAGGCTTTGTTGATGTTCTGTGAAGTCCTCAGACCCAACTATTGTATTTCTTTACCCCCTCCTTTCCACCACACCCTCTGAAATCACCACTCTGTTGTTAGCAAAGCCATCATCATCCTAGATCTCTCCTCTTTTTTTGTTGTTGTTGGGGTTTTTTTGCTTTTGGGAGGGGAAGGCAGGGCACTGGGGTTAAGTGTCTTGCCCAAGGTCACACGGCTAGTTTTTGTATTAAGTGTCTGAGGCCAGATTTGAACTCAGGTCCTCCTGACTCCAGGGCCAGTGCTCTATTCATTAAGCCACCTAGCCACCCCTAGATCTCTCCTCTTAATCACTTTTCATCATCTTGTGCTCACAGAAAGTTGACCTAGGTGTCCTCCAAAGTCATTGTCTCCATCAAGCCTCCTCAGTGCTGGCTGCTCCTTCTTTCATGTCCACTCCCAACATATGCTGGGCCAGATTCTTCCTTTGCTGCCATTATCCACCCCAGAACTTGACTCTGTCCATCTTTATCACCCCATCCAGGTCCTTATTTCAATGATCTACCATCTTTGAGACCACTACTCCCTTCCTCAAGGAATTTAGTATCTGGCCCATCGTTTTCCTCTCTACCCTACCACCTGTCCCCAGACTTGGAGGCTTCACTGTCCACGTTGATACTGCTCCAAATACTCTTTGACCTTCTTCCACAGATGACTCCACAAGGAAAAAAGGGCAGGGTCCTGAGTAAATGGAGATGAGTAATTGAGTGAAGGACATTTCTCGCTAGACCAGCCTAATGCTCCCAATAAAAACTATTTGTTATTGTTGTTGTAGTTCAATAATTTTCATTGTGTCTGACTCTTCCTGACCCCATTTGGGATTTTCTTGGCAAAGATACTGGAGTGATTTGTCATTTCCTTCTCCGGCTCATTTTATAGATGAAGAAACTGAGGCAAAGAGTTAAGTGACTTACTTAGGGTCACATAACTAGTAAATAATTGTCTGAGGCTAGATTTGAACTCAGGAAGATGAGTCTTCCTGACTCCAGGCCCAATGCTCTATCCACTGTGCCACCCAGCTGCTGCAAAAACCATAGACATCACTTAATATGTTGTTTTTGTTTCTATTATTAACAATAATAATAACTAGTAATAACTGCCATTTCTACAAAACGCTAAAACCTACACAGAGTTTTCCTGAGAGCAGGTAAGGTAGTGCAGTGAATAGAGTACTGGGCCTGGAGTCAGGAAGACCCAAGTTCGAATCCAGCCTTAGACACTTCCTAGCTGTGTGACCCTGGGAAAGTCAGCTACATCTCTGTTTAACTCAGTTTCCTCTTCTGTAACATGAGGCTAGCAATAGCATCTACTCCCCAAGGTTGTTATCAGGATCAAATGAGAATAATTGTAAGGCACTTAGCACAAAGCCTGACACGCATTTCATGCTCTATGTTACCTATTGTTGTTATTATGATTATTATTTCTACAAAACCTTAAGGCTTACAAAGGGTTTTGCTTACAACATTGAGATACGTAGTTAATATTAACCCCTTTTTACAGATCAGAAAGCTGATCCTCATAGAGATAAATTATTTGCCCACTTTTACATAGCTAAGAGAGATGGGAGCCAGGATTTGAACTCTGGTTTCTTGACTATCAGTCCAGCATTCTTTTCACTATATTCCTTTTTAAAAATATATTGAATACAGTAAAACCTCTGGTCTTTTTCCCCCTGTAAACCAAAGTCATAGATTCTCAGTTCTATGTCTGCCACTCATCCTTAAGCAAGTCATTAATCCTCTCTGCTCTGAGCTGATTTATAATAAAAAAGAAAGGGCTTCACTCCTAGGACTACTGGGTGGAATAATTAACGAAGACCTATAAATGTACTTTGAATAATGCCAAAGTCGAGAGGTGTATGGAACTCCTGTGATGGTTTATTATTTCTGTCATGAGCCACTTTCTTGGCAGGAAGCGGTATTTTGGTAGTTGTAAGAGGATGGGAAAAGCAGAATGCCTTCTTTGACTAAGAGAGACTGAAAGGCCCTGAAACCAGATGGCTATTAGAAAAGGTCTTCGCCAACTCTTATTTTTACGCTGTTGAAAAATTCACTAAAATAAATATGGATTTCACTGAAAAAGACAATTGAGACTAAGAAATAATGAAATAACATGTAAATATCAGTGTCCAAACCTGTTCCTTTCATCTTTTATTTGGAAAATAAAGGTTATCTATTGAGCAAGTTAGAAAACATAAAATTAATCCCTCAATTCTCAATAAAATATGAGTGGGATAGAATCTTGAAAGATCTGAAGCAAAACTGTTCAGGGGATTTTAAAATGCAAGGATCAGACCAGTTGAAATTAAGCGATCCTTATCCTTTTTTTTTTCCTTCTTAGAGCTATGTAGCTTTAAAGGCAAGAATTAACATAGCCTGATGGCTTTGGAATCAGGAAGATCTGCTTTTGACATATAATGGATGTGTGACCTTGGGTAAGTCACTTAATTTTCCAGTGGTCCAAGCAACTCTCTATAAGATAGAAGATACATACAACAGGGAGATTTCCTATCAGCAGCAACTTTGTTGTTATTGGTGAGTCATTTTCAGCCATATCTGTTTCTTTGTGACCCCTTTCAGGATTTTCTTGGCAAAGATACTGTAGTGGTTTGCTATTTCCTCCTTTAGTTAATTTTTTCAGATGAGTAAAACTGAGGCAAATAGGGTTAAGTGACTTGCCCAGGGTCACACAGCTAGTAAGTGTCTGAGGCCAGATTTAAACTCAGGAAGATGAACCTTCCTGACTCCAGACCCAGTGCTCTGTCCACTAAGCCACCTACCTACCTCTAAATAAATAGAAGCAGCACCCTATATAAACAGGTGCCAAGTGGTGGGGGAGCAGAGGGGGGGGGAGAACCTCCTTAAAAAGTACTTTTGAATTCCTTTAAATATTCATCCTTATTGTTTTTGGAATAAAGGGTTTTTTTTATACCTCCCTCGTCCAATTGTGATTTCATCAGATTTCAAAGAAGTTAAATGTTATATATATGAGAACTATACTCTAGCTAGATTTAATAGTGTTAGGAAACTAACTAAACGTCTTCTATATTTAACCATATTGTGCAAAACTGATTGACATGATAGAGTGGTTAGATGAAAAGTGAAAAAGAAAATCACGTGAAAAAAATCTGGTCGTTTCGATGACTCAGTCTCAACATGAATCAATGGTATAAAACAGCATTCAAAAAATGTTAACACAATGAAATCCTTGTCTGTGTTGAGAGGCAAAGTGTCTGAAACTAGGGAGGTGATCATCCTGCTGTTCTCTGCCCCGGTCAGACCACATCTGAAATACTACATGGAGTTGGGGAAATCCCATTTTAGGAAGGATGCCCATAAATCTGAGAGCATCCAAACGGTGGAGGGTGACCAGGATGGAAGCTATGCCACATGGTAGCTGGGTAGTAGGTGGATGAAGCTCCATCTTAGAGGCAAGAATGTCTGGGGCCAAATCCTACCTAGCAGTGAGATGGTGGACAAATCACTACCCCTGGCTATGCCTCAGTTTTCACACCTAGAAGTTAGCCTTGACGGTCTCTAAATCTATGTATGACCTTGTTGGTCCATATTTCAAGTTGTCCCTAAGATCTTACTTAAAGCTGGATGAATACTTTGGGGACTCACTGTGTAGCTTGGTTAAAGTAATGGGAACTCTGGGCCTGAAGAACAGAATTAAGGAGTGGGAGAGGACAAGAGTTGTCTTCAAGTATTTGCAGGGCTGTCAACTGGAAGAGATATTAAGGTCATTCTGTCGTTGAGCCCAGACAAAGTCAGGGACTGCAGGTCAGAGGCAAGTGTATGGCCAGCTTGAGGAAAACTTAAAAGACAGCAAAGAGGAAATGGTTAGGAGATGTCCACACTGACACTGTCTCTGTGGGTCCACTCAGAGTTTGAAGCTCTCAGAGAGATCTTTTGGCCCTGCCCCTTCTGGCCCTTACAGGGCTTCAGAGAGCCTAAATAACACATGGCAGGGGCAGCTAGGTGGCACAGTGGATAGAGAACTGGCCCTGGAATCAGGAGGACCTGAGTTCAAATTCAGCCTCAAACACTTAACACTTACTAGCTGTGTGACCTTGGGCAAGTCACTTAACCCCAACTGCTCTTCCAAAAAGAAAAAAAACCATATGGCAAAGCTCAAATGGCAAGAGTATGTATTGGAGCAAAGGAATAAATAATCATAACTCACACTTCTGTGGAACTTTAAGATTCATGCAATGATCTCACAATGGTACAAGTAGTAATATTCCCATTTACAGATAAGGAAACTGAGTCTCTGAAAGGCCAATTGACTCACTGATCTTGACTGTGATCACACAGCTATCAAGGATCTGAGATGAGAATTAGGCCCAGATTTCTCAGGCTCTAAATTCAGCACTCTGTTCATTCATTGCTGTTGAGTCATTTCAGCTGTGTCTGACTCTCTGTGACCCAATTTGGGGTTTTCTTGGCAAAGATACTGGAAGGGTTTCCATTTCCTTCTCCAGTTCATTTTTCAGATGAAGAACTGAGGCAAGCAGGGTTAAATGACTTGCCCAGGGTCACACAGCTAGTAAGAGTTTAGATTTGAACTCAGGTCCTCTTGACTCCAGGGCTGGTGCTCTACCCACTGTGCCACCTAGCTGTCCCATTAATACAGTATGGTATAATGGAATGGGAATCAGTCAAGAGACTCAAATTCTAAACCTGGCTTTGACACTAAATACCTGGGTGACCTTGGGAAATCATTTAGTCAATAATCCGCAAGCATTTAAGTGTTCGCTATGTGCTAGGCACTTTGATAAGCACTCTGAATACAAAGAAAAAAATAATGCCTCCCTGCCCTCAAAGAGCTTATGTTCTGATGGACACGATAACTCTACTACTCAAAGGGATCAATGATCTCATTGATGAGAGAGTTCTTTCCAAAGAAGGCAAATCATCCATGCCTGCTTATTCTGGTCACTTTTCATCCTGTTCTTCTAGAAGTTTCTCCCAGGATGTCAACCCCATTAAACAGGAGTCGCCCCATATATAAAAAGGAACATTCAAGATATGTACAGAATGGAAGTTTCCTGTGATCTCTTAATTGCCAAATCCTAGACCTTTTCTCCTTCCTCATCCTTCCTCACTTTGACACTGCTGACTGCCTTTTTCTCCTTGCTGATCTGTTTTTTCTAGGTTTCTGTGACATTGCTCTCTCCTGGTTCTCCTCCTACCTGAGTGACTGCTCATTCTCTGATCTTCATCTAGGTCCTACCATGGGTGTTCCCCAAGGCTCAGTCCTAGACGTTTTCTTCTCCTTCCTTATTTCACTAAATGATCTTATCAGTTCCCATGGGTTCAATTATTATCGCTATGAAAATATTCTCAGATCAATGTATCCAGCCCTTATCTCTCTTTTACCTCACATCTGCAACTGGACATCTGCAACTGGATATCTTGTAGATATCTTAAATTTAACATGTCCATGAATTCATTGTCTTTACCCCTCTTTTCTAACCTTGCTATTACCTCCCAGGGTAGCACTGTCCATCCTCCCAGTCACATGGATCCACCATGTAGGTATCACCCTTCGCTTCTTGCTCTTACTCCATATGTCCAATCAAGTACCAAGCCCCATCGCTTTTATCTTTGTGACGTCCCCTTCTCTCCTCTGACGTTTCCATCATCCTAGTACAGGCCTCATCACCTCCTACTTGGACCATTGCAAAGCCCTCTGCTTAGTCTATCTGCCTCTGGTCTCCTCTCTTCAGTCCATTCAAACTGATCTTCCTGAAGCATGGTTCAGACTATGGCACCCTCCTTCAGCCACCTTCAGTGGCTCTCCATGATCAATCATAAAATCTTCTGTTTGACTTTTAAAAGATCTTCCTACCTTTTCAGCCTTCTTACATCTTACTCCCCTCACCCCATACTCTTCCATCCATTGACCCCAGTCTTTTTGATATTCCTTACACAGGACACCTCATCTCTGAATGCTGGGCATTGGGACAGCTTGGTGACACTGTTGAGTTTGGGGGTTTAGGGGTGCTTGAGAACCCAAAATACCAACATGCCAGGTCCTGTTGAATGAATTTGACTCAAGCCTTCTCTTAGCCAAAGTAAAACAAAGTTTATTAAAGATTCAGCATAATGGGTAGACTCTTAAGGAGTCTAAGTATTTGTGACATTTGTATTGACAAGCGGGGCCAGAACAATCTGACACAGACTAAGTCTGTGCTAGATTGAGTCTCAGCCCCTCATGGAGGCCAGATGGATCTTATATACAGAAAGACTGTGGGAGGGATCTAGGAATGGTCTAGAGGAGGAATTTGGGGAAGGTCTTCAGAAGTCTAAGGAGGATCTTGAGGTCAATTCCAGGAATGAGATTAAGGGTGGGAAATGGCTGAAGGCCACCTGCAGGTGACAGACAATAGAGGGTAGAGAGTAACAGGTTTGGGTATAAATATTTTGATAGTTTGGGGGGAGGGGAAGCATCTGGACAATGGAGGGGCAGGCTAGGCTAAAAGTAACAGAGGTTTGGGCCTAATAATGAAAGGCTTACGGCCTCAGGTAAATGCCTCATCAAGTGGGCAGATTCAAGGGGGTTCCCAGAGCCTAAATCCCACAACACTGGAGTCGCTAGAGGGCCAGGCCCCTGCTCAAGAAGACTCTTCCTAAATTCAAATCTGGCTCAGACACTTATTAGCTATGTGACCCTGGGCAAGTCACTTAACCCTGTTTGTCTCGGTTTCTTCATCTGCAAAATGAGCTAGAGAAGGAAATGGCAAACCCCTCCAGTATCTCTGCCAAAAAAATCACAAAGGGGTCACAAAGAGTTGGCTATGACTGAAAAATGATCAAACAACAACCTCCCCCGGTATAGGTGAGGATCAATTGAGATAATATTTGTAAACCTTAAAGCATTATAAATGCCAACTCTCATTGTTGGTATTATATTTGATCCTGGTGGTAATAGGGAGCCATTGGAGTTTATAGAATAGAGTAGTGACATGGTCAGACCTGTGTTTGGGGGAGATTAATTTGAACAGCTAAGTAGAGGAAGTATCTAAGTAGGGAGAAATTTGGAACAGGTGGTGACCCAGCTCTCTTGAAGGTTGTACCAACAAAGGATGAACTCTAACAGGTGCTATCAAGCCCGAAAGGCTAAATACAGAGTGGCAATAGCTGGTGTGCCCCACATCCCAGGATTAGCCCACCTCAATTTGGAGAATCTCATCACCAGGTTGACCACTAGGTGATAAAGGTTCTGGCCACAGCAACCCAGAAAAACTATTTGCTAAAGCATGAGGTAGAGGGATAAAGGGGTGCAATATTATAACTTGCATTTGTGGAGGAGCTACTAACACAGATGAATCAACTAAAGTATTAAGAGTATAATGAAAAGAGTGCTGGCTTTGGAGTTGGAGGTTCAAATCCTGACTTTGGCACTGAATAATTGTGTGACCTTGGGTAAGTCATTTCATTTCTCTGAGGCTGATTTCCCTTTTCTGTAAAATAGAAATGATATGCTAATTCAAACAATTTACTTCCCAAAACCATTAGAAAGAAGAAATATGTTGTGTGTATACCTGAAAGCATTAAATAATTGTGAGTCACTTTTTTTTTCAATTGAAGAAAGGAGAATGAATTTAAAAGAACCCTGAACCTGGGGATTTAGACTCAAGAATTATTCTCTGGTCTGATTCTGCCTCTTCTCTACCATTCGACTTTGGAAAAAGTCACTTAATATAAGTAAACCTCAGTTTCCTCATCTGCAAAATTGATGAACTGGAAGGCATTTCTTGAGAGGCTGCTCTGTACCAAGTACAACGCTAGGCACTGGGGAAACAAACAAACAAAACAATCCCTGCACTCCAAGAATAATAATTTTTGATGCTACTGAGTGAGGTACACTGTTTCTCTGCACCCTTTGTGAAGACTCCTCAGAACGAGGAGAAGGGAGAGAGACTATCTTAAAACCAGACAGACTTTTGTAAGACTGGAAAGATCTGAATCCTGAGTTTCCTAAGAAATTACACAACCTAGGACCCTTCCCCCTTAAATTGCTGTCAATCAACCTTAAGCTCTTCAGGAATTTTAGGAGTCTCTTAGAGCCCTTCCCCTTTCTTCATTTTGGCATTTGTCAAATAAGGATAGCTACATTTGGATTGTCTATCCCCTATTTCTTTGTTCTTTGTAAGCCCGCTTCCCAGCCACTGAGATATAGCGGCAGTCTTCTTTGTTCCTTATCATTGGAGGAGATTTCACACTCAGATTGTAAGCCTACCTCCTAGCCAATGGGAGAAGGGACAGCAGGGGGAGGGGGCTTGACTGCATTAGAGTATAAATTCTTGTTCTGTCTTCTGTAACATGCCTCATTCCACTGGTTCATACTGGTGGAAGGGATGCCCTCTTCCCGAGAGAATGAAATAAAACTTCCTGTTCTTTCCTCAAGACACCTCTGACTTTTAAATTTGGGGGGCAAGGGATTTTGGGGGTCCCCATACCCCACACACTACCTACCTAGAGTATATGCTTCTAAAAGCACCATATACACCAGAGCCATTGGTGCTTAAATGGTAATATGATGAAGCAAGAGGCAAGAAGAAATATTTTGTATGGCTCGATATGGTGCTTTTTATAAAAATCACTGCAGTTTCCATGAATTTTCTATATGTATTTGCGTTTGAAGAAAGGGAGAGAAGTTACTGAATTTTTTGCTAATAAAACTCAATACTCTTCTAAAACTTTGACCAGCCAGCTAATCCCAAAACAAGGGAACATGCTGCCAACTGCAGGAGCCCCAGGAAGATCTGGCAGTCACAGGCCCTGGGAAGCTCTCCAGTATACTGTAGTCAAGGACAACTTGAACATAACCTCCTCCATCAGCTTTGGCTGTTTGACAAAATGTCCCATAATCCCACTTGTCCCCGAGGTTATCTTTGGAAAAGTGGCTTGTAGGTAGATAGCTACAATCTCTAGTTTGTGTCAATAACTTTTTTCACTTGGTCTTCATGACAAATTTCATGCCAATCCTACCCTCATTGTGTTGGGATGGTGATGAAGGGTTCTTTGCTGACTTTGCCAGCAGGGAAGATCCCGTGATATTGGAGAGGTCTTGAGTGTAATCCTGGTCATTCTCATACAACCTATTATCCTGTATTTCTCTCACACGAGGACCAACCCAATTAAACTCTTGGGGGGCTTCCCACCAGTTTGATTGAAGGGAGATGATTTTTTTTCAGCCACAAGTGATCCAAAACCATATGCTAAATTGTAGCAGCATTGTGATCTTTGTGAGTAAAGGAAATGTTCACACTGATGAAATAATAGATATTTGAAGAAGCTGAAAACAAGCAAATATTAAAAGCACTTGTCAGGAAGATGCTATAGAGGATCCCTGGCTTGGATTAGATGCCTTCTGAGGTTCCTAACAACTCTGCAAGCCTAAAATTATGTAAACAACCTTGTAAGACAGGTAGGGCAGGGATTGTGTCCATTTTATAGATGAGGAAACTGAGGCCCAGAGAAGCTAAATGATTTGTCCATCATCACCTAGCTGGTAAGTAGTAGGATAGGGTCCTGAACCTGCATCTTCTGACTTCAAGTTTCTCACTACACCAGGCTGACTAATGGACAAATTGGAGACATCGGCGTAGGAAACAACTTTGTAATAACCCACCAGAAAGGTCAGCAGGGGCCAAGTCAACCCGGTTCTAATGTGCTTGGACCACATTCTGGGTTGTCAGAGATGACACCTGCCTGACTGCAAACACACAGTTGGAGGACAACCAAGTGTGCCACACTCTTTTGGGTTAAATCGGTCATCAGAGAATTTCCTGTTTCACAGGTGACCCAAAATTAAAGAGTGAGCCAAACAGGCTACATGACTCATTGCCACAGTGTCAGCCCAGCCTTTGGCACTTCATCTGTTTCCTTGTGATCACTTCTCTTTCTGGGAACTGAATTCAGGAAAATTAACAAGTATTGATTAAGCATCTCCTATGTACAAGGTGCTATGGCCCTCAGGTATATGAGGCTCTGTGGATAGGGTTCAGGCAGAGATCAAAGGAATGTGGATTGGACCAGGAGTCAG
Organism: Pseudochirops corinnae; assembly: GCA_028646515.1. Lineage (NCBI taxonomy): Eukaryota > Metazoa > Chordata > Mammalia > Diprotodontia > Pseudocheiridae > Pseudochirops > Pseudochirops corinnae. The sequence continues at coordinate 48,174,258 of CM053585.1, forward strand.
GAGATGAGGGTTCAAGACTCAGGTATGCCATGAGCTAATCTGGCAAATCTCTCAACCGTCTCTTTGGGCATCTGTTTCCTCATCTGTAAAATGGAGAGACAAGAGGAATAAAGGACTGACTATATGATCTTTAAGGCTCTGTCTAGTTTAAGAAGTGTCTGACTGTAGGAATAATGAAAGTAGGAAGACTGGAATATACATATAGCTTTAGAAAGACTCTTTAGGAGCAGCCAGGTGGTACAATGGATATTATGCTGGCTTGGAGTCAGGAAGACCTGAGTTCAAATTCAGTCTCAGACACTTATTAGCTTTGTGACTCTGGGAAAGTCACCTAACCCCTGTTTGACTCAGTTTCCTGCTCTATAAAGTGGGAGGAGTAATAATAATACCTACCTCCCAGGGTTGTTGTGAAGATCAAATGAGATGATAATTGTAAAGTGCTTAGCATACCGCAAGTGCTTGACAGCTGCATAGAAATAGTAGCTATTATTATTATTCAACCAATCAATGACATTCTGGTATTCTGAAATGAACAAGTCAAGTGACTATGCATTTATTAAGTACCTATATGTCAGGCCTGTGTTAAGGGCTGGAGATACAAAAAAGGACAAAGAAAGGAAGAAAAAGAAAGAGAGAAG
>CM053585.1:48175395-48192995 GCA_028646515.1 Pseudochirops corinnae
GAAGGAAGGAAGGAAGGAAGGAAGGAAGGAAAGAAGGAAGGAGGGAGGGAGGGAAGGAGGGAAGGAAGGAAAGAAAGAAGGAGGAAGGGAGGGAGGGAGGGAAAGAGGGAAGGAGGGAGGAAAGCTCAGTCTCTGTTCTCAGAGAACTTAGTCTGATGGACTAGATTTGGAATCCAAAACCCCACATTCCAATCCTCACCCTACCATTGGCTGTGTGAAATCAAGCAAATCGCTTCCCCTGCCCCAGACCTCAGTTTCTTCAACTGTAAAATGGAGGCAATAAAACCTCTGCTAGCAGCCTCCCAGGGTCATTGTGAGGATCACATAAGGTCATGTACATAGAGGGTTTTGTAATCCATAAGGTGCACTATGTGTGTTGGGTATCATCATCATTGGTTTCTAGATAGGAAGCTGAGGTCAACATGTGGCATCCAACCAGGGCTAGCATCATCTGGAGGCAGAGTAAATAACCATCTATGACCTACATCTTGAGGGAGACAGAAGATTCCACCTATTGATAATACCACCATTAGAGATATATTGGTTTAACTAGGACATGATGTCCTATTAAGATCATACAGTGACAGAGCCAGAGCTAGAACCCAATTCTCCTAACCCAAAGTCCAGTGCAATTTCATAGACTCAAATTATATTAAAGCAAAATTACTCCAGTTTGCTCCTTTTCCAGATGAGGCCTCAAGAGATTAAATGACTGGGCTGTGGTCACACAGAGAGTGCACAGAAGCAAGGCTTCTGACTCTAAACTTGTGGTGCTTTCCCCTGTCCTGCACTGCCTATCAAGAGTCAAGTATCCCAGGAAGGAGTCACCCATTTGTCTAGCCCTTACTCTTTAATATGAATGACCTGATGGAACACTTTCCTGAGAGCCAGCAAAGGTAGGGAAGAGCCTGAGAGCAGCGTTGGCCTGGCAGGGGACAGAGAGAGAGAGAGAGGGAGAGAGAGGCAGGCCCCCCAGCTTCCCCAGCATCACCACTTTACCTGCAATGTGGACCAAGACAGCAGAGGGCAGTTAACTCAGAGCAAGGGATCTTAAGTCAGCCATCAAGGGACAGGAATCATGAGAAGGGTTAGAGCAGAGGCTTCTCCTAGGAGCATATGATGAGGAAAGAGGACAGTAGAGAGCTGGGGACAAGGAAGAGACCCCATCTGTGGAAGGAAGAGACTCCATCTGTGGAAGGAAGGGTACTTGAGAGTAGTCAATAAGAATTATTTTGAGTGAATTTCATTGGATGGTTGGAGGGAACAGTAACGCTGCCCTCCCTTGGCTCCATCCCATCTCTCCTGTTGCTGAATAGGACTTCATGTCCTAGGGAGAGGGAACTATGCGGGTGGTGATCCCAACTGGGAGTTCTGTGCAGGCAATAGTGACCCTGAGACTGAGGACAGGAAACAGAGCTAACTTCACAGTGGAAATGGTAGTGACCCACCCTATAGGCTGAAAGCTTTGGCTAATAAGTCACAGCTAGGAGAATGAAAATGTGCCGTGGAAGGAGAAAGCACTACCCTCAGTGATGGTCAATTGTGGTGCCATTTTCTCAGTTTGGAGATTTTTTTATTGTTTCAAAATGGTGCAGTGGAGCTGGCACATGAGATCTTGGCGTGACAAGATGCCTGGTTGCTCAATGCCATTCTTGATTAGGCAACATTCCATGCACAACAATATAGCTGAGATTTATTCAACCTAAGCATTGATTCATGTAACATCCTCTTTGCTGGGTCATCACAACAACACACATACCTCTAGGCCTTCCAAATTCATATTTCCATTGGTGATTCTATTCCTTGACCATCTCTTCCCCCACGCCCAACAGAGGGAGAGAGAGGCAGAGACAGAGACACAGGGAGGGAGGGAGAGACAGAGAGACAGGGAGAGAGAGAGAGAGAGAGAGAGAGAGAGAGAGAGAGAGGGAGAGACAGAGACAGACGGAGGGAGGGAGGGAGAAAGAGACAGAGAGACAGAGACAGAGATTGAGAGACAGAGACAGAGACAGAGATTTCCCATATTTTAACAAGATCACATTCAAAACTAAATGGATGTTAGTCGGAAAAGACTGGAGCTACCTAGATCCACAGCCCCAGACGACAGTCTCCAAACTTTTCTTGATTCTTTATCCCTATCAGTAAAAATTATGAGCACATATTTTCAATGTTGACTTATTTATAAATTATATAAATGTATTCCTAAATTACACAATTAACCTAGCCTAGCTCAGTGGATAGATCACTGAGCCTAGAGTTAGGAAGACCTGAGTTCAAATCCAGCCTCAATCACTAGCTGTGTGACCCTGGGCAAGTAATTTAGCCTCTATTTGTCTTAATCCACTTGAGAAGGAAATGGTAAACCACTCCATTATCTTTGTCAAGAAAACCCCAAGGACAGTGTGGTCTATAGGGTCATGAATAGTTGGATATGACTGAATGACTGAACAATAACTCTTAACCTAATAATTATGTATATCATAAAACTTCCCCAAAAGTAGATGTTTGAAAAGAGTGAGATAAAGATGACATAATAGTTTATCCTAATTGTGAATGGAGTCAATAGAGTTTATTGGGACAGAAGGTGACAAAGCACAGTCACACCTGTGCTTTAGGAAAATCATTTTGACATCTCTGTGATGAGGAAGGATGTGATTGGAGGAAGAAGATTGGTTTGTTAGTTGTTGTCCTTTGTCCTGGAAGAGGACCAAAACGGCAGCACCATGCTAAAGTCAAGTTTCAGTGTGTCGGACTGTGGCTGATCAGACCAACATGAGCTCAGCATGCTCTACCACAGGTCGGGCACAAATAGTCCATGTGAACATCTAGGGTGGATTCTCCAAATTTGCACATCCATCTGAGCTGTCTCAATTCTGCTTTGCTCATACAGCCCAGCACCTTCTCTGATGTGGGTACACCATGCTGACTGGTCCTGTGCCACTGTCTCCATGTCCCACAATCAATTCCAAAATTCTTGAGAGAGACCTTGAGAGTGTCCTCATATCTCTTCTGACCACCATGTGAATGTTTGCCCTTGTGTGAGTTCTCCACAAAACAGTCTTTTTGGCAAGTGTACATTTTGCTTTCAAAAAACACGGCCAGTCCATGCCAGTTGTGCTCTCTGAAGCAGAGTTTGAATGCTTGGCAGTTTAGTTTGAGTAAGGACCTCAGTGTCTGGTACCTTATCCTGCCAGTTGACTTTGGAATTTTCCTAAGACAATTCAGATGGCAGCAATTCAGTTTCCTTGCATGGATATGATAGACTGTCTAGGTTTCACAGGCATACAACAATGAGATCAGCACAACAGCTCTGTAGACCTTCAGTCTGGTAGTCATTCTAACACTTCTTCCCTCCCACACTTTCCTTCAGAGCCTCCCAAACACTGAACTAGCTCTTGGCAATACCTATATCAACCTCATTATCAGTGTGTACATCCCTGGAAAATATACTACCAAGGTAAGTGAACTTATCCACAGTATTCAAAACTTCTCCGAACAATTTGCTATAACCAATGATTCCATGTATGGATGGTGTGGTGGTAGCTGATGGAGCACCTGTGTTTTCTTGGTGTTAATTGTTAGGCCAAAATTAGCACAAGCAGCAGAGAACTGATCCATACTTTGTTGCTTCTCAGCTTCAGAGGCTGCAATCATTTGCAAACAAAAAATCCATGAACCAACACTCCAGAGATGGGGGAAGGGGGTATAGATAGCCAGGACAGAGGCACAGGAGAGGAGATGATGGAAGCCATGTGTGGCAAGCAGCAAGAATTTCAGTTGGCTGGAGGAGTGTGTCATGTGACATAGGCTAGGGGTGGAAAGGTAGGTGGGGTCAGGTTGTGAAGGGCTTTCCATGACAAGGAGAGGATTACCTTGGATTCTATAGTGAATTGGGAGCCACTCAAGTTTACTGAGTAGGGGCGTGACATAGTTTTAGACCCAAGCTGTAGGCATATGACTTTGGCAATGGCATGATTTATGGCGTAGGCAGGAGAAAAGCAGGAGCCAAGAATTAGGTGACTATTATGATCTTCCAGGCTAGAGGTGATAAGGGTCTGAACTGCTCTTATTAGAGGCACCACATTTCCTCTCATGGCAGTAGAGTGAAAGAAGCTAAGTCTAGTCATAGGATTTAGAATTGCAAATGGCCTCAGTCCAAGCTTCTTGTTTTACATCTGAGGAAACTAAAGCCCAGGAAGAAACTTGCCAAAGGTTACTAGGAAGTAGAACTAGGACTTGAACCCAGGACCTCTGGCTGACTCTGACCAGGGGTATGTCCATTTCATGACTATATGTAACATTTTTTGCTTCTTCACCTTCCATAATGCTTAATGTGTACTAGGGTTAAAAAAAAAAGGAAGGGGGAGGGAAGAGCTAGATCATCTTTAAAGTCTCCTTTAACTTGATGATCTCATGACCCTGTGGTCTTTCATCTTGCAGTTGGGAAAAGGTCAAATATTCTTTACCTTCTAGACACAGGAGTTCAGGCAGCCCACTTATGAACATTTCTTTAAAACATGGCCTCATGGGGCAGCTAGATGGCTCAATTAATAAAGCACCAGCCCTGGAGTCAAGAGGACCTGAGTTCAAATGTAGCCTCAGACACTTAACACATTTATTAGCTGTGTAACCTTGGGCAAGTCACTTAACCCCAGTTGCCTTGCCTTCCCCCCTTCAAAAAAAAAAAAAGAGGAATAAAGAACAATTTTAAAAAATGTCCTCAGAACACTCATATTGACTGGATACATTGCAATAATGAGCAATCAAAGGTATATAATCATTCCATTTTCTTACACAGCAGGTTAGAGCTAGAAGGAACTCTAGAAGCCATGTAGTCTGACCCCTCATTTAACAGATAAGGAAACTGAGGTCCAGAGCTGCAAGGGACTTGCCCAAGGTCACATTGGTCTTAGGTAAAAGGGTCATGATATGGATCCAGTTCCTGACTGCAGGTCCAAGGTTCTATACACTACACCACACAACCTTGTGCTTTTCTTAAATAAAATGAAAATAATCTATTAAATGGCTAATTTCTCCCTGCTTTGTGTCCAACTAATGATAAAACAAAACAAAACAAACCTAAAAATCATGTGATGTTGTTGGTGAGTTATTTCACTCACGTCCGATTCTCCATGACCCCATTTGGGGTTTTCTTGGAAGAGGTACTGGAGTGGTTGTGTGTTGTTCTAATAACACAAATAGGCATTATGTACAATGTCATAAGCCAATATGGTGGAGGGAAAAAGCACAAGACTGTGAATGTGAGCCCTTCCTCTCTAAGTACCAATAACAACAGCTAACATTTATATAAGGCTTGGTTTGCAAAACCCTTTGCAAATATTACTTCATTTGAGCCTCCTGACAACCCTAGGAGGTAGGTACTTTGTGTATTATCATCCATATCTGCAGATGAGGAAAATAATGTTAAAGAAGATTAAGTAAATGTTCTTGTAAGCAAGTGAGTGTCAGAGGCAGGACTCAAACCCAGGAGTCTTTGACTAGAAATCCAGTGCTCTTTCTACTATTTCCAAGAGAAAAAATAAATAAATCTCTGAAGCCCAGAGCATACATGCATCCTTCCTTTTGTAAATCTCAAAGGAACATAAACCTACAAGGTCCCTCAGAGGCAATATAGACTAACCCCCTAATATTACAGGTAAAGAAACAGATCTACAGAGATGAACATGAGAGATGGGACTTGAACACAGGTCCTCAGCTCCGGAATAAAGGATTTTTCCACTGCACCTCTCTGCCCCTGAGAATCACCAGTATTTCTTGAGTCATAATTAGATGCATTAATTCAGTTTACAGATTGCTATCTGATCTGGGATGTCATATTTGAATGGGAAAAGTGAAACTTCTCAGCCCATAAGTTTTGTGGGAGCAGGCTGGAGTTTGGCTTTTCTCTTCCCCCTTCTTCCCTCCCCCCCCTTTACTACTGCCCCATCAGCCTCTTCGGGAGTCTTTTGACCTTCACCTTTGTTTGCCACTCCCTTATTAGCATTAAGCCCTTTAGGGGTTCTCAACCTCTACCTTTGCTTGCAATCTTTTTCCCCTTCCTTGCTTCAGGACCCTTCCCCCTTTCCCTTGCTGTCAATCAGCATTAAGCTCTTAGCCCCTCCCTTCTTAACTTTGGCATTTGCCAAATAAGGATAGGTACATTTGGATTGTCTATCCCCTATTTCCTTGTTCTTTGTAAGCCCACCTCCCAGCCACTGAGAGATAATGGTGGGCTTCTTTGTTCCTTATCATTGGAGATTTCACACTCAGATCATAAGCCTGCCTCCCAGCCAATGGGAGAAGGGACAGCAGTGGGAGGGGGCTGGACTGCATTAGGGTATAAATTCTTGCTCTGTCTTCCCTAACATGTCCCCTCTCCCTGATCCACCATGGAGAGGACCACCCTCTTCCTGCAGGGGAAGAGAATAAAAACTTCCTGTTCCTTCCTCAAGATAACTCTGACTTTTAATTTTTCTGGGTCGAGGATTTTTGGAGTCCCCATACCCCACACATATCCAATCAATCAATCAATAATAATAGCATTTACACATTGCTTTAGGGTTGGAAAAGGCTTTACAAATATCTCATTTTATCCTAATAACAACCCTGGGAAACAGGTACTATTATCAGCCCCATTTTACAGATGAAGAAACTGAGGTAGACAGAGGTTAAACCACTTACCCAGAGTCACACCGCTGGGAAGTGTTTGAGGCCAGATTTGAACTCAGAGCTTCCTGACCCCAAGTCCAGCACTGTATCCATAAGTATTTAATGAGTACACATTTACAGTAGAATGCACTTAACCTTAGTTACCTTTCTCAGTTATCTTTTTTAACAAAACAAGACAATCAGAGTGTTTTGGTAGAACATTTGGTGAGTATTTGAGCTCACAAATAGGATGAGGGGGAAAAAATCCTTCCCTAACCTTAGTTGGACCAAAATTGCCAGTGTCCCAATGGAAAGGTGCATGGTGAGAATAGGAGGCTGTAGTACATTGCCAATCAATGATGACTTCCATGTAAGAAGTACCATTAGAGACATTGTCAAAAATATGATGAACGGAAAAGGAGTTGGGTTGATGCTTTGACACTGACAGATTAAGAGATAAACTGGATAAGCATCACGATATTAAAAACAACCTAGAGGATGGCCTCTGGCACTTTGGGTAGAGCCTCTATGGAAATTTATGGAAGGATGTGGGTGAGAAGCTCACAGCCTTTGAAGACCATGGAAGAAATGCAATTCTATCCTAATGGAAGGAGTGGCCTCACTGATGAGATCATAAATCCATTTAAAAGTTTAAGAAACTTAAAAAAAAAAGATCAGGTCATAGAACCAGGAGAATGCCATTCTAGGGAGGAGAAGAGGAAGAAAAGTTTCCACCCTATGTGGCAATGGTTGTGACCAATGCCGCGTTAGGCTTGAAAAGATAGCTTGGATCATGGAAACATACTGGCTAAGTCACCTGGTTTACTGACTTGTATGTCCTAACTAACAAAATTCTTTATGACAACTGGACAGGTCTCCCATGCAAGGGATAGGGACCAGAAATAATCCAGCAATATTCCCCCAAATATCATGCTAAAGACCATTTTATAATTCATTTTCATATTTTCCCCATTTCTAATCTATTAGATTGTAAGCTCCTGGAGGGCAGGGACTGTCTTTTGTTTCCCTTTGTATCCCTAGCATGTAGCACAGTGCCTGGCCCATGAAAAGTGCTTAATAAATGTTTATTGATTGTCATTTTTTCTAGTCTTTTCTTTCTGGGTTTAAAATTCTAATCTCTCATGGAAAATGATTAGATGTGACAAGCTGGAGAATCATGCCCATCTACACATCAGGGCCTTCCCTAGAGGGGTATAGGCCAGAGGCAAACCATGTGATCACTCTGTGTGGTCTTCCCCCATACTACATCACTATTTTTATTCAGGTGAAATCCAGTTCAAATGAATGACAAAGGAGTTCTTAAGGAAAAGAAAGAATGAAGCTGTCACAGGAGGGTGTTATGTAGCCCAGGGGGAATATAGAAAGGGTAGAGGGGATCCTCTCACTGAGCAATCAGCCCCTCTCACTTTCTCCCCCCAAATGCTACTTTGATGACTGACTCTGTGTGCCTCAGGTCTTTTGACAGCACCAGCTTGTGGTGCAACCTCTTTCATTCCCTGGTCCCTGAAGCGGACCCAGAGCAATTGCTCCAATTTTCTGTAGCTAATGGACAGCTCCACTCTTCAGAGTAAAGCAATAGGTCCACTCAGAGACTCAATGATTTCTTGGAATTTACCATGGCTGGTGAAGAGTGGACAAAGAAACGTACTTAAAGCAGAGGGAGTAAGGCCACAGGAGATAGGAATGAGGCACAAACGAGCAAAGAATGGGTAAGAAAGAACTGATGAGGGAAAGAGCCAAGTCAGACAGGCAAAAATCAGGCATTTCCTTAGAAGACAGCAATGGATGTATTGAACATAGTTCATATGTCATTGTCTTCCGTGGACTGCAACATCTTAACCTGGGATATTCACTTTTCCTAACCCTTCTCACTCTCTATGTTCCTTGTCATTCAGCCATTTCAGTAATGTCTGACTCTTTGTGACCCCATTAGGGGTTTTCTTAGCAAAGATACTGGGGTGCTTTTCCTTTGCCTTCTCTAATGCATGTTCCTAGACACTATAATTTGTGGATTTGCAGAATTCCCAAAGCATCTTTACTTCTCCTCTCCAGAATAACTCAGCTCATCGACTGAGAGGAAAGGTCCTGGAGTTTTGACTTCAAGCATTTGTGGATATAGCACAATGTCAAAAAGGTGAGGTTGGAAAGAAGAGATGAACTCCAAATAGCCAACCAGATTCTGAGCACCATCAAGAAAGAGAGTTAGGATAAACCGGAGCATCTTATTATGGGCTAGTGCTGGGTGTTAAGCAAGAGGAATTGAGTTCAAAGCCAGCTCTGCCACTTACTGCTTCTGTAACTTTGAGGAAGACACTTTATAGCATGAGGCCTCAGTTTCCTCATCCCCTATGAAGGGGCTAGACTACATGACTCCTTCCAGCTGTAAATCTATGGTCCTATCATACTATGCTCATGGAGTGTGTGTATGGTGTAGCCTTTCAGAACCCAGTCAGTATTTAGTGATCTCACCTTCCTCAAATTAAGATAGATAGATGTTATATAGACATTAGAAAATGATAAAGAGGATAGAGAAAGAGAGAGAGAGAGAGAGAGAGAGAGAGAGAGAGAGAGAGACATTGATAGATACAGACAGACATAGATGTAGATAGACAAATGTAGACACAGACAGATAGATAAATAGATACAAATAGACAGGCATCATAGATAGACATTGATAGAGAGACATAGACAGATAGACATAGATAAATGTAGATAGATAGACAGACAGATAGACAAACATAGATAGACACAGATAAATAGATAGGCAGATAGATAAACAGATATAAATAGGCATAGATAGATGATAGATCGATAGATAGATAAATGGATGGATGGATGGATAGTTGGATGGATGTTATATAGACAGATTAGATAGATGATAAATGTTAGAGAGATATAGATCTATGTTGTATATTTATGAGAAAATATTTATAAGATTAGAGTTTGGTGGAGGTCTGGTAGGGTTAGATAAGGAATATAGATTATGGTTAGATTTAGGTTAGAGTTGGGGTCCTATTAGGTAGATATGGAACATATATGTAAGCATATATACTTATGCACATATGCATATACTTATACATATACATGTGATATCTCCCAGGAGAAGGCAAGCTCCTTGAGAGTAGAGACCATTTATTCTTTTTTTTTTCCTATATCCCAAAGTATATGGTAGATAGCATGATACAGTCAGACCTGAAGGTGTCACCAGTATATCTAAGGCACTGACACAGAAGATGAAGAAAAAACAATAAATGAAAGGCTAGAGGAGGGAGGGAGGGAGGGAGAGAAGGCAAAGAGGAGAGCAGAGAGCCAACCTTGAAGCCCCAAGGAACCAGGACCAGGTCCTATCTGTCTAACATCCCAGCTATGGAAGGTTAGACAAGTTACCTCACCCCTCAATTCTTTTGAGATAGTGCCAAGGGCAGCCTGAGCCAGATGTTCCTATCTGATGTTAATGTGTTGCTGTATTAATTTAAAAAAAAAAAAGAAACATCTAAACATTTGGTTTTCTGATTCAATATGTGGCCCTCAAAGATCTTTATTGTGTGGTTTAGTGACTCCCTTTCTATTTCAGTTGGACACCGCTGCTCTAGACAACTCTCTAAAGCTAGGAATTGTGACAAAAGAGTCACAACCTGCATCCATTCAGTTTCTCTGTTTGGATGTTCCCTATAACAACAAAATCACAGGTTCATTTTCCTGTCTCTGAATATTCCAGAATATTGCACACAGTGGATACTTAATAAATGCCCCCTGGATGTGAATACTGAATGTAACTTTGACCAACACTTCTCAAGAAAGTGAAAGAGAAAGACAGTTAAAATGATCAAGGGAATGGAGCAGTTGTGAGGTTAGGACTGATTAGGACTCTCCAGTTTGCGTAAGTAAATAAATTAATATATAGATAGGAAGGTAGATAGATAGATGGATGGATAGATAGATAGATAGATAGATAGATAGATAGATAGATAGATAGACAGATAGATAGATAGATAGATGGATGAATTGATGGATGGATGGATGGATGCATAAATAGGTGATAGATAAAAAAAAACCAACAGTCTAAGAAGAGATGTGATTAAAGCCTATAATATCATAAGTAAGGCAAACAGAATCCTTTCTGCCAAACCCATAGCTAGAGGGGCACTGCCTGAAAATCCACAGAGAAAAGTTTCCAGGTAAATAAATGAAAATGCTTATTTACACAAAAAAAACAATAACATTTGTAGAATTTATTACCTCCCATGTCTCATGGAAGATAAACGTGTAAATATGTTCAAGATAAATTTAAACAAGCTCACAGATGTCAGAACCATAATGAGTGATGAACATAGGAAGTTGGGCATTCTTCTTAAATTGTAAGGATGACATTATTGCCCGATAACACGGGGGATGAAGCTAGAGGCTGAGCCAATATGACATTTCTTATGTTCTAAAGCAGGTGACAAGAACACTGGATTTGGAGTCTAAGGACCTAAGCTCAGGTCTTGGCTCCTGCCACTTGCTATCTGCCTTGGGCAAATTGCTTCCATCCTCCAGTCTTAAGTAATTTCTCCTATAAAATAAGAAGGATTGGCTAAATGACCTCAAAGGTCATCTCTGGCTATAAAAATCCTGTAGCAGTGATGAGAGTAAGGAGCACCAGAGATAATGGTATTCCGTACTTGTATGCAATTCTCTATCCAGTCTCTTCTTTCTTCCTTTCATCCCTCCCTTTCCTCTTCCCTCAGCTATTTTTCTTTTTCCTCTCTTCTTTTTCATCATGTTTGCCACTGCCTTTGATATACCAATGGCACCTTCAGGCCTGGCTTAGCTCCATTAAGTGGTTCTCTCAACTAAGAGTGTGCTGACTCCAGTTCTCCTACCATTTCTCTCCTCTGGAAATGAAGCGAGAAGTTGTCACTCCCAATCTCACATTACTGCCTGATAATCAAAGCATTTTGCTTCTTAATATCTGCTCCACTGTCCTTTCACCACAGGCTCAGGCTAACATCTACCCAAAGAAGTCAGAGTGCAGGACATTTCCCTTCATCAGCATGACACAAAGATGGACTAAGCTACTTATTTCTTCTCAGAAGCAGAGCCAGGGATGTGGGTAAACTGTCATAGACTCATATGGTCTCAGAACTGGAATGCATCTCCAGGGTCTGAATGGGAATCTATCTGCAATATTCTCCCCACACTGTCATCCGGACTTGGACTGAAGGTCTCTAATGAAGAGGAACCAACAAGCTCCTAAGGCAGCCTGTCTTGCTTTTGAACAACTAATTAATTGTTAGAAAGTTTTCCCTTATATCCAGCCCAAATCTGCCTCTCTGTAACTTTCCCCCAGTGTTCTTATTTCTACCCTATGGAGTTAAGCAGGAGAAGTCTAGCTAGCTCTTACCTCACAGAATTGCACTTAGGACAAAATGAGATAATATAGGCACGTGCTTTGCAAAGCTCTATAGAAATGCTAGTTAGCATTATCAGCATCGTCACATTTATTTTTAATGTATTTTCCAAATAGCATTTCAGTGCTTGAAAATAGTTCTTATGCTTACCCCACCCCCAAACCTTTTTTCTCCAACTTAAACATTCCCAAATCATTCAAATGATGGCTATGATACCCCTCACCACCCTAGTTACTCTCTTCTGGACCAGCTTCAATTTAACATCCTTCCTAAAATGTGGCACCCAAAACTGGACATAATACTTCAGTCATAGTCTGTGGTCTGAGTAAGTCGGGAGAAAACACTAAATTCCAAGTAGGCCAATCTGAGAGCCCTCCATGCCCTTACAGACTCACTAAACTAATACAATCTTTTGTTCTTTGGGATTTTCCAATACTCAGGAGTACATAACAAAACAAAACCATTTCATTTGTACAATCATTTGTATTGTCAGGCTACTTTCTTGACAATTTGATTAGCCTGTGAGCTCCTTAGTGTAGACACTCTCTCTCCAATGACACAAATTGTGGCCTCTTATCCTCTTGGTATTCTGATGCTTATCCATATTGTCCCATAAGCACTCCACAGAGAATTCACTCAAATAGTTTTGGTCCTTTGAATATTTTGTGGATACCAATACAGTACTCTAGCTGTTGGAAGGTTCTCCCCCAACTTTCACTTTACATGATTGGCCCATTGCTTTTTAACAATCTACAATATGGGGGCAGTGTAAAGCTGCTGTGAACAACTTTCAAGGTTCTGATTACATATTATAGAGAACTCTCTATTCAGTAACAAATCAAAGCAAAACATTCACAGAAAATCAAGGTACAGCATTCAGAATGTTACAACTTCTCACAGAAAATCAAAATATAGCATCCACCATGTCACAACTCAACAACTTATCACCAAAATGGCCACATAGTTTTCACCAAAGTGGTCACATAGTTTAAACAAAGTACAATCATTTAGTAACTTAATCATTCAGTAACTCAATCATTCAATTATCCTTCTTGCCTCCTTAAGGGATACAAAGTACAAATGTCAAAGTCCTCCACCCATGGGGTACAATTAAGTTACAGCTTCAACAGTCACTACTCAGTACCCCCTTAAGGGGTAGTGGAAAATACAAAAGCCATCCACCCTTAGGTCACAAGTAAATTACAATTTCATCAGTTACTACTCAGTACCCACAAAGAGGTCTTTTCATCTTGACTTAGGTCAGGCTTTCAGCTTCCATGGTCCCAGCCCCCACCTGAATCTAACCAACCACCACCTGAGTTCAAAAGCAGACAGCTCCCAGCTCCTTGTCCAGCTCTCCATGCAGTTCCTGCTCCATATTGAAGCTCACAGTGTCCAGTCCACCTCAAATCTCTCACAGTCTCTGCTCCTGGGAAGACAAGGCTTCACAAAGCCATAATAACATTCATACACATGAACAAAGTCACAACAATATTTGTACAAAGTACTGGCACCATAGTCATACTTCCTCAGTCTTTGGCAGCTCCAGCTGGCCCTTGGAAGTCTTGCCACCACAAGTTCAAATTTTTCCCCCACAAGTCTGAGTTCTGTGTCAGTTCTCAGTTCTCATTTCTCTTCTCAGTTCTTCTCAATTCTCAGTTCAATCTTCAGTCCAGCAGTAGCAGCTCAGCCTCCAGATGCTCACTGAGAGAAATTCTCTCTCTCTCTCTCTCTCTCTCTCTCTCTCTCTCTCTCTTTCTCTCTCTTTCTCTCTCCCTCCCTCTAGCAGCAGCTGCCCCACCTCCACGATGCTTATCCCAAGAGGTTCTATCTGTCCAGCTTGTGTTCTTCTTTATATAGGTATTAGCCCCTTCCTGTTACATCAGCAGCAGGGGTTCATACCTCCTGTTTCTTTACAAAAGCTTAATTTGAAACTAGGTGCTAAGTACCTGTTAGCTTGCTAATACAAAGGGATTTTCAAATTTCATTACTATTACAGGCAGCTAGGTGGTGTACTAAATAGAGCACTGGCCCTGGAAGTCAGGAGGACGTGAGTTGAAATCCTGCCTCAAGACATTTGACACACTTACTAGCTGTGTGACCTTGGGCAAGTCACTTAACCCCAATTGCCTTGCCTTCCCCCCTCCAAACAAACAAACAAACAAAAATCTACAGTATATAAAAGTAACAGTCTAGAGTACAAGCTCTTAACCTAGGGGTCCATGGATCGATTTTAGGAAGGCCTGTGAACTTGAAAGGGAGAAAATAAAATTTATTTTCACCAACTTCTAACTGAAATATAGCATTTCTTTTGCTTATGATTTTTTTTTAAACCATCTTATTCTGAGAAGAGGGTCCACAGGCTTCACCAGATTGTCAAAGTAGTCTCTGACACAATGAAGAAGTAAGAATCCCTGCTCTAGAGGATGTTAAAAATGACATTCTATTAAAGTCTCTGACTCTCTCTATGAACTAGCCACTCAGTCAATCACTCAAAAGTGGTCACAATTTGAAGGTTAAAGAGTCTGTATTTGAAGGCACCAGGAGAACCTTGGGATTTAACCATTGGCTCAGTTCACCTAGACCTCACCTTCTTCAGCCAGAAATAAGAAGCAGGTTTCAACTTGATTACATCTGGAGAAATTGGAATGGGAAGAGAACTAATCTAAGGAGAAAACCAACTAGAATAGTCAAATTCTCCTTGAGATCACCAGCAAAGTTCTAGTGAAGACAAACTAGAAAGATGGCCCTAGAGTAATGCCTAGAACCCTCAATCTAGATTGCAAGGCCTAACTCTGGAGAGAATCTTCTCAAACTAAGCATGATTCTAAATCTAAAGGTATGTGGTAATGATACTATTCCTATATTCTACGGAAATTCAGAAACAAAATGGGATTCTAGGTCAATTTGCTGAATGTTCAGGGTCCAGGTTGTTCAGCCAATCTAAAGTTGCTCTGCTCACATTCATATCTTTGATTAGACTATAAGCTCCATGAAGACAGGAACTCTGTCTTAATTAAACTTCGCATTTCTTCTTCCAATACTTAGCACAGTGCTCTCTGTACGTAGTAGGAATTTTAAAGATTATTGTTGATTTAAATTGCATCAATACTTCCCCAGAAAGCCTATAGGGGCTACCTTTCTCAGATCACCTACTTGAAATGGAGAGATAACTGTGACCCCAGAACATTCTCCTTTGATACTTGTGTTCATTTATAGGCAAACCTACAGGATCAGACCCTTGGTGGGAGTAGGGCTAAGTGGGTGAGAAGACCAGCATTTCATTAATGAAACTTTACTTGTGCCTGTAGTATGGGGAGGTTTTGTTTTTGTTTTTGTTTTTTTAATCTAAAAGAACATAGAGTTACCCCTAGGACCTGAATGACCCACATGACTGACCTCAGCTTTCCTGACACAGCTTCCTTTCCCACCCCTCCCCCACCTCACCAGCTCCCAACCAGGATGGGATAGGTCTAGGACAAAGCTGCCCTTAGGACTTGGCCAGCCCTACATTTTCTGACACAGTTTCATGGTCATGGAAGGGGATAAAGTGTCCCAGCCATGTAGAATCTAGGCTCCTAGGAAGTGATGGATTTCTGAAGATCTCCCAAGTAACCTTATCCTTCCATTTCCATATTGAGATGGGGCCAAGGAGAAGTGGGGGGAGACAACTTCCAGTGGTCACTAATCAGTGGACCAAGTGCCTTGCTTTGTTAGGGCAAAGTAAACTTCCCCATGTTAAATGTTCAATGACTTGTGATCTCCTCGTTTCCTCTACTATAGAACCTAAACTAAGATAGTATTGCTGTCAGAGCCCTCAGAGCTGAGCCTCCAATAGGCAGAATGAGATGGGAAATGAGGGGCAGCACTACAATTCACTTAATTGTGAGTAAAATGCTGGACCTTTCCTATATTTAGCCATTGTTGGTGCAGGCATGTTTTAAATTTAACTTTATTGATATCACCTGAATTTCCCTGTATCCCTCTTTATTTTCACACCCAAAGATACAACTCATAGCACAAATAAAAAGAGGAAAGAAAAAATCAGTAAAACAATCAATTCCTTGAAAAAAATCTAACAATATATACAATGCTCCACACCCATGGATCCCCCAACCCCAAACCAAAGATATGTTCATTATAGGGGCCACATGTTGACAGTGCTTCCACTAAAGGCCTCCCATGGATGTCTGACACCCTGATGAATGTGTCAGCAGTATATCAGTCAGGGCAGGTCCTACCAAGGTGCAAAGAAAACCTTTGAGCATAAATCTGGCAATAGATTGAATGTTGGTTTTTGGACAACCAACCTAGCTAAGTGCAGAGAACCTCACAGAAAGCAGATGGGCCTCAAGGTGAAGGATATTTTGGCCACAGAAAATTATGAAAATCTTCCACAATGAGGCAGCTAGGTGGTCCCAGGACAGAATATGGGATTTGTTATTAGGAAGACGAGTTCAAATCTTTCCTCAGATATTTACTTCAAAGACTCTGGGCAGGTCTCTTAGCTGATACTTCACTGAGTTCCTTCATCTGTAAAATGGGGATAATAATAGCATTTACCTCCAAGGGTTGTTGTGAAAATCAAATAAGATAACAAAAGATAACATTTTAGAATTTTGTCAACTGAGGGGCAGAGTCAAGATGGTGGCGTAGAAGGAGGAGAACTCTGCAAGCTCCCCCCATAACCACCTTAAATAGCTACAAAATATGACTCTAAACAAATTTTAGAGCTCCAAAATCCACAAAAATGACAGAGTAATTCAGCTCCTGCTGAAGGCAGCCTGGCAGGCGGTCATCCCAGCATGCTGGGAGCAGAGCCCAGCCCCACGCAGTTTCAGCCCCAGGGAGTCCAGGAGAAGCCACAGCAGGAGCAATCAGGAGAGTGGATCATCAGCAGGTGTGGAGATTTCCAGAATTACCAACCCATAAGAGCCAAGGACAAAGGGAAAAGGTCAGTGGAACTTGGCTAAATTTGGGGGAGAGGGTCCAGCCAAACTGCCTCCAGAGCTAGAAGCAGTTTGAAGTGGTGGCCCTGCAGCCATATCCATGTGGCTGCTTCAGAAGCTCCCAGCCTGCACATTGCAGGGGTCCAAACGATCATTCAGAGACTAAGTGCTCTTGCCTTGACCTGCCTGGATCAGGATTGTGGTCTTGGGTGGTGGTCCTGAGTTGCATTTTCAGTGAGCCAAAGCTGGTGGGGGCTGCAGAAACCTCAGCCTCCTAATAGCTCCAGCACCTAAAAAAAAACCCAGGAATTTGGGACAGAGCTCTCTTCTCTGAAAGCAGAGTTCTACACAACCCAAAAGCCAAGTAACTGACTGGCAACATGAGCAGGCAAAGGAACCAAAGCAAGCCCAGCAATCCAACTTTAGATTCCTTTTTTTGGGACAAAAAGGACCAAAGCATAGAATGGGAGGAAGATGACATAGTCAGAACTCCCACATCAAAAGCTTCCAAGAAAAATATGAATTGGATACAGGCCATAGAGGAGCTTAAAAAGGATTTTGAAACCCAAATAAGAGAAATAGAGAAAAG
>CM053585.1:48193495-48212280 GCA_028646515.1 Pseudochirops corinnae
TCTCAAAACAGCTAAACTAGCAAAGAAAAATAAGATATAATCTTTGAGAAAGAACTTGGCAAGGAGTTTTCCATGCAAAATTTCTTTTCAAAATGATAGAAAACAGTAACTAAGTAGGAACTTAGATATAGAAATTCAAGGAAAATTATAACCATCCTAATTTTAGAAAGTTTTCTGAAAGCAATTCACTTTCCAACTACAGTATAGACTTACAGCTGTAGTTTGCCAATGCATATGTGAAGAATCCTATACTTAAGTTTATTTTTTGCCAGTTCCAAAGGAGTCCATGCTTTCTAGTTAGAAAGACCCTGAAATTAATGTACCACATCAGATGGGAAGAATTCAGATCTTATCCTCCCTCTTTCTGTCAGTAGATTAAAGACTCTAAGACTGTACAAGTCTCTTCCACCAAAAAAAGACAAGAATTTGAAAGCCACACCAGAAGTCGCTTAATAACACATCTGAGCTGTGAAGCAGGCCCTTTTCACTCAACTGAGATCTGGACGTAAGCGATGTGCGGAGGAGTTCAAGATGTCAAAAGTAAGATAATCCAAGTGGCAGTGGTAGGTTGAATTTGATGGAAATCAAATTGGTTAAATCACTAGCCCAGAAACTCTATTTAATCTGTTTGGTTTTCTAGCCAAAATGCACTCTTGTCATTTGATAGAAACTTAATACCTATTCTTTCCAATCCAAGAGAAAGAGAAACAGGCTTCATTTTCAGTGTGAAGCAGTGAATCATTTTTATTCCCCCCACCCCCACTCCCAGATGAGTTTTGTAGCTACATAAAACACAGAATGCTGATTTGGCGTGTAGAAACATGTCTTTGTCCCCTTTAAAGGAGCTTTCACCAGACAATCGGAATGAAGTCTTGATTTGCTTTGAGAATCAGAAAGTATCCAATTTCATGATGATCCAATCATCAATCTTCATTCAGACATGGGTCCACAATTCTTGGTTGTACTTTTGGCATTTTGCATGCATGTATACTTGCCTGTCTTAAACACTTTATAAACCTTAAAGTAGTATAGAAAGGTGTTATTATAAAAATTTGAATGATTTCACAAAAATATTCCAGATTCTCTTCTGTAGTCTGTTACTTTGCTAGGTTTTCTCTTCTATTATCTCCTACTTTCATTAGTTCTGAAACCACTCACAAGGTGAGTGCCCTTCAGGGCACTGGAAACGTCATAGTAAAAGTTTCTTAAAGGGAGTT
Source organism: Pseudochirops corinnae (assembly GCA_028646515.1). Taxonomy (NCBI): domain Eukaryota; kingdom Metazoa; phylum Chordata; class Mammalia; order Diprotodontia; family Pseudocheiridae; genus Pseudochirops; species Pseudochirops corinnae. The sequence continues at coordinate 48,194,713 of CM053585.1, forward strand.
ATAGAAGGATGTTTATATTGAAGGAAACGGGAACATAAGGGAGGGATCCTTGGAAGGATAAGAGAGGGATCTTTAGAGGGGAGGGTGAGAGAATAGGTCAAAGAGGGGATATGGAAGAGTGTTTAGATTTATGGGAACAGAAGGATAAAGGAAGGATTCTTGGGGAGGGGGTGGGTTAAGTAATAAGATAGCAGGTAGAAGTAGAGGAGTCAGGATGGATAGGAAATAAGAGATAATGCAAAGACATGAAAATAAAGATCAGGAGTAGAATTTGTTAGGGAAAACGTATGTCAATATATGTATGTATGTATCTGTATGTGTGTGTGTGTATGTGTATGTCTGTATATATCTATATATAAATATATCTGTGACTAATTGTAGCCTTTGTGGAGGGAGGAAGGGGCAAAAAGAACAGTTAAAAGTGCACAGAAAAGAACAAAAGAAAACTTACAAAGAAGCAAAGAAAAGACAGACAGTTTTCAACACAACCAGTAGTATTTATTATATAGCCTTTGGTGAAATGGAAATTCATTGCTGCATATTTTGAATCCTCTCACTTTCTCTTGTGCACATGAATGCTTTTTTCTTTTCTTTTCTTATTTTGTATTTAAGTTTCAATATTTAAGTTTATAATGTTTCTTTTTCTTTTCTCTATTGTGTATCTAAGTTTTAGTATTTAAGTCTAAAATTTTAAAAAAATGAAAAAAGTTTCTTTCATTTCTCCTGACTTTCCCCTCTTTGCATTTCCCTCCCTGACTTGGTGTGCTTTACACAGAAAGTTGGCCATGTGCCAGTCATGGAGATAAGCCACAAGGGGTGGAAGATAACAGATACGCTCAAAATTGATAAGCTGGGATGAACAGGTTAGTGGTAGGTATACATGAAGGATATTCAAAATAAAGGTCATTTTGAGTCTAGTAATGACAATTCCTTAAAGAAAAGAATCATGAGATAGAGTCACAAGCCTGAAAGAGAACAAGGGCCATGCAAACTGGGGCTAGGGGTAGGCAAACCAGCTGGGCAACTCTCTGGGACCCAATGCCAAGTAAGGCCCAAGGAGGGACATGAAGATTTTATAAATGCATGAGGCAGTAATGTCAGAAATTTCAGTCCTCAGTGACATTTGAATGTGGTAATTACAATTCTATAGGTATGTTATTCTTAATATAATTTCTTATGGAAGCTATGTCTACAAACCTTATGTCATTAAAATTTAGTGCAACAAGCATCAAGTGACTGTTATGTACAATGCACTGGGAATCTGAAGATAAACACAAAATAGTTCCCCCACCTAAGGATCTTAGTCTATTAGGCAAGGCTAGCAGTGGGAAAGGGGTGGGAGAAGAAATATAACAGTATACAAAAAGTATAACTTAAGGCAAATGCTAGTGGGAGAGAACACTGGGAAGCTGTGGGGACCAGGGAGAGCTGCAGGGAAGTGGCCTCTGAACTGAGGGTTGAAGTTTCTGATGGGTGAAGATGGAGAGGGCTTATGTTATGATCCCCATAACAGCCATGTGTGGTAGGTGCTATCTCCCTTTCAGAGATGAGGAAACTGAGGCTGAAAGATGGCAGCTAGGAAGTACCTGAGGCAGGATTTGGACTCAGCTCTTCTTGACTCCAAGTCCAGGCATCTATTCACCATGTCACCGGCTGCTTCCCAAATCTACATGTCCAGGAGCCAGCTCTATCACCTTTCCCAAAGGCAGCACAAGATCAGAAGTAGATCCGGACTGGAATTCCCTGTCTGTTAGATGGCTCCCAGCTCTGACACTCTCCCTAGGGGCACTGTGCCCCTAACACTCATTAATGGTAGTGGAATCAACACAGGTAGGTTAGTGACCCCTTGGCTCCTGATGTACTTATGATATGAGGAGGTAAAATGACAAAGTCAGGAAATTGGGAAAACAATTACACAGAGAGGAAACCCATACTGGAAGTCACATAGTCTTAAAAGCGTTGTGGAATTGTTCTAGAACGTATCTCAGTACCAAAAGAATGGAAAAAAGTCAGAGATGATGTCATTTGGAAGATGCTGATAACTACCCATTTCTCATCTTTACAGAATCTTTATGAGAAAGGTTGCGTGTGTATTGAAGGTGTTCTTGAAGAAAATATGAAAAGGGAGCAGATGAGCTTTTGTGAATAATCTTCTAAAGTAGACCCTACCTTTACAGTCACACATTTGATTGAAATTTCTAGGGAACATGAAATCCTGCTGTATTTGTTGCTCAAGTAAAACAACCTTGAAGATTCCTCTCCAGTAAAAGGGGAGCTTCCTACTTATGTTAAGATCTTAGGAGATCTCCAGATAAATGCAACCACAAAGAGAACTCTATTCAACCAACTCTGATTACTGGTGCTGTGAGAAGTATGAAGAGGGAGCTGTATGTCAATGGTATCTGTCACTTTCACAAAGGATATTTTGCATACAGTCCAAATGGAAGAGAGATTCCATAACAGTGATGTCCCTCTCATGTGCTTCTGTTGATAGGTGACATCACACCAATCATGTTAATTCCCCATACATGAAATTTCAGGGCTCCTCAATGAGATCATCAATCATAGATCAGTGAGATCTATGATTACAAAAAAAAAAGATTTTAATTTAAAAATCCACATAGGAAAAACCAAGTGGATGAAAAATGCATTATTGTTGAGATTATGGCATATGGATGAAAGGACAGTTCATTGAGTTGTTGTCCAGTCATGTCTGACTCTTCGTGACCCCATTGGGGGTTTTCTTGGCAGAGCTACTAAAGTGGTTTGCCATTTCCTCCTCCAGCTCATTTTCAGATAAGGAAACTGAGGCAAACAGAATTAAGTGACTTATCTGATGCTGGACTTGAACTCGGGTCCTTCTGACTTCACCACATAGAGTTAATACCTCTACCTAATACACTTAAGACAGATACTGCCAATGGACAATAAATTAAGCCCAGAATTAAATAGGCAGATGAGTCAGCTGGATTTAATCTAAGAAATCACACCATTATTTTAATGAGCCAAATCTGGTCCTTGTCACAAAAAAAAAAATCATCTTTTTAACAAGACTATTCACCAGGTGGCTTATACACATTTGTAATTTTTAGAACATCATGATCTCTCAAGAATCAAAGTTGTAGATTATCTTCCTGTAGGACAATGGTGAGCATAATAAGTAGGCAGTAGCATATTTCCAGGCATTGATCCCCTAAACTCAAGAAATGGTATAAGGGATATTATCCAGGAATTTTTTTTTGGCAGGGGAAGGATATGGGCAAATCATGTAGTTATGTGGAATAATAGATGGACCTCCCAAGTATTGAACCAGTATCTATGAAATTAAAACAAAAAGACCTAAAGCCACCAGCCATTTTGTTGGGCAGATCTTCATGAAAGATCTATGAATCACATTGAATGAGAAGGCACAGAGAGATGGCACTCACCCCATAATTGAGATCATGGATCCACCAAAGTATTCAAATGGATCAGAATCTCAACTGTTCCTGTATCACCCTTGATATTTATGGAGCATAGTCTAGGCACATTTAATTGTGACAAATGGTGAGCTGAATTCATACATGTGTATATTCAAATGCCATGGAGGGATCCCTGCCCCTATTTCCCTCCCTTATAAGTTGGAGGACTAATTTTAAAAATTCCTTTTTCATGGGATGTGGATATTAGAAACTTAGATCTAGTCCAACCCCCTCATTTTACTGGTGGGCAGGACTAGACCCATACAGATGGAGTGACACATCCAAAGCCAAGCAGATAATAAGTGGTGGAGCTTGAGTTTGAACTCTTGCCAAGCCCCAAGGCCTGGGTTCTTTCCACTAGAACAAGCTGTCATCTCCAATCAGTTTGGGATCCCCCCAAAATAGCTACAAAGGAACGTCTTTGGCTACTCCGGTTCCATTCCACAGAATACTGCTATTATGGTTTCACGTCTCATTTACGTGATCATTTCTTCATTCTTGGAGTATTGCAGAAGCCTCCTAATTGTCCTTCCTGTCTCAAATCTCTCTGAATTTCCAGTTCATCCTGTACCTGACTAAACTTCCTACAATACCGTTTTCAACATAGGAGTATGGATTCAGAACCTTTGATGTCATGGCATACAGGCAAAAACTGAGACCAGAAGGTTAAGAGGTTAAGTGACTCTTCTAGGGTTTAATAGCTAGAATGTGATAGAACTAGAATTTGAACTTGAGTCCACTGATACCAAATCCTCCTCCTCCTCCTTTCCCTACTTCTCCTGCTCCAAGGTCATCTAAGTGAGGACTTCTAGCAACAAAATTCAATTATTCTATACCTTCCCATAGACATCTTTTGTTGCTTCTTACAAAAACTCTCCACTCCAGTCATACTATTTCATTCCCTGTCCTCAATAAGACCCAAATTCAAATCCTGCATCCAACATTTATTAGTTGTGTTACCCTGGGTAAGTCACTTAACCTCTGTCTCAGTTTTTGCATCTGTAAAATGGGGATAGTAATAGCACCTCCCTCCCAGGGTTGTGTCAAATGAGATAACATATATAAAGGGATCTGCAAACCTTAAAGTATCATTTAAACTTTAGTTATCATCCTCATTATTAGTACCATTATTCCCAATGCTATACTTCTGCATGTACCATGACTCCTCTTTAGAATACTCTCCCCCAATCCCCTCCTCTCTGCATATTCCAATGCTTCCTCCCTATTCTTTAAGGCTCAACTCTCACTCCCTAAGGCTCATCCTAACCACTCCTTCCCACAAATGACTTCCTCCTCCTTTGACCTTATTTTCTAGCTTCAGTTTGGCACTTAGTCATATATAGCTTTTGTGCAATCCTGTAAAATAAGGGGTTGGACTAAAGAATCTTCAAAGTCCCTTCCTGCTTCCCATCCCCAAATCCTTTTCCCTTTGATTTTGTCATTTGTGAAGCACCCGAATTGCTATTTCATTTTTCACATGTGTATTTCCTATCTCCCCTAACAAGACTGTAAATTTCAAAGGGCAGCAGGGGATTGTCCATAGTGCTATGCGCATCATTGGGGTTCAACACTTTTTTTTTTTGAGTGAATGAAAGAATATATTTTAACGTTGTTTAAAAAAAAAAAACGGACCCTATTTAAAAAGGATAAGGTACATACACAGAAGTGACTAGATTTCAGGCATGGAGCCAAATGCTAGAAGCTGCAATGTGAGCCCTAGAAGTTGAGTTCAGAAATGAGACCTCCCTGTTGAAACCATGGACCAGTCAAAGTGAGCCATCAGTAGCAGAGCTTATGGTCCTGGAAGATGAGACTAGGCACTACAGGAGGCATTCTGGTGGAATGCAGAGTGCTGGGCTTAGAGATGGGAAACCTGCTTAGGACCTTGGCTTTATTACTTAGTGGAGTAAGTAGGAGCAAGTCAACTGATTCCTGGGAGCCAAATAAAAGGATGCTTATACTTAAACAACTCATCTTTAGCATAAAGGGCTTTGTGGATCCTATTTAAGAACTTTCGTTGACTTCCGATTGTCCCCAGGACGAAATCCAGTCTGTTTAGTTTGGCATTCAAAGGCCATCACAATCTGACTCAAGGTTACCTTTTCAGGCTTATTATATGTATTATTCCTCTTAAAATCTTTCAAACAAACTGGGCTACTTGCTATTTCCTGAGCTTAGTATTCCATCTTTCACCTACACTCCTTTGCCTACGGTGCAATCCATTCTCACTTCATCTCTTAGAAGCCTAACCTTCCTTCCTGTGTCTCCTTCCTACAGAAGGTCTTTTTAAGACCCCATGAGTCATTAGTACATTTTTTTCCTCTCTTTGAGCTATCTTTACTCAAATGCCATAATCCTTTAGTGTTTTATGAGAATGTAAACTCCTTGAAGGTAGGGATTGTTTGGGGTTTTGTCTCCTATGCCTAGTGCCTAGCACATAGTAGACATTTGAGAAATTCTTATTGAATTACCAGGAATTATAGAAATATTGAGATATTAGTGCAACACTAGCACTGAAATAATGCTTCAAGGTTTACAAATATCTCATTTGAGCCTCATGACAATCCTGCGAGGCAGGGGCAATCATTTCCCCTTTTACATATAAGGAAACTGAGGAAAACAGAGGCTAAGTGATATGTCCAAGGTCCCACAGTTAGGACGTGCCTGAGTCAGGATTTGAATTCCTATCTTTCTGTCTCCAGGTCTAGCTCTTATCCCCTGCACCACCACTTAGCTGCTATTATGAAACGTTCTGTTACCAAAGATACATTTTATGAGGAAAATATTGCCTCTTGGAAAACTGGTCAATTAATAATGATTCATATTTCTGCAATGCTTCAAGACTTAACCAAACCTTTTCTTTCTGACAATAAGAATTTTTTTAAAAATGGCTTGATTTTATAGATGGGGAAACTGAGACCAGAGATGTTAAATGCATTGCCCAGGGTCACATAAATAGGAAGTGTTGGATCCATGACTCAAATGCAAGTCCCTGGCCCGTAAGACTAGTGTTTGTTACAGTTTGCTAGGCTGCCTCTCTGTCAAAGGAGACGTTCCCTTTCCCATGATCTGTAATGGCCATGATTCACGATGCATTATCTCCAGTCCCCTACAGAGAAAAGGCAGATAGGTATTTGGTGTCATTGAGCTTTTTGTAGGTCACTACCAACAATTGTGCATGAAGAAAGCTTCTTTTCTTAACTGAAGAAAACAAGATTAACCCTGTGACTACAGAAGCCTTTTTTCGGCTGCTTTTCACAGAAGGGAGAATGACTAGCATTCATTAAGGAAATGAAGAGTGCACAAAATATTAAAATGTGCTTCAGAAATGCCATAGCTGGGACTGGGAAACGGGTTGTGGTGATTTTGATCTGTGAAGAAGATGCTGATTTGCTCATGGCTCATCTGAAAATATTGCAATGTCCCCCTCGCTCCCCATCATAATGTACAAAAGGCACACCTTCACAGATCATAATAGCTGCCATTCTTAATAGGACTTTAAGGTTGGCCAAATGCTTTTGCATATATCATCTCATGCTCTAGGTCCAGGACAACCTTGGGAGGAAGATTCTATCATTCTCCTCCTTGTTCCATTTTAGTAGATGAAGAAACTAAGACTCCATGTGACTTGCCAAGGTCCACACAGCTAGAGGCCATAGCAAAATTGGAATCCAAGTCCTCTGGTGTTTCCTCCATTATGGCACACTACAAGATTAGCAACTTAGGGATGTAGAGATTATTGAGAAGACCGTTGTTCCCTATGCCCAAGATATCCCCCCTTTGCTTGTTGTATTCCTACCCATACACTAAAGTCTAACTCATATGCCATTTCTTCCAGGGGACCTTCCCTGATGGCTTCCTATCCTCCCCACTTCAGACTCAGGTCCATGACACTTCATGTGTAATTGATGATGATAGAAAGGTGCTGTCACCAGATCTCGGAGCCTGTGTGCCACAAGTGTGGCAATGGCCCACCTTTTTGGAGACCATGAAATGAAAGTAGAGCCCCTAGAACTGGGTTTGAATCTAGATGCTACTGCTTCCTACTGTGAGATCTTTGGGCAAGTGACCCTATCTCTTAGGGTCTCAACATCTTCCTCTGTAAAATGGGAGGATTAGACTAAGGGACTAAGCTCTAAATCTGTGTTACTCAAAAGTTATAGAATCTTTTCCTTCTGTGTCTACTTAGAATACTGGAGTCTCTGAGCTGGAACAAACCTCAGACATCAACTAGCCTGATGAGGAAGCTAGGCAGAGAAGCAGATAAAGAGATAGCCCAGAAGGCAGGAACACAAGTTCAAATCCCATCTCAGATACTTATTGGTTGTGTGACCTGGGCAAATAACTGCTGCCTGCCTCAGTTTCTCCATCTGTAAAATGGGGATCATAAAAGCACCCCTACCTCTCAGGGTTGCTGTGACGATTACATGAGATAATATTTGCAAGGCACTTTGCAAATCTTGATTTAAAGCATTATGTAAATGCTAACCATCTACCCAGGAATCCTACTTATTTTCTTACTAAATTGAAAGGAATGAAACTATAAATACCATTCTTAGTACTGAGGATTCTGTGACACCCCCTAAAATAGTTGGGGGAAACCTATGGGGAAGGGGTTAAATTAGAGGTGGGGAACCTGTGACCTCGAGGCCACATGTGGCCCTCTAGGTTCTTGGGTGAGTCCTTTTGACTAAGTCCAACTTTTGCAGAACAAATTCTTTTCTCAAAGAGATTTGTTCTTGAAAGTTTGGATTCAAAGGGCCTCACTTGAGGACCTAGAGGGCTACGTGTGGCCTTGAGGCTGCAAGTTCCCCACCCGTGAAGGACTGCCGAATTAAGGGCTGAGAATCACTATTCAAGAAACTATTATTGTCCTGGTTAGACACTAACATCCTAGGAAGGCAATGACCATGAGCTGATTTTCGTGCTTCTTACAGAGTCCAGGAAACATTAGATATTTTTAAAAAAAGACAGCATGGTCTGGCTGCTAGGCCTTCAGCATGAGGAGACCATGTGGAATAGGAAAAGTAGGCCAGATCTGGAGTGTGAGGATCTGACATGGGCTATGCTTCTTCCTACCCATGTGACCTTGGGCATGTAGCTCCTCTTTTGAGCTCAGTCGGTTCTTCTTCGGTAAAATGAAGGTTTTAGGCTAATGTAAGCTCCAAGGGCTTTACAACTACAAGAACTACTTGTCCAGAGGTGATTGGCTTAACCCTGGGCTCTGGCCCGCCTCATATTTTTAGCTAAAAAAATTACCTAATTAGCTAGTCTACCTAATTACCTGCCAGTCAATACTACTGTAACTGACTGTCCCCAAATAGCCCACTAGCAGGCTTGGATCAATTAGTAACTGTAAATGAAGCAGAACGTCATTAATTATAATAATGAAATTTGTGTTGCCCCTATGCATGGATTTATGATGATATGGGCTGCCACTGAAAAACTAGTATGCCCCCTGGCATAGTGAAAAATGCTCACTAGGACGTTAACTCTCCACACTTGTATTCCCAGCAGTGACACAGTGTCCAGAACATGATGATGATGGTGGTAACATTTATATAGCATTACAGATTTGCCAAGTGCCTTATAACAATATTACATTCCATCCTCACAACAACTCCAGGAGTAGGTGCTGTTATTATTCTCATTTTATGTCTTTTTTGGATCTTTTTGGAGGGGGGGGAAGGCAGGGCAATTGGAGTTAAGTGACTTGCCCAAGGTCACACAGCTAGTAAGTGTCAAGTGTCTGATGCCAGATTTGAACACTCCTGACTCCAGGGCCCATGCTCTATTCACTGTGCCACCTAGCCACCCCTTTTGTCCTCATTTTAAAGATGAGGAAACTGAGGCAGGCAGAGGTCAAAAGACTTGCCCAAGGTCACATAGCTAATGAGTATCTGAGCACAGATCTAAACTCCAATCTTCTTGACTCCAGGTCCTGTTTCTAGCCACTGCAACACCTAGCTGTTCTCATTATTAAGCACATTGTGTGTGTGTGTGTGTGTGTGTGTGTGTGTGTGTGTGTGTGTACACATTTGTTTGATGGACCTGCTTTCTATGCCTAGACCTCCTACTCACTATCAGAGTGATTGTGGATAAGTCATTTAACTACTTTGGAGCTCCTTTCCTGGGGTTAAATGAGATGCTCTTGATTCCCTTTTGGCTATAAAATCCTATTAGAGAGTGATATGACATCAAAATGAGGGTTATTTCTATTGGATAATGAATCAAGTCACTTAAGTTTGAATCATGTCACTGTGACTAACAGGATATACAGTCAATCACTTTACTGACCTGTAACTCAGTTTCCCCATCTGTAAAAAGATCTCTAAGGTCCCTTTCAGCTTTCAAGACCCATTGATCTTAGACAATCACTTACTCAGAATTTCAGTTAGACTAATTACCCTCAAGATTCCATCTAAAACCTAAATTCTATGACTTTTTGATGTTAACTTGACATAATAATGACATGACAATATGACATAATAATGATAATTCAATATGTATAGTGCTTTAACCTCAAAGCACTATACATATTGTACAAAATATGTACAAAACATAGTGCTTGTAGTGACCTGCTGCTTCCGTTCTACAGATAAGGAAGCTGACGCTCACAGAAGTTAAGCGACTAGTTCATATAAACATAGTTAGCCTTATATGGAAGGTAGGACTTGGACTGAAGACTCTTTATTCCAGATCCTTTGAACTTTACACAAGCTTCCACTGTCTCACGACAGCGACACTTTGTAATTCTATAGTGTTTTCCTACAAAATTGGTCCAAGAGGTTTCTAGGTATATTTATTTTGTTATTCAGGCAGCTAGGTGATGCAATGGATAGTGTTGGGCTTGGAGGTAAGAAGACCTGAGTTTGAACCTGATCTCAGATTCATCTGTGTGACCCTGGGCAAGTCCCTTACCCTCTACCTGATTCACTTTCATCATCATCATCATCATCATCATCATCATCATTGTTAGCATTTAAATAGCACCTACTATGTGCCAGCACTCTATGCTAAGCACTTCACAATTATGATCTCATTTGATATTTACAACAAATTTGGGAGGTTGGTGCTATTGTCATCCCCATTTTACAGATGAGGAAAAAGTACATATATATGTGTTTTATAGATTTGAAATACATATTATATTAGATATATGTTATATATATGAAATATGTGTATATGCACTCAAACAAAGGAATGCTTATAAAAGGGAAGTACAATATGCATTTCAATATACATACATATATTATATATGTGCATATATATATATATATATATATATATATATATATATATACTTTATATGCACATATATTTCATTATCAGGGTTTACATGATCTCCTTCTGGTGGAATGTAAGCCTCATGAGGTTAAGAACTGTTTAGTTTTTGTCTTTTTTCCCTCTCACCTAGCCCAGGGCCTTGAACACAACCACTGTGTGATAAATGTTTGTATACAATAGGTGCTTAATAAATGCTTGTTGCATTGAAGCATTTAACTTGGTCATGATACTATTTCTGACTGAAATGTTCACTTGCCATCTGAGTCTCTACTTGATACACTTATAAATTCTGAGCAAGAAGCGATTAACCCCTATATTCTTCTGTCTGATGATATGTTAAGCGGCTTTCTGGTAGCTGTGCTTTCCATGTCCCTGGCCAGGATGGTGAGAAGACAGAAAGTCATATTTTTGTATCCCCAGTGCTTAGTGCAGTGCCTGGAACATAGCAGGTGCTCAGTGAATGTTTATTGACGGATTGATGGTGATGATGCTATAATACTGCCTTCAGATTTACATGCATTTCCCTCTGAAAGACAGAACCGATAAATTCCCCAAACTCTCAGATGTGATCAGCACCAGAACGTTCCAAAATGAAATCAGTTTTTCTCACCCAGTTGTGTGCTTTTGGACTTCTCCATTATGGAGGAAGAACCTTATCAACCCTGGTACTTATACCTCATCAGTATTAGGATCTCTCTGATTGGACGACTGAGGAGGGAGCTCCTCCCCAAATTTCCATTTAAGGAGGGTGCCCAGGCCAGCCATCTCTTATTTCCCACCTGGCTGTATTCCTTTGGACTTTCCCATTATGCCCCCATGTACCTTCTTCCCTCCTATTCATTTTCCTTTTGTGTGTTATCTGTCCCGGCTCCCACTAGATTGTAAACTCTTTGAGGGCAGGGACTATCTTTTTTTGGTATTTGTATTCTCAACACTTAGCATACAGTGGGTACTTAATAAATGTTTATTGATTGATTGAATCCTGCCATTTCCAGATAGATACCTCATGGATATTGCACATTGCTAAGACTTGCCTGTTGGAAACCTCTCTCCTGTAGGTAAAAGATGTCTTTCTAATATTGTGACCAATTTAGGTTGATGATTGGCAGCATTCTCTTGTCTGAGTGAATGAGATTGACTGAAGAAGAATAAAGTGAGTGGAATGGACTTGATCAAGAGATTTAATTAGTCCTGGTGCAAATTATAAATTGGTCAAAGGTGCCATGATTAGTTGCAAAGATACCAGCTGATCTTCCCCACTGACAGAGGATTGAACTCTGTCATGAAAGCCTTTTGGTTTTTAGGCCAAATCTGCAGCATCTTTCATGGTAGCTTGGATCTTCTCTTACAGGCAGTCTGGATCCTGGTTTCCAAGTAGTACAAGGTCAAATTGTGAGCCACACAAGACACTTGTGAGTTTCTGACTGTCCTCCCTGGATGTACAACAGTTACACGCACACACGGTACTACTGTGTGCCTGGTACATAGTAGGTTCTTAATAAATGTTTGTTGATCAGCAACTTATTGACTTTCAGAACCTTCTCTGACACCTACTTTCTCAAATCCACTCATACACCAAACTCTAACTCTTGAAAGGACAGACTGCTCTGAAGAGCATAGACCAACACTAAAGGCATTATAAAGATGGCTCAGATCCCTGTCCCTTCCCTATTTGGTCAGGATGAAGTTTTATCTCTGAAGTTGTGAATGCTTCTATACCTTTGTAAACAAAAGGCTTCAGGCCAGAGATAAAATATATCTTTTTTTGTATACATGCATATTTGTAGTTTAAAAACCTATTAGTATCAACATAAACACTAGATAATAAAGAAAACAGTTTGGATGGCCAAATTAAATTCAACTAGTATTTATTGAATATTAACTTCTGAGAACAGAGCAAGATATTATGCTGGGGTTATAGGGAGGAATCGGGGAATAGATGAATAAGACCTAGCCCTTTTCCTTAAGGAATTGACAGGCAAGTAGAGGGGATAAAAGAAGTAACTGAATAACCATGGTAGGAAGTAGGATATAGCCAGTACCATAAAAAAGAGAAAGAAACAAAATCTACTGTTGGCTTAGAGAAGGATGATCTATTGGGGTAGGATGGAGAAGACTTCCCAAAGGAAGTGGTATTGAGTTTGAACTTGAAGATTAGGATTTTCACAGGTAGACATACTGGGGGCAGAGAAAAAATGATCAAGGGCAGGAAATTGGGAAAACTTGGGGTTTATTTAGAGAATACTTTGGCTGGAGTTCAGTTTATTCATAGCTGAGCACCATGGCTTCTGTTTCCATTCTACCTTAGCCACTCACAATACTCACCACCATCAAAAATTGCTCTTCCTTCAAGATCCTAAACTCTTACATTTTCCTCACTTGTCACAATTTCCTGAACTTCCTTTTCTCTCATTGTCCCACTCCTCCTAACTCTATTTCTCATCCTCTCTCAGATGTCCAAGCTCCTTGATTTATTTTTGTTCTCCCAGTTCATAAGCATTCTTCTAGCTTTACTTTCCTCCCATTATGGTCTTGATCTTTAACCATTTCATGAAACAATTGGTTTCCATCTTTGAAGATCCTTTGCCCTCTTGTCCTTCTGCTAATACTCAACTCTGAATCACTACCACCATGATCCTTCTTCCCTCCTACTCATGAGTTACCTCTCTTGGAGAAAATCAGGAAAGTGTATTAATTGAATCCACTACCAATTCATGCTTTCTAAATTCAGCTTATCCCTAACTCAACTCCCAACTCCACAATAATTCTTTTATTGCTGTTTGATTGGCCACCTATTATACTCCCCACATTAGCACCCAAACTAGATGCTTTCTACTCAAATACCCAGATCCACCCCTACGTTCCCCTTTCTCAGCAAATATCCTTGTTTCCTATTTTTTGAGGCCATTGGGGAATCTATCATGAGCTCCTTCATTTTCATCCTCCATGTCTCTGAACCTCTCTACAACATGACTAATCCTCTTCTTTGTTCCATCTCAGAGGATTATGTAGCTCTCCTCTTTGCAAAGGTCAACATCTCCAAAGATATCCTTGATGAAGTATTTTCCCATCTCCACAGGGAACTTGCTTCCTTTTTTCTTTCTCATTTTCAATCTCTACTTCTCTATTGGATTCTTCCTTGTTCTTGCAAATATTCCCAAGTCTCTCCTATCCTTTACACACACACACATACACACACACACACACACACACACACACACACACACCAGTCCATTCTCTTGACCTTGCAATTCTCACTTGTCATCTTTCATCTTTCCTCCCCTTCATTGCTCAACTTCAAAAAAGAGAAGTTTAAGCTTATGGCCTTTACTTCCTCTTCGCTCACTCACTTCTCAACTCTTTACAATCCCCTATGCATCTAGCCTCACTTTCTTCCCTAAATTCTAGTTCTGTATTAACATTTATCTGATAGATGCTCCTATTTCAATATCTTGTCCAAATCTCACTCAATATATGTAAATTTGAACTCATTATTTTCCTTCTCTCGACCTTCATCCCCACTTGCCTCTCTTTCCAATTTGCCTATTACTGTTGTTGGCACCAAGGAATCAAATCCTGGAATCATCTTTGGCTTTCCTTTTCCCTCAGCTGCTTCCTTGTCATTGATATTGTAGAGGGTTTTGAATTCATTGTTGTTCATTTGGGCAGCTAAGTGGTATAATGGATAGAGCACTAGGCCTGGAGTCAGGGAGACTCCTCTTCATGAGTTCAAATCTGGTCTCTTACTTTTACTAGCCCTATGACCTTGAGCAAATCACTTGACTCTGTTTGCCTCAGTTCTTCCTCTGTAAAATGAGCTGGAGAAGGCAATGGCAAATCACTCCAGTACCTTTGCCGAGAAAACCCCAAAATGGGGTCATAGAGAGTCAGATGTGACTGAACAATAAGAAGGGAAAACCTTAGAAAGTTTTTGAGTAGGGAATTACTGTGATGAGAGGTTTGTTTTAGGAAGCTTAATGGCAGCGTTATGTAAAATGAATTGACCTGGGAAAAAAACTAGAGATAGAGAGAGCAATTTGGGGGTTATTGAAATGGTCAAGAAGAGAGGTAATGAGAGCCTGAATGAGAGGGAATGGAAACAGGGATGGAAAAGAGGGGACAGATGTGGAAGACATTGTGAAGGTATATCATTTTATTGTGAAGGTACATTCTCACAATAATTCTGTGAGGTCAGTGCTAAACTTGTCCCCATTGTATAGTTGAGGAAATTGAGGCTCATAGAAGTTAAATGACTTGCTTAGAGTCACAAAGTGAGTAAATGTCTAAGGCAAGATTCAAACCCAGGTCTTCCTGATTCCAGTTCCAACATTCTCCTCTATTCTATACTCTAGCTATGGTGATGATGATGATGACGAAGAGGAGGAGAAAGAGGAGGAGGAGGAGGAGGAGGGGGAAGAAGAACAATGGTAGTAGATTGTAAAGCTGGAACTGATTTTTTCCAAGTTCAATGCTCGTTCCATCAGACTGTTCAATTTGCATTGATACACAATAATAACCTAGGAACCAAATTCTTAGACTAGTTTTTTCAATATTTCAACAAATTACGGTCTCTGCCTGCCCTGAACATTTACATATGTAATATTGTAGAGGGAAACTCCAAAAGTAAGTGAAGTTCTCATTCTTATTTGAAGCAGATAACATCTGTGCAGTATTTATTCTCTTTCCTATGATGTCAAGAGACTAGTCATGTTTTACAACCATAGTGAAATATAGAATCATTTGGTCACAATCTAGGGGTTTCTACTCAGTTATTTAGTGTTGAAGGATCCAGATGGAATGTTGGGCTAATCCCAAAGTCATTGGGTTGGTCACAGCCCTCCATTTTGTGTGGGCTGAACAGACAAGTTGTTTTAGGAGAATGCTTTCCTGGAAATGCATCATCATTATAATACAAGTCTTGTACAGTGCTTCTCCCTTCAGAACATCAGAAGTAAACAAAGGATCTCCATACATTTTAACTTGGCTCTCTATTGTGATTTTTTTTTTTTATAATAACATTTCTGCTAGTGGGAGCAAAACCTGAGCCCAAAAATGAAAAACACTAAGGCTATAAAGTAATTGGAATATGAAAGTGCTAAACAATACAAAGCTATAATAAGTAGGCTTAAATTCAGTAATTTGCCCAAGACAAAATAAACTTCCCTGGGGGTGGTGGTAGTGAGGAAAGAGCAATCACCACCTGGGGTAGAGGGATAGGGTCCAAATTGGAAGGAAAGCAAGTTTCTAGCAAAGTCAGACCAGATTGATACCAGGCTTTTGGGCACAATACTTAATTCTATGGGGTTGAGTAAAGTGGGGAGGAAGATTGGTTACCCAAATACGAGTTCGGTCTAGAAAGACCATACTACATTAGGAAGTTGATTACATGCATTTCCAAGGAGCTAATCATTTTTTTTTTTTTACTCAACTTGTCTTTCTAAAAACTCTTTTATGACCATGGCAGGAATTCCCTCTTCTTGGTTCCCATACTGATATGTCTAAGTGGTAAGGATGAAGTTTGCCATTCCCATCTTAACTGCCGATT
This sequence comes from Pseudochirops corinnae, assembly GCA_028646515.1. Lineage (NCBI taxonomy): Eukaryota > Metazoa > Chordata > Mammalia > Diprotodontia > Pseudocheiridae > Pseudochirops > Pseudochirops corinnae. The sequence continues at coordinate 48,211,006 of CM053585.1, forward strand.
CTATCAGAATATGGGCTCCTCTCAATCCTTTGAAGTTTTCTTATGATCCTACCAGTCAATTGGAATTACTAGGAAAACCTTTTCTAAATCTTTATCCTACTTGACCTCTATAGGTTTTGACACTGTCGACCACCCCCTTACTTCTGGATACTCTCTTTTCTAGTTTTCATGACATAGCTCACTCTGTGTTGTTGTCCTAGTTCCATGACTATTTCTCAGTGCACCTTGTTAGATAATCATCCATCTCCCCCCCTAAGCAAGTGTCACCTGAAGATATGGACAAAATCCCTCTACACTTTTTCTTTTGGTGACCTTTTTTGCTCCCACGTATTCAATCATCATCTCTACAGATGATTGGCAGATACATATCCCTATTCCCCCATCCCTAATCTCTCTCCCAAATCCTAATCTTGCATTGCATTTGAGGTTTTAACAAAAGGGCAAACTGAGGCAGATCTCTGCACAAGATAACATTTATTAGCATGACCATGTTGCCCATCAAAAAATGAGTCAATGGCTTTGCTTCATTAATTCCAAAGATACTGAACAAAAGGACAGGTCCCCTTTTATGTGTTTTGAGGAGTACAGAGCAAAGAACAAAACAGGGTAAGTAGCATCATAGGATTAAGGATTAACATGATTGCTTACAAAGCCGAGGCACAGGGAATAATATCATTGGTTGGACCTTTGGTCATGGGGGGTTAGCCATGACTTCCATTCTTCTCTCATAAAGACTAAGAAGTACTCATTGTTTGAGTCCAAGACAGCAGCCCAGTTTTTTAGATAGCAAATCAGACGTCCCTGAAGAATAGCTTGATGGAAGAAAGCTATCAGACCCAATTCCCTTTCTTTCACACACATTTCCCAAGGTTAGTAAAATTCCTTGAAGCAAGAATGGATCAATGATTAGCAGGAGAGGTCTATTTCTAAACTTAACTTATTACAGGCCAGCTGAACTCTGAACTAAGCTCAGAGACAAAGAATAGTTCAGAGACTTGAACAGTTACAGGACAAAATCAATTACTTGTAAATAGGAACGATAAGAAAATAATACCAGATCAACTTTAGTCTTCTTGGTTGCCAACTGCTTGCTAGATATCTTTCTCCTAAATGTCCTCTCAGGATTAAAAACTCAGTATCTCCAAAATGTAACCTTATTCCTACTAAACCTGTTCCTCCTGCAGTTTCTCCTATTTTATCAAGAACATCATTATCCTTCCACTCACTTGAGCTTTCAACCTTAACCACTCTTGACTCGTCCTGTTCCCTCAACCC
>CM053585.1:48212380-48229476 GCA_028646515.1 Pseudochirops corinnae
TAATCAGTTTTGCATTTCTAGTCTCTCCCTCCTCCAATTCCTTCTCCACCCAGTTGCCAGATTTTAAGGCATGCATCTGATCCTGTCATTCCCTTGATCAGAAGGGTTTTTTCATGGTGCTCTCTGGAACTCCATGCAATTCTAGCTTTGTTCTTGGAATTTAAAAATATTTTTGTAGCCTGGGTCCCAGATACCTTACCAGACTTATTTCATATTGTTCTCCTTTATACATTCTATGTTCCAGTTAAATTGGTCTACTGGCTCTTCATGTTGGAGCCAGCTAATCCTGGCTCAGGAGAGCTGATTGTTAAATTTTCTGAGTGAGAATTGACACCTCAGAAATGGGCAAATCCTACAAATTAGAGCTTGATTTATTGTTTTGTTGATTGTCTAGTCTCTAAAAAGTGGTGGAGAAAACGTTAATAATGCAGATAAAATTTAAAAGGATATAATTTTTTTGGGGGGGGGTTGCTGGTTGTTAAACATTTAGTAGAATAGCTCTGACTCTATCTCTTCTCTCTATACCTTTACACAGTCTATTGCCCACACCTTGAATGCTCTCTCCTCATTTCTGCTTCTTAGAATCTCTAGTTTGCTTCAAGTTTCTCTCCACGCCCCCCCCCCCAGTTATTAGTATTCTAATCTTACTCAAAAGACTTTGTATTTAGCTTCTCTTTGTATTTGTTATATTATCACAGTAGTATGTAAGCTCCTTGAGGGCAGGGACTTCTGTTCCTTTCTCTAGTACCTACCATAGTGTTATTGTACATCAAGGCTGATTAATAAATGCTTGTTGAATTGAATTGGTACTTTACCCGTGTCCATATTGTATATCCTCAGTTGAATATCAGCTCCTTGAAGGCAAGGATTGTTTCATTTTTGCCTTTATGCACTGAGGACAGTGTCCTAATGTTTTGTTAATTGGAATGACTTAAATGCATTAGATATATGAGAGGCAATGTGTTGTAGTAGATAAAAGAGTTGATCTCAGAGTCAGGAAAACTCAGGGTTCAAGTCTGGCAGAACTGTGTGACCCTGACCAAACTACTAAACCTCTCTAGGCCAGTGGTGTCAAATCCAAACAGAAGTGACTAGGCAACTCTCTCAGACTAAAAGTTACAGAAGCATCGGCCTGCATTGGTAGATTGTTTCTTCTTTGGGAGTTCCTTATACCAAGGAAATAAAGGATCCCTAGATATATAATTAGGTTTCATACTTATGCTTCCATTTTCTAATTCTTTATCATGTTATGTAGGTGATTCTGGGTTCTGGAGTGTTCTCAAGCAGAAAGTGAGTTCTAGTGGGTCTTAACTGACCAGAAGGACCCTATTGATGGACTAGGTGTCTGTTTTTCAAGGACCAGCCTAGGGTTAAGTGTGGGTGACACATTTTTTGGTTATAGTAACTTCATACACAGGAGTCTATAAAGGAATGAAGGAGCTACAATCTGCATTGGGGAGAAGAAGAGCCACACTGATGAAATAAAATCTTTTGAAGTATAGAAGTGAGGGTCTGGGGTTTAAGGATTTTTGCTATGGTCTGAAAGGTAAAAGTCTGAAAGAGGAAGTATGATTGATCTCCTACTAATCTAACTCAATAGTCAGTGTTTGAAATATTTGGTGCATCTGCTTCTTTGTTGATGTGCCCCTTAATTTAGTGCGATGTCTGATGTAAAGGAGTTTGGATTCCTTAGAAGAAGGCTCATTATTCCAGTATAAACACAATTGAGAACAATGTATATTTTCTTTCTCCCTCGATCATCCCATGGAAAAAGCTTCACCTGGTTTTAAATGAAAACAAAATGGGGAAAATTGTACAGTGTGTTGAAAGCCTTTAGAAATTTTCACTAAGAGCTTCCTTTATGTCTGGGTTGTTATTCAAGTAGACACTCCCAGAGAAAACAGTGCCTCACCAAAAAAAAAGTCAAATGAAGCAAAGTTATTCTCCAAAACCACTTAGACTCTATATCCTCAGAGGCAGAGGGAAGAAGACTGGGTAATAAATTCAAACAGAGGCACCATAAAAATGTGACAGGTTAATGATAATATATTACATGGCTCTTGATATCCCACATCCTCTAGAAAATCTCCCTTAAATAATGGAACAGGGTAATGTATCAGTATACAATATAGTGTGGTCAGATGAAAATCCACAGGTTTGGAGACAAAAACCACCTGTGTTCCAGTCTTGACTCCCACCAACCTACCCTATGAGATTCTGGGCAAGGTCACTTCATATTTCTGTGCTTCAGGTTGCTCATTTGTGAATCCTTAAAACTTAATAGAATCAAATTTTCATTGGTGTGGGTACTGTCTCCATAGATAATGTACACAACCTCCCTTACTTGGTCTTCTGTTCTTAGTTTTTGTTTTGGACAAAAGCAAACAAACAAACACAACCCTCATTACCCTGTTCATCTGATGAGAAGAGTGTTCTCTGCATTTAAATAGGTTAGTCTTTGAATGACAGAGATATATCGCTCTATAGCAGTGGCTCTCAACCTTCCTAATGCCTCGACCCTTTAATACTCTTAATACTTGTATGTGGGCGTATCTGCATGTGGGCGGACTTGCCTGGAGATGGATAGAGGAGTGGGGCCTCGGTTCCTAAGACCACTGGAAATATGTGTTTTCTGATGGTCTTAGGCAACCCCTGTGACCCTGTGAAAGGGTTGTTCGAACCCCAAAGGGGTTGCAATCCACAGGTTGAGAACTGCTGCTCTATAGCCTAAATTCAAAGTCTTTAAAGCTTGGTAGGCCCTGAAAGAGCATGGCTGCTATTGGTATATTCCTTAAGTACTCATTAATTGGGGGATAGTTGAGCAAATTGGGATATTTGAATGTAATGGAACATTATACTATCCAAAAAAACAATGGAAATGAGATATTAGAGAAATATAGGAAGACTTACATGAACTGATGAAGAGTGAAGAAAGCAGAATGAGAATGATAAATGCAATAACTAGAATAAAATAAATCAAAACAATACTAAAAAGCTAAAAAAAAAAAAAACCAACCTAGTTGAACTCAGATAAATTACAATGACTCATCTTGGTCCTCAAGGATAGAACCCATTTATCTGTTCTAACAGAGAGGTGGATGACTATGGATACAGAATTGCATACTGTCAGACACAGTAACTTGGTTGGTAGGTTTTTAAAACTTTTTCTTTGTTACAAAAGAGAGTTCAATAGAGAGCAGGCGTAAGTGATTTAAGTAAAAAGCATCCATAAAGCAAATAGAAAACCTCAAACAAGGATACTTCCATGCCACAATGAAGCACTGCAGGCCTCTTGTTGACTTCCTTACCTACAAAATGGGAATAGAAACACTGGCACTACTTGCCCCCCAGGATAGTTATAAGCAACGCATTTTATAAATAACTAAATAAATGTGAGCTAGTATTTAATACACTTACCTAATTTACATATTCATTTAATTTATGTTTATTTAAAATATATTTTAATATTTATCCATCATATCTCCTACAGACTGGGGGTCATATCTACTTAACTCATTTGGAGTAGAGACTTGTATAACACCATATGCAAATAAGTATTTAATAAATGCTTTTAATGATGGTTCCAATTAAGTAACTTTACTCTGGGCCTTGTTGTGTCTTTGGCATGACCCTGGGTTCTCAAAGGTCATAATAGTGACATGTAAATTCTGGCAGGTTACTTACCAAGCTGCAACGATTCTGATTATGCACCCAGTCATAAATGGGATATCTATTCTAAGCGGCCCAGTTTAGCTAACTGTGGAGAGGCTCAACACCACATTAGCTACCAGGCAATGACCCTTGTGACCACAGCAGTTCATGAAGACTCTCTACTAAGATGTAGAGAAGTTACACTCTTCAGCAGTGAAGGGAATGCCCACACTGATGAAATTGCATCTCCCTGAAATATTGATACATGTTGAGTAATAGAACTTGTAAAGCTGGAATTGGATTGGTACCAGCCCTCCGTTTTCTACTTCACTTTGCCCGGATAGATCCAGCCTTCCAACCATGTGGCCAGTTCACAGTTCCACGGAGGCTGCAGCCTACAGACAACGTCTGCTTAGTGGGAGCACACCACAAGCCATATTTTCCATTTGATCATCTAACTTTAAAATCTCTTTTTGTTTTCCTTCCCTTCCCTTTGTTTCTGAGTTAAATGCAAATTAAAGAAAACAATTTAATGGAAACCAACCCTCTAAATAATTTTAGGTCAGAGAACAGCAGAATGGTACAGTGGACAATATAATGCAGTGAGAGTCTGGTGGCCTGGACTCTAGCCCAGGCCCTGTCACTGACTGACTGGGTAGTGGTCTTGGGTAGATCACTTCCTCTTTCTGGGAATCAGCTACTTCACCTGCAAAAAGAGGCAAATGGAGAAGCTCAGAAATATCAAGCATGTGATTCATTTCTTGCAATGCTTTGAGTGCGCCAGCAGGGATCCTTACACCCCATTTTTGTTTGAGTTTGACATTGCTGTCTAGAGGGGCTCTACCATCCTTTCCAGTTCTAAACTCCTAGTTAGTTCAGCAGTGGGGATTTCTGTACCTTTGTTCTCATTGCAATTCCAAACCCAGAACCTCTCTGAGTGGTTTGCAGGTGTGATGGGCACATGACTATAAAGTCCTCCCAAATCAATTATACTTGTGTTTCCTTCTTCCTGTTGCACCAAAAATATTGAAAATAAAACAACTCTCCTAAAGACAAGATGTGGTTAAACCACTTTTCACTAGCCTGTCACTATTAAGAAGACAGAATCTTAGTACTGTGCCAAGCTAGGAAGTCTTCAGCAAATACCATCGATCCAAAGCTTAATAAATGCAATTCTGCTTCTGATAAGTTTATTAACTGTTATAAAGAAGAAATCATTCAAGTCTTTTTGAGATCATATGAATTGGGGTGAAATGCAGATCAGAAACTAGCTCCTGGTTCCTTTGATAACATACAAAAAATGGTGGAGGGAAAAAGAGATCATCCAAATAATTTTCTTAAAAGTCTGTGCCTTTTCCTCCTATTAGACATGTTAAAGACGAGGAATTGAAGTTTATAGAGCTGAATAGACTTGTCCTGTAAGGCTGATATTCAAACCCAGTCTTGTGGATAGAGGATGGGACTTGGAGTCCATAAGAACTAGGTTCAAATCCTGCCTCAGGATTTATTAGCTGAGTGACTGTAGGCAAGTCATTTAACCTCTTTCAGACTCAGTTTCCTCATTCCTCCAAAATGAGGAGGTTGGACTTGATAGCCTCTAAGTTCTCTTCTAGCTTTAAATCTAGGATTCTTTGCTTCCAAACATGGGACTCTTTCCACATTGCCTCTCTTTGCTGCCTCTTTCCTCCTCCAGACCTTGAGAAATAGCTCTCTAGAGACAGAAGCGTTGACTGTTCATGCCTGGTACACCCTTCACTTTCTTTGTTAAAACTGCCAATTGCAATAGAGATTTCTATGAAATAAACCCACTGTGGTACAAAGAGCAGGGCACATGAAACTACTGTCCCAGGTTAGAGTAGTTTAGGTGATCTATGGGTTCACAAACATAGACTTAATCTCTTAAGCATAAGTATGTAAAGTATACATGCCCAGGTCAAGTCAAGGCAACAAGCATTTCTTAAGGGTTACTTAAGTCTTTCTCTGTGCTAGATACTGTGCTAAGGGCAGATCAGAGGAGGTGGCATTCTGATCATTAGCAATAGATTGTGATGACATACAGGCAGCATGTTGTGTGAGACCAGGGTAGCCATTGATGCTAGTGCTGGAATCCATTTGAGGAGCAGAAAGATGGGCTACTATAAAAAGAAGAAATCCCTTGACTGTATTTAAATATCACCAGTGCTGCAATAGGCCTAGAGCAGCAGTTCTCAACCTGTGGGTTGCGACCCCTTCGGAGGTCTAACAACCCTTTCACGGAGGTCGCTTAAGACCATCGGAAAACATATATTTCCGATGGTCTTAGGAACGGAGACACTCTCCTCTATCTGTCTCCAGGCAGGTCCACCCACATGCAGATATGCCCAAATATGAATATTAAAGGGTTGCGACATTAGGAAGGTTGAGAACCACTGGTTACTATAGGAAATAACCAACTCTATTTCTTTCCCTTTGGTCAAGACAATATTCATGGTTATTTCTGGAGACTTAAAAAAGCAGCATTTAATTTTGTATACATGACTGGTTCCCTGAATAATCGTCTCTGTCTGGGAAACAAAGTCATGGAATCTAATGATGAGCTAAGTTGCAAGTAATATCACAAAGAAATTCAGAATTGGAGGGACCACAGAGCCAATAGTCCAATCCCAGCCTGAAAAGGGATCCCTGGTATAACACTGCCAACAAGTAGTCATCCAGCTGCTTCCTGTAGACCTCTAGTGAAGGAGGATTCACAGCATGCTAAGGTAGCCTGCTTTGGGATGCACCTAACTGTTAGGAACTTTACATACACACACACACACACACACAAAATGTGCATTATAGCAACTTCATTGTGCTTAGATCTTGTTTTTGGGCCAAGTTTAAAGAATATAATATTTAAGGATAGCTAAAATAGCCTTCCTGAGTCTTTTCTTCTTCAGTCTAAATATCTCTAATTCCTTCAACCAGTTTTCATATGGATAGTTTCTAGGCCCCAAACTGACTCCATCATCATTATAATCTCCAGTTGAAAGAATAACCAGTTAATTTCTTTCACTTGGTAACCGAGAAAGATACAGCCTGATACCAAATCTTCAAGAAGGATGACATATCAAAAAAGATCATGGATTTTGAGTTGAAGGGAGCCTTACAAGTCATCTCGTATAACACCCTCATTTTACTGATGAAAGTGAAGTCCATGGATATTATGGTTTGTCCAAAGATACAGAGGCTGTACATATCAGAAGCAAGATTTGAACCCAGGTCATCTTCTGATGCCAAGGCCAGGATTCTTTCCATTGTACTATACTACCTCCATACTTCAAGGTGTGTGTGTGTGTGTGTGTGTGTGTGTGTGTGTTGTGTGTGTGTACTGATAATGCTCTTGGTCCTTGAAGTTGCCCTGCTAATTTGGTGATGGCTCCATGAATGCCCATTTTTGCCTCAGTTTGGAATTCTCTATGTTTCTACTCCAGTTTCAGATAGAGGCTACCTATTTCTTTTGTATAAACTCATACCTCAGTGATCTGAATCAATGGACCTACTAATTTGGCCAAGTTGGGAAGAACCACTGAGGGACTAATTTCTATTGTTCAATGGATCTATGCTTCTATCACAATGATGATAGATTCATGTATGAATATGAATCCATGAAAAGAGCTTTTTGTGGTACTGTGGAAAGAACCTTGGTTTTTGAGTTGGAAGATTTGGGTTAAAATCTTCCCTCTGCTACTTACTAGATTGTGATCTTGGGTATTTGTCACTTCACCTGTCTGGACTTCAGTTTCCTCATCTGTAAAATTATGGGATTGGAAGACAACCTCTATGAACCCTTCCAGTTCTCTGATCTATGATTCTACTTCTCCTCTCTTATTAAATTTATAATATTATACTGCATTTGACCAGATAAAGAATGCTGGGGATATCTTTCACTTTACATTCTTAATTATTGTTTCTTCTCTTTTCTGTCAGAGGCTTACCCTCTTCCACTTCAGTATAATTTAATTTATTTCAGTACTCCATCATCAACCTTTTGAAGAGAAGATTCTCTCACCTTATTTCAGCATATTTTCAAAGAATGAAAGATTTGTCTTTTGGAGGATAATATTGGGGAGCGGTAACATTAAATAATTTCCTTCAAAGAATCTCATGCCAAAAGTAAACAAGAAATTAAAAGAGAGTTGAGGCTGGTAAGCCCTTGACTAGGAAGGGGAAGGGTCATTAAGAAATGAAAGAGATAACCCACATTTTAAGTTAAGATTAGAAATAAGAACTTTTGACTTCCAAGAAGGTTAGAGGCTTGAGTGACAGTAACTTTCAGGCATGGAGATAAACCTCTTCCCCCCCTCCCCCCCAAACCCAACCATTGATGTAAATTGTATACAGCTAATATTGAGCAACATTTATGCTTACTGAATGCTAATGCTTGAATTTGAAGGTGGAGGTGGGGAAAAACCTCCTTATACCCAGACAGAGTTTGTACTGATAGAGCAGGTCAACTGATCTGTGATATGCTTATGGGATAGCCTGATGGGGAAAGTGAGTGAATGGAATGAAATTTGCGTTAATGGAACCCAGGCCATGGGCCTAGAAGAAATCAGATCTATAAATTGGACTTGGTACATCTCCAGACTGCTCACTTACTGGCTATTGGGTTGAATCATCCCTATGCCCACAGGGAAGCATAGGGAACATTTCAGGAAATCTGAAGATACTCTTAAAGTTGCTAAGTAAGCCTAAATTAATGCAAAAAGTATAAAGTCCAAGAGATTATAGTGTATCATGCTTATTCTGTTGCCTTTTGGTCCAATTCTCAAAAACTACTGGTGTCTCCCAAGAAGTTTTGAAAGTGACCTCCCCCCAAACAAACAAACAAACCCAAAGCCAGGACAAACAAATTCAAAGCCAAGAGTAAATACTAAGTTGATCAGTTCTACCTTTGGCCAACAGTTTAGTTTATTATTTGGCTAATCTTTTTCATACAGGCTTACAACAGAGACATGCTGCTTGATACAGCCAGTAGCAATGAGTAGTTTTTAATGTGTGGCATCTGCCTAGGTCTCTTGGTATTTCATTTTGTTTCCTTCATTCAAATGTTTATAAGCGCCTGTTTAAGTCCTTGGGTGAAACTGGCACAGTAAGAAGATCAAATAATATTATGAAAGACATAATATATTTCTGGTGTGAATATAAGGAAAATTAAGGAATAGTTTTGATGCAGGAGAGACAGAGAGAGATACAGAAACAGAGAGAGAGAGAGAGAGAGAGAGAGAGAGAGAGAGAAAGAGAGAGAGAGAACAAGAGAGAGAGAGAGCAAGAGAGAGCGCAACAATCTTTGGTGTAAGCAGGTGGTTTATTTTATGGAATAATTTAGTTCTTCACTCTTTGATGCTGAACACTCCCTATTTGCAGCCATAAGGCAAAAGAGACATTGCCCTATTTTTACCTTACAATACTGAGTCACAGAGTTCGATGAAAATCACATGGATGTCAAAATAAGATTAATACCTGATATTTGCATATTTCCCTTCTTTTGAGGAGCTCTCAAGTCTTCACAACTGCATGAATTCTTGCTTGTACTCAGGGTATCCTTGAATAGGGCAGGTTTCACTGAGCCAAAATTGAGGCTCTCCCAAACGTCCAAGGATTAACCCCAAATCCCATTATTAAATTATGGCAAAGCTAAGAGTAGAACCTGGGTCTCCTAGGTCAGTTTTTCCTAGGCTTCCATTTCAGGAACATGATTTTAGAAAAAAATGAAAGAAGAAAATAGCAAAGAGGAAAGACTGTGTGAGTTCTGATTTAGCTTTGTAATAGTTTATTATTGGTTTCTGTGTAAATGGATTAAAATGTGACTCCATCATTTACAAGGGAGGAGAGAACTAGAAAGTAGGTGCTCTCTCTCTCTCTCTCTGTCTCTGTCTCTCTCTGTCTCTCTCTGTTTCTCTCTGTCTCTGTCTCTCTCTGTCTCTGTCTCTTCTCTTTCCCCTCTCTCCCCTCTCTCTCCCTCCCTCTCCCTGTCTCTTTCATTATTAGAGTGCAAAAGTGGAGAGGAATTTAGACTGATTATAGTACAATTACAATCCATCCACCTCTTCCCTGCCACTTCCAAACATTGTCAGTGCAATATTGATCAGTAAAGTCAAATTCTTGCACCTGAAGACAATGTTCAGAAGGATTAACTTTGCTCTTTGTCAGCTGCAAAATAAACAGATCTCTAACTTTTCAGTAATTTATGGGCTACTTGGGCAGAATTTAGTTTACAGTAGAAATCTGTGTAAACACAGACATAGTTATGTCTTTCACAGACATAAATACTCTCCAGTAGCCCCTACTTTGCAGAAGTTCTGGAGATTTGTTCATTTGGAAGTAGATCAAAGGTAACATTCAGTAAACATAGTCTCTTTCTGTATCATTTGCTTGGTAGCTGAAAAAAAAACCCTAAAATACTGGGTTTGCATGGTTATTTGAGGGACACCCAGGATCTTTCTTAGGCCATTTCTTTACTTAAGACATAAATCAAAAATGTCTGATCATGGCACCAAAGAACAGAGACAGCCACCAGTAACATTCAGGAACCACTCTAGACCTTTGTACCTGGACCTCTTTTTGATGGGTCTACTCTGCTTCATCACTTAACCCAGGCTCAGTTATACATACAGCACAGGGGTAGCATAGATCATGGATTTTCTTTTTTCTTTCTTTTGGAGGGGGGAAGGTAGGGCAATTAAGGTTAAGTGACTTGCCCAAGGTCACACGACTAGTAAGTGTTAAGTTTCTGAGGCTGGATTTGAACTCAGGTCCTTCTGACTCCAGGGCCAGTGGAGTTTTCTATTCACTGCACCATGGAGTCACCCGATCATGGATTTTCATAGAAGAGAAACCTCTTTCAGCCAGTTTTTTAATCTGCTCTCCAAATTGAGCACCAAATGACTTCAGTCACAATTCTTTCCTCCAACCTTCATTCAAAGGAGCTAATGAGAGATAAAATAATTGACAGGCAACCAGAAGGAGGAAGAGGGGAAACAGAGCACAATAATAATCCTTGAACTGGTTAATAAATCCTTGGGCAGTCATGACATAATTGTCTTTTTACTTAATTTAGTTCTCATTTTTCTTTTTTTTCTTCATTTTTTTCTTCCTAGCAAAGGCTGACACTGGATAGCTTGGGTTTAACTCCCATCCAGCACAGGTCACTGCAAATGTTAAGAAGCAGGGACTTTTAAAAGATGAATATAGGTGCTCTTGCTTCCACAATATTTGAAAATTACCTTTTCCATTCATAGATTATAAATGAAGAACAGGAAGGAAACTTAGAGATCTTCTAATCTAATTTCTTTTTTTGACAGGTGAGGAAACTGAGGCTCAGAGGTGAAGTTGCCCAAGGTCATGTGGCTAGCCAGTGTATGACCAGGAATATAATAATGGCTAGAATTTATATAGCACTTTAAAGCTTGTAAAGCACTCTTTTTATGTTGTCTCATTTGAGCCTCACAACATCCTTGGAAAGTAGCTACTATTATAATCCCCATTTTTTAGATGAGGAAACTGAGATTGAGAGAGGTCAAGTGATTTGCCCAGGGTCACATAACTAATAAAGGTCTGAGTCAGCATTTGAACTCAGATCTTCCTGACTTCAAGTCTAGGTCTACATCAACCAGCAACCTACATCCCATTAACTGTACTTTTTATAAATCAAAACTAAAACTATAGTCAGCAGACATCTTGCACAGTTATATTATTTTGTTATATATTTTATCATTAGAGATCTAATTAATAGCCAGGTGCAGTATTACTCTGGAGTTTTAATTTCCAGCAACAAAATGCTAAAATATAAAGCAGAATCATGGAATCTTGGCACTTCGGATGTTATCTGCTTTAATCCCTCCTCGATGCAGAACTTCCCCTAAAACATCTCTTATAGTGATTATCTAGTTTCTGTTTGAATATCTCCAGGGTAAGAAATGATGAGCTGGTTGATTTTTAGAAAAAATCATGGAAAAACTTGCATGAAATAATGAAGAATGAGCAGGACCAAGAGAACAGCATATACAGTAGCAACAATATTGTTCTGAGAACAATGGTGAATGATTAAGTTATTCTGAGTATTATATTCAAATCAACTACAAAGGACCTGTGAAGGAAAATGCTATCCACCTCCAGAGAAAGAACTGATAAATAGAAGTATGAACAGAATGGTTTACATACAAATATACACACATATATGCATACACATATATGTGTACATGTATATGTGTGTATGTATGTGTATGTATACTGTGTCAAATGGTGGCCTTCTCTAATGCGGGGTGGGGAGGGAGGAAGAGAGACAATTTGGAACTTAAAATACAATAAAAAATAAATTAAATTTAAAAAAATTCCAGTAGTAGGAATCTACTTTTTCCTAGGTATCCCAGTCCATTTAGGGACAGCTCTAGTTGTTAGAATATTCTTCACTACACTGAACTGAAAACTTTCCCCCTAAAATTATGCCTTTTCGTTCCTTGGTTCTAGTTCTCCCTTGGAACCAAAGAGTATTCAATAGGATTTCCCTTTCTTTACAATAGTTCCTCAAATATTCGAAGTCAGGGGTCAAGTCATGTCCCTGCTGAATTTTCTTTTCTGCACACTGAACCTTCCCCTATTTTTTCATCATATCCTCCTAGGTTTCAAGTCTCTTCATGATCCTGGTCAACTTCCTCTTGATATGTTCCAGTTGATTAATGTCCCTTCTAAAATAAGAAGTCCAGAAATGAACATAAAACTCCAGAGGCAATCTGACCAGTTCAGGCTACAATGAGAGGCACAATCGCCTTCCTCATTCCAGAGACCACCATTAACTTTTTTGGTGGACACATCACACTGTTGACTCATATTGTTTGTGGTTACCCAACTTCATTGGACAAAATCTCACCATTCTTCCACCTGTAACAGAATCCCAATGACTGAATTCACAGTTTACTCCTTCTAATGAATCCACATGAGAAAACAATTCAGTGGCCAAGCTAAACGATCATCTATGATTAATCACTGTCCCTAGTGCTGCCTTATTACTGTTGTGAAAAGTTTATTACTGAGGCAAGAAGTCCTGGGGTTATTACACCTGGACAAAGCTGGATGGCTCTGCAGAATTTTAACAGCAACTTACATTTCACTGTGATTCCCCTGGATCATGCCATTTCTCAAGAAAGATCCCCATTTAAGGATGTGGAAGTCAAACTAATCTTTTTACATCTGCACTGAAATATGGCATGGAGAGGGGCTTACGGGTTCAGCTTTTCTACAAAGCACACCACTCAGAGTCAAACCACAAGTTTTAAATTCAAATACTTTTGAGAACGTGAGAGAACTAAATGAGAGATTAAATAGAAGGATATTTTATGATTGAGGTGGTTTTTAAAATCTGAATCACACTGACACCCAGAAATTGTCATTTTAGCTTAAAAAAAGAAGGGACACACTTTAGCTATCTCCTTAATTCCATACAATAAACTAAACTAGATAAACAGGAAATAAAAAGAAGCAACCCCAATGTATGAATTGTGCAATAAGTCTTAAAGACATGCATCCAAGCCAAAGCAGTTCCTCCTTGTAGTGAAGAATTTCCTCATATAAATATATATATATATATATATAAAGAGGATTTTAAAAAAAAGATCACTATTGGATCAAAAATGGCTGACAGAAGAAGAAACATTAAAAAGAGCTGAGGGAAAAGAGCTGCTCATCTAGAATTATCTGCTGCCTTTAATAACGAAAATGTTTGATCTGCCTTTCCTTTCGCTTTAATGAGATTTGCAACAATTCATTACCCGAACAGTCAGTCCGGTATGGCTCCCTTCTGCAGAGATGTGTTGGTATAGTGAGAGTTGGTGCAGCTCCCTCCTCTACTCCAGCCTCCGAGGACATAAAAATGAATACCTTTGTTTCCAATTCACTTAGATGCCATCTCCAAAAATCCACATTTAGAAATGACCAAATCGGATATCCCTTCGGATAAAGCAAAAGAGTTCAGGCCATATGTCAGTGGGTTAATTGGATAGCATTTGTATTTGAGCACGGCAGCGCTCTCTGGTTTCCATCTCTTTTCTTCTGCAGGAGCCAGGAGAGGGAATGTGAGCCTGCTTTTGTCTCCCTTTGCCTTGCTTAAGGCACGTTTTAGGTTTTAACTTCATTTTTCATTCTGCAAGCCCAAGTCAGGCAGTTAGCCTGCTTCAGAGTTTCCTCAGGACCAGTGTTTCTTTGCCCTGGCTTGAAATGCAGCAGAGCAACCATGATTCTCCAAGCACAGGAGAGCAAGCAGTAAAACCTCAACCCATTTCTCCTATTATGTCTGGACCGGCTCGGAAGCGTATGGTTTCTTGATCATTTACCACCTATTTCAGCTCTCAGAAACGAGAAACCCCAATTCAAATAAACACTGCAAGGCCTCATCGTTTTTGTTAGCGTCTTTACCCCTGAAGCCCAAAGCATTAAAGCCTACAAGCCTAATGGGAAAGCACCAAGAGGAATTCGGCACGGAAGTAACTCCCCACTTGGCTTTAGATACATTCCCCCCCACCCCCCAAGTAGGCGGCTCCTGGCTCCTCTCTTTCCCTCTCAAATGCACTTGGGGGGTTGGTTTGAGGACCCCAGTTTTCTTAAGCTAGCTCAGAATGGGTGGACCTCTAGGACGGGGTACGGATCAGTTCTGGTGTTCCTGATCAGCGAGGCACCCACCCACTGTCGAAGCTGCGAGAGGAACGGTTCCCCTTCCCGACATCCAGTAGGCTCCTACCTCAGGCACTTGGCAACGAGAAAAGCGGTAGCTAAGGGGGCCTGGGACACATGCTCCACAGCCCGGAGGAGGTGAGGGGAGTGAGAAGTAGGGGGTGGGATTGGAAAGAACCGAGAAACTGACACAGAGAGAAGCCTGCACCTCTGCCCCGCCCACATGTGCCAGGCTCCTGCATCCCAAACAGAATCTGGTCGAGGATTCGGAAGCAGAGCTGCCTGGGAGCTATGAGGGATTGAGGGTTGAAAAAGACCCTCCAAGACCAGGGGCAGAGTCTCCTCAATCTCTCCGCCTTCCCACCCTCAGCGTCTCTGACCTCGGACAGAGCAGATTTCAGGCGGGGGGCGGGTCCCCTGAGTCTTTCTCAGCCTTGTCCCCACCCCCAGCCCCAGCCCCTGGCAGAGAGCGAGCTCTAATGTGGGGAATGAAGGAGCCCCTCTCCACCCCCAGCCCCACGCCCAGACAGAGATGAGGATGTGGAGAGCAGGGTGCCCTTCAGTCCTCCCCATCTCTACACAAAAAAAGGCAAAAGCATCTCGGATGACGGTGGTCCTCTCTCTTCTCATAAGCAGAGTATCTTTGATACGTGGGGTCTCCCTCGCCCCATCACACAATCTACAGAGAACAAACAAAGCAACTCAGGCAGAGGGACGAGGTTCTCAGCCCCATGTCTTGCACATGGAGCAACTCAGGGGATAGGGGTCTCCCTCAGATCGCATCCAAAAAAAGAAGCTTCGAGGTAGAAATGTGAGATCCTTTTCAGCAGTCCTCTATCCCCATTCACTGCAAGAACAGCTCTCGCACACAAAACAGCTGGGGGCGGGGTTGGGGGGGGGGGTGTTTCTTTTATCCCACCCACATTCCTCCCTATAGATCCCGCAGCTCTAAGTTGGGAGTTGGGCAAGGAGGGTGGGGGTCCCTCAGCTTTCCTCCCTTCCAAGATGGCTGAGTTGGGAGTCCCCTGTTCCCCCTCCGTAAACGCAACCAGAGAAGTCTCCCGTCTACCCCTGCCCTCAGGCAGAGAAGCCCCAGGTAGGGGCTGGGGTACCCCTCATGCCTGAACAGAGGAGGGGGCGGGGGAAAGTTCTGCAGCTCCTTTTCCCAGGTGAACTGAGATGGAGAATTGGGGGGTCATTCTGAGCCTTCTGGTCTTCCTTACCCCCAGAGAAGTCTTGAGGCCGGGTCTGGGATCTCTCTTATCTTTGTGCATAGAACGGGGCTGGAGAGGGGAACTCTGCAGCTCCTCCTCCCAGGTGGGCTGAGATGGGGGTTGGGGGTCCTCTGACTCCCCCTCCCTAGAGTTGGGAGGTCTCCTGGCCGTCCTGCCCTCAGCCAGAGTATCCCCAAGATGGGGGTGGGGTGGGGGTCCCCTCGGATGAGTGCTAGAGGGGGCGGGGAGCACCCAGGTCGCCCTCCCTGGAAGGATGAGGTGGGGGTGCGTGCCACCCCAGGGGAGGCCGGCTCCGGGATCGGGGAGGGCAGGATGGAAGTGTCGGGCCGTCCGCTCCCCGGACCGAAACTCAGCCCCGGGTGGTGGCTCCCAGACCCGGCTCTTCACCAGCCGGGTACCCCGCCGGCTCGCGGGCAGGACACTCACCTGACGGGCGGGCGGGCGCCCCTCTCCCTGACTCCGGCGAGCGGTCAATTCGCAGGTTGCGGGGTATTCCGGCTCGCTCTGGGTCCCATCCCTCCTCTGGTGAGTGGGGCTTTGGCGGCGGCGGCCTCAGCTTCGACTCCACGCCCGGAGCCTCCCTCGGACTCAGCACCTCAGGTGCTCTGAACAGCTCCGCGCCTCGCCCCGCCGCGCCTGGCTCCGCCCACATCTCGTGTCCGCAGCCAATGGCTGCCCGGGACCGGCCCCCCTCCCCCCACCCTGTCTCCCCGTCGCTGTGGATTCGACAGCTTCAGCCCCGCCCCCTCAGCCCCAGCCCGGTTCCCCAGCCCCCGGGGCGGCTGTGGGGGGCTAGGACCACAGCCCCCAGCGTGCCCTGGGGCTTCCCCCGGGACTTCTGGGACATGCAGTTTCCCCAAAGGTACAGCTGGCTCACCGGGCAGCATCACCCCCAAGAAGTGTACTGCATTTCCCAGGATGCACTACGGGGATGGGAGCAAGGAGGTTTTGAATGACTCTGTCTATGGAAAAGGCCTGCGCTTGGAGAGGGGAAAGTAGGCAGGCAGGGCATGCCCACGGCGCCAGGACAGCCCTGGGGTGGCAAGGCAAGCCCGGGGCTTGGGGAGGAGGGGGAGCACCGCTAAAACTATTGTCTCAGCAGAATCCAGGCTTACATAGCCAGGTGGGGAAATTGAGGCACAGTGTGAAAGGGCCTGTCTTGGTCTGGTTTGCCCTGAGTAATGAAGAGTCCCACTTTTTCCTTTTAGTGCTGGGATTCCCCTCATTAACCCCACCCCGCATCTCCTTGTTCTTGTTCCAGTCACTCTTCTCCCACAAGCCTTTTTTCTTTGTTTTATATCCCTGTTGGACAGCTCCCTACCTCCATCTGTGTAGCTCTACTCCTCCCCCTTCTCTAAGCTGGCTCTTCCTCCCAGGGTCAGGATCCCCTTCTCTGGGTAAGATCTCCTTCCCTGATCCAGTATTCCCTTCTCCAAATCAATTCTCCTCTCTTTGAGTCAGTTCTTTCTACATGGATCAGGGTCTTCCCCACCAACTTCTTCCTCCCCCTATTCCCCCCCCCCC
>CM053585.1:48229976-48290210 GCA_028646515.1 Pseudochirops corinnae
GGCTTCCAAACCATCTGACCATTACATCAGTTACCTATTCAGTTACCAGAGAGGGAAGCACCAGCATCTGGGTTTTTCAAAGCCGGGGGGCTCAACGTCTTCCCAGAGTCTCATCTGGCCAAATCACACAACTCTTCTCAAAGTCAGCCCCAAAGCAAAACCTCACATCAGGGCATATATATATAGCCTTCTCCTGGCTCAGAGAATGTCACAGCCCTCTAGACCCACAGCCCAATCACAAAGCTACAAGGCGCGGGCATTTCTGAAAAATAAGCCTGGCACCACAGGCTCCATGTGACCACATTCAGCCTATTAAGGGGCAGAGTATACTTTCAAATCACAGAAGGTTCTCAGAGTCACGTAGCCACTTTAGCAAAGGGCCTAGGGGCAGGGAAGATCTTCATATTCTCATAACAAGGTGGTGGTGGTGATGAGGAAGATGATAATGGTATGATGATGTGGTGGTGGTGGTGGTGATGATGATGATGGTGGTGATGGTGGTGGTGGTGATGATGATGGTGGTGATGGTGGTGGTGGTGATGATGATGATGATGGTGGTGGTGGTGATGATGGTGGTGGTGGTGATGATGATGATGATGATGGTGGTGGTGGTAGTGGTGGTGGTGATGGTGGTGGTGGTTCTGATGGTACTAGCAGGCTAAGGTACCACTGCTATGCTAGTCAGATTCAGAATTTTAAAGAACAGAAAAAAAGGAAAGATCCCTAAGGATCTAGTCCAATCTCTTCATTTTACAGAGGAAGAAACCAAGAATCAAAGAGATTGCCCAAGATCCCACAGGTTGTAATAATAGAGCCAAGAATCAAACTCAAGTCTCCTTAGTCCAAGTCCATGGATCTTTCCAGGACTGGGGGGGACCATACTGCTTGCTTTCTTACTCCTCCAGACTAGGCTTATTAAAAAAGAAGGAGGCTTGTGTCATGGAAAGAGGACTAGACTTGGTGTCAGATTATTTGGGTTTTTAGCTAGGAATGTGCTGGTAAATGATTAATAACTGGTGTGAGATTTTAGATTTAATCAGAATTAACATTTTCTCCATCACTTTCTTAAGTCTGGACAATCAAGAGAACAATCAATCAAGCTCTGATTTGTAATATTTGTCAATTTCCAAGGTATAAATGCATTCATTGAAAATCTAACAGTCAGCTCTTGGAAGCCTGTGTGAGCTGACTCCAGCATAGCCTGCCTACCTCAAACACTTACTAGCAATGTAACCACCATAGACAAGAAAGTCATTCAACCTCTCCGAGCCCCATTTCTTCATCTATAAAAATGGGCATATAATACTGCAATAACACCTCCCTCATAGAGATATTGTTGTAAAATTTGCTTTGCAAATTATGAAGAGCCATCATATGGTATTTTAGGAAATAAATTAAGACTTTTAATTCATCTATCACGATATAATGGAAAGAGTTCTGAATCTGTGGTCAGAAGACCTATCTCTGCTATTCAGTCTCTCTTTAGCCTTGGGCAAATTACTCTCTTTAGGTATGTACTTGACCTCTAAGATTCCTTCTAGTCCTAAATCTATGATTCCATATTCTGTACCCCCTCTAGTTTCCCTCTACCATTGCTTTTCACTGTCTGCCTTCGCTTTTTCCTATGATTTAACATTTTAAAATACCCTCACATTTGTTAGTGGCTTTGTTGAGTATACAACAAAGACAATCTTGACTTTGGAATTTACATACTAAGAAATTACACAGAGATGTGGGGGTGGAAACCAGATAAAAGAAAAATGGGAGAGAGAAACGATAGAGAAAAGTCTTTTTAATTATCGATTTCTAGGCAAGCAATAATTTGCTTAAGGTTGGCAGATTTTATTCAATATGAGGCAGGAACCATTTATTCATAATTCCTTGAAGAAGTGATGAGTGTAAAAGATGTTATTGTGTATAAAATGTACCATTTCCTCCAATAAATCTCGTTTTGAAAAGCGGCTGCCTCTGAGCTAGGAATCCAGTTACCTTGACTGGTAAAATGTTCTTTCTCATAGTAAGTAAGGTGTAACCTTCTGATTGCTTCTGAATCCCCATAACTAATGCTTAGGAAATTACTTTCAATTGAATTCAACATTTGTTAAATGTCTACTGAGCATAAAACTCTCAGTATGCTAGTTGCTTAATATATAGAAATAAAAACAAAGCAGTCCATTGCCTACAATTCTAATTTAATGTAATTAAGTCATATTTGGTACCCATAGTGTCCTTTCCTCTCCCCCCCCTTCCAACTCCCTTTTGTGACTTGTGTTCTCCCATTAGATTGTAAATTCCTTGAGGGCAGGAACTGGCTCTTTTTTCTTAGTTGTATCCCCAGTGCTTAGCACAGGGCCTAGTAGAACCTTATTAAATGTTTGGAGCAGTTAGGTGGCATGGTAGATTGCTGGACCTGGAATCAGGAAGACTTATCTTCCAGAGTTCAAATCTGCCCTCAGAACGTACCAGATGTGTGACCCTGGGCAAGTCACTTAACTGCCTCCCTCATATAGCTGACCTGACTGGGAAATGAGAGGTTCTGGGTAGGTTACTTTCCCAGGCAGCTGGAGCTGTGTTCCTCTCACTGGTGAGTCTTCTCTCATTTCCCTTATGGCCGCCTGTGTTGTTTGTCACGACAAGGAAGAAACATCTTCAAGAAACAGGGCTCTGGTCCATGGGAAAGTGTGTCATTATGCTGTCTCCACTGGTCTAATGAAGGCCTTTAAGGGATCTGGAGAGTGAAATGGAAACAGAAGGAGGAGGATTACCCCAAATGCCTTATTAGCCTGGCACCATCCCACCCTTTGCTTTGGTCCCTTCCTGTGGATGGCACCAAGCTGTGGAGAGGCTTTGGTGCCAAACACAGAGTCTTTCTGGAATCCTTGTCAACTACAATAATCTTCTACCAATGTCCTGGGATCTGTTATTCTTGAACTTGAGCATGGTGGGTCAGTAGAACTGCTGACAGGAATGAATCCTAGTCTAACAAAGGCTTTAATTAAAGGAGAAATAAAGCAGGAAAAAAATGAAGAGGCCCGATTTTTTTTTCTGCCAAAGATTTTATAAAAGAATTTATTAACCTGGCAATCAGATGTTAAAAGTTGACCTGAGTTTGTACCTATATGCTAATGTGTATTGAATGCTCATTGTGATTCACGTTTAAAATTTCCTCATTCATCCATTCAGCAATTTTTTAGACGGTTATTGTATGCGGCCCACTGTGCTAGGTGCTAGGCAGGATACAAAGCTTGGATGACTCAGAGACCCTACCCTAATGGAGTTTACAGGCTTGTACAGGATAAGACACAAACACAGAGAACTCTCTGAGATAATAGGGGAAGGGAATGGAATAAGAATATACACAATACCTACTATGTACCAGGCACTGTGCTGAGTGCTTTTTACAGCTATCATCTCGTTTGATCCTTACAACCACCCTGAGAGGTAGGTACTGTTATTATTCCCATTTCACAGATGAGGAAACTGAGGCAAACAGTTGTTAAGTGATTTGCCCAGAGTCACACACCTAGTAAGTGTATAAGGTTGTATTGGAACTCAGGTCTTCCTGACTCCAGGTCCAGCACTTTATCCACTGTGCCTATAACTGCCTCTTATTGCATAATAAGTGTATTTAGACAGTGATAAATGTGACTTCTATGAGGGGATGTCATTTGTGGCTGGGAGAATCAGGGAAGGTGTTTGAGCTAATCTTCAAAGGATGGGTAGGAACAGGAGGAAGAGGAGGAAGAAGAGAAGAAGGAGAAGGAAGAGGAAGAAGAGGAGGAGGAAGAAGAAGAGGAGGAGAAAGAGGAGGAGGAGGAGAAGGAGAAGGAGAGCTATAATACTACCCATCATTTCTCTAGCTCTTACTCTATGCCAGGCACTATTTGCTAAGCACGTTACAATTATTATCCCATTTGATCCTCACTACAACTTTGGGAGATAGATAGAGGCTATTACCATTCCCATTTTACAGATGAGGAAGCTGAGGTTAAGTGACTCAGCCAGAGGCAGAAAGCCAGTTGCACTTGAATTCAAGTTTCCCTGACTCTGGGCTCAGCCCTCTACCCACTGCGCTGCTGCTACCTCGCTCCTGCTAAGAAGGAGGGAGAAAGAGGGAAAGTGAAGGGACTAAGTATTTACTAGGCACCTATTATGTGCCAGCTACTGAATTAAACACTTTACAAATATCATCTTACTTGATCCTTGAAGGCATTTCAGGCACAAAGAATAGTACAAGAAAAGATCTGGGATCAAGAAAGCAAGTACAGGGCATGCTGGGAAGGCAGAGTCATATTATTCAGGTAGGCAGGGGTAGGGAAGCTGCAGCCAGGAGGCCACATGTGACCCTCTAGTTCTTCAAGTGGATTCATTTTGGATTCCATCAAAGGGCCGCACTTGAGGACCTAGAAGGCCCCATGTGACCTTGAGGCTGCAGAGCAGCATAGAGGGCACCAACAAATGCAATTTAAGGCCAAGCTGTAAACATAGTGTAAAAATAGTTTAGGAGGAGGCCCTTGAATGCCAGGCAAAGAAGTTTGAGCATTCCTTGAAAGACGCTAGGAAGCCACTGATGATTGTTGGGAAAGACAGAGGATCTGATCTGTAATGGGGATTGGGGAGGTAGAGGAGAATGGGTTGAGAAAGGCCCATCAGCGGTATTTCTCCTTGCAAGCTATGAAGTCTGTTCAGAGCTGCTCTATAGTCATCTCCCCAAAGAAAGCATACTTGATAAATCGCATCTATCTCCTTCAGATTGTAAGGTTCTTAAAACATTCTTTGGCCTTCCTCCTGATCTTTCATTTGCACATAAAAGAACAAACGTCTTTTTAAGTTTTGGGGGTTTTGCTAACCATTTAAAGGAATGTTAGTTTAAAAATCATTTGGTGGATGGTTCGGAGCACAGAGCAGATTTTCAAAGGGGCTGCATTAAGCAAGTCCTTTGTACTCAGTAACTCCAGTTTCTGCTGGGAAGGGACTTGCTCCTGTCTAGTCCTTGCTCTTTCTCAATTGAAGGCAGGCAGCAAATTTCTGAGCATTTGGTGTTGGAGAATGTCAGAGGTTCTAGACGAGGGACAAGGGTCGTCTTTACCAAAATGGAATGGCTTTCCAATGCACACAACAACAGAACATCCTTCTTTAAGCTCTGGCTCCTCTCAAAGAATATGGCGGAGGCAGGGCAGCAAAAGTTTGGAACATTTAGCTTGGAAATAGATAACTAGTGTCTGCCGCCAAGGTGGACAATTCCCAGTACTGCTCAGATCCGGCAGAGATAGCACAGGGTGGGTTTGTATGGATAAAAGCACTTTCGCTTTTCACAGGTTAAACTCCAGTCCTAGGACTCTGCTTTATGTCTAACTTAAAGGATTTTATCTATAGTTCCCATTAAACATCAAAAATAAATATCCTACAAATCATATGTCAAAAATGAACACCTGACAAGTTAATTAAGCGGATGAGAATACTTTTCTTTTAAGTCCAAGTTTGGGGATAATTTTCTAGATAAGATTTTTTTAAAAATATGAATGTCTTATGTGTTTCTGACCTGTAACACTGTCCCCAAACAGAGAAAAGTCAGAAGCCTGTGTTTTTAAAATGAATTTGGTTAAGATCGCTGCATAGAATCTGGATTCATATTATAACCTCTGATGTAAACTCCTATTTTAGTGCCCTTTCTGTACCAAATTCCTTCCAAAATGAATTGCTAGAAGCTTTTCACTACTCTGCTTCTACCCCCTCCAGTTATGTTTTTTATATATTCAGCATTGAGCATTGTGAACATTTCTGACCAACATTATTCCTGAAGAAAATTAGAAGCCAAGTTTAATAGGAATGTATGCTGAATAAGAAGACAGCCTCGTATAACAGAGCACAAGAGTAGAATAGAATCAGGGGCTCTGTGCTTCATTTCTATCTCATAGCTGTTATTTAGAATCATTAAATCATAGAAGGTTGGTAGTAGAAGGGACCAGAAAGACTTTTTAAAAGATTGGGAACCAGAGTCTCAAAGAAGGAAAGTGACTTTCCCAAGATCATACAGTTAGGTAGTGGCAGAATCAGGATTCAAATCCAGATCTCCTGACTTGTAGCTCAAGGTGGTTAAATCACTTCATTAGTCTATTTCTTCTTGGGTAAAATAAATAGGTCTGCCCAACTTCTTTCATAGAGTGACTCAGAAGTCAAAGGAAATAATCAGTGCAATTATTTGGGTCTCTACTTCCCAGGACAGAGAAAAGCATACAGCAAGTGCTCAATAAATACTTGTATTTATTGATTATGTCTTCTTATTGTTTGTTAATTGGTTATTTCTTTTCTTTTTCTTTCTTTCTTTCTTTTTTTTTTTTTGCTTTTTGGAGTGGGGAAGGTAGGGCAATCGGGGTTAAGTGACTTGCCCAAGGTCATATGGCTAGTTTTTTGGGTTAAGTGTCTGAGGTCATATTTGAACTCAGGTCCTCCTGACTCCAGAGCCAGTGCTCTACTCACTGTGCCATCTAGCTGCCCCTATTTCTCGAATATGAATAGAGTTGAGACTATATAGAATACATGTCTTGAGTATTAATTGATTATTAGTGTTAATGTACTTTGAAATTAATAAAGTGACATGTGTGAGATTATTTATAATAAAGTATTTATTTATGAAAAAAGCATAGGAAAACCATCTAACATACATTTCATTTGTCCTGTGACCTAAGGTAGCGAGACTTAAGAGATGTGACTTTTGCTTAGATCTTTGTGTGACCACAGTGTCTCATTTGTAAAAAATTAAACTAAGAATATTAATTCTTGCTCCTTCTTTCCTGACCCAAGAGGATTAATTGGGCAGAATCTTAAAATGGATCCTGGTATAATGAAAAAAGCACTAGATTTGATGTCAAAAAAATTAGGCCTAAATCCTGGTTCTACTAAATACCTGTGTGACCTTGGCTGAGTTACTTAAACTCTCTAGGACTCAGTTTCCTTATCTATAAAATGATGGAGTTGGACAAGATGGTCTCTACAGCCCTTTAAAATTCCAAGTTCTGTGAAACCTATGGATAGAAGACCTTTACACAAAGCTGTTTTAGGAAGTGTGTTATATAACTGTCATTTGAATGTTTATTCCTCAAACAGTTGTCTTTCGGAGATAAACAATTAGATTACTAAAGTGCTTTCTTTGAAACTCTTACGCTTAGTGAAGAACGATTCTTAAGAGCTGGCTCCTTCTTCCTCTCTTCTCACCTGTCATCTCCTGCCTAAATTCCATTGGCTTTCTAAAGAGTTTGAGTTTGTCTTGCTTTACAAAAGACAACCAAGAGAAGAGCTGGGCTGTATCTTTGGTTGGCCAAAGGCTAGATGCCTTCAAAATCCATTAAACTTGACCTGCGAATATCTTTGCTCCTTTTAAAAGGGTAACGAAGTATAAACACTTCATTATACTTTGTTTAACACGTTAACACCTCCTTGATTCTGTTACCTGCCTCTTACATTCTGTCATTTCATTGACTGAACTCAAAGGGGAGAAAAATGAATTAATGACAAGTGTCCAGATAAATTCCACTTTCTCTTTCTCTCTCTCTCTCTCTCTCTCTCTCTCTCTCTCTCTCTCTCACACACACACACACACACACACACACACACACACACACAAATATGGGAAGAAATTACCAAAATGTTCTTTTCCCATTCTGATTAGGAACCTTTTTTTTATTTCCTTATACCTAAATTAGTCTAAGATTCATCATGACCAAGGTCACCTGGAAATGGGTGTTTTGTTCTATTATGCTCCCCCTCCTTAAGTCGCTATGTTTTATGTGAGACGGTTTTTATACCATTCTGATATGATGTCAGAGAAGAAAATGACTTTATGTAGGGAAGAAGGAGCAGATACTGCAGCTACGAATGACTCAGACACAAGGCTCTTGTTCCCATGCCAAGAGACATTTAATAGCACAAAGGCAACAAGAGAGATTTGGCCATCCAAGCAGGGTGGTGTCTAGGCTATTGGTTTGGATTCTAACCTGCTGAAAAGAAGCAAAGGGGAATTGTATGAATTAAGAGGACTAAGCACATGGCAGATAAACCCTGTTGGACTGGGCACAATTGCTGGGAAGCCTCTCTTCATCAAATTACAAAGTCATAGTTTCTCAGAGTTGGCAGGGACCTCAAAGGCTGTCTATGATACCCCCAACAAGTGTTCAATGAGCCTTGGCTTGAGGACCTCTCATGCAGGGAAACTCACTACCTCCTAAAGCAGCCCCTTCCCACTTCTAGAGAATTCTAATTGTAAGGATTTTCTTCCTTACATGGATCAGAAAAGTGCCCAATTTCCACATTTTAAAGCAATCACTCTGAAGAAAACCTTTTCATGAGAAAACCCTCATTGATTAAATCCTAATGGATTCTCAGGGTCACCCATGACAACAAAGCAAGGTGGGGGGTGGGGAACATTCATTAAGCAGTTACTATATGTCAATTTTGCTCAGACTGGGAATACAAATATAAACATAGAGCAATGAGTCCTTTTCCTCAAGGAGCTTACATTCTAATAAGAGACAACACAGAGAGTACAGTTACGACCATGTCATCTCCTGTTCAGTAAATTTCACTGACTCCCCATCACATCCAGGACCAAATAGAGAATTCTCTGTTTGACCTTCAAAACCCTTCATAACCTGCCTACCTCCATACCCCACCTCCATCTCCTTGCCAGTCTCCTTACACCTTACCCCCACTATTGCAACCCAATGACACTGGCCCCCTGGCTGTATGTCACACAAAACTAGGGGTGGAGGACCTGTGCAGCCTTAAGACCACATGTGGCCTTCTAGGTCCTTAAGTACAGCCTTTTGATTGAATCCAAATTTTACAAATTTACAACTTGGATTCAGTAAAAAAAAAAAG
This sequence comes from Pseudochirops corinnae, assembly GCA_028646515.1. Taxonomy (NCBI): domain Eukaryota; kingdom Metazoa; phylum Chordata; class Mammalia; order Diprotodontia; family Pseudocheiridae; genus Pseudochirops; species Pseudochirops corinnae. The sequence goes on from CM053585.1 coordinate 48,238,854, forward strand.
CCACATTTACGGACCTAGAAGGCCACACCTGGCCTTAAGGCTACTGGTTCTCCACCCATACACAAGACAGTTCATCTCTCAACTCTTGGCATTTTCACTGATGGGCCCCCAAGACTGGAATTCTCTCCTACCTCATCTTCACCTCCTGACTTCTTGGCCTCCTTCAAGTCTCAACTGAAATCCTGTCCCCTACAAGAAGACTTTCTCACTCTCCCCAGAAGTTAGTGCCTTCCCTCTGTTGATTAAGTATCTCCACTTTATCTTTCCTGTATGTTATTTTATACATAATTGTCTGCATGTTGTCTTTCCCACTACATTGTAAGCTCCTTAAAGGCAGGGACTATCTTTTACCTTATTTTCTTTCCCCAGCGCTTAGCAGAGTGCCTGCCACATAGTAAGTGCTTTAAAAATGTTTATTTACTTTGTAGAGCCTGTATTGGATTGCATGCTGCCATGGGGGTGGGGGGGGAAGAAAATTTGGAACTCAAGGGGTGGTGAGACTGAATGTTGTAAACTAAAAGTAGATAAACAAATTTAATAAAATTAAATTTTTAAAAAATGTTTATTTACTGATCTAAAAAGGGGGAGCTAAAATCCTGAAGGGACAGGGAGGAGGGCAGGAAGCTCCCCACTCATAGGAATAGTGGCAAAGTCCAGAGTCAGAAGCGTAACTGTGAGAAAATGAAGCCTGGCTGACCTGGACCCATTTCCAATAGAGGTCCTCAAATGGAACTCACCAGTGGAAGGAAAGGAACAACATGGAAGAGTGATGTTCCAGGATGAGAAGGCAGCTGAACCATGGGGACTAAATTCATTGTGTTAGATGGCAGTATCCCTTGGCTCAATGTTATTTCTTCTAATCCAAACTCAACACATTAAAGAGGAAGAAATAGAAGCTCAGAAAGGGAAAAGTGACTTGCCCCAGGTCACAAGTAACAGAACTAAGATTTAAACTCAAGTTTTCTGATTTGAGTCAGTGTTCCTTTTACTGTATACACAATCCCCCTTCATATCTCTCAAAACACCGAGCAATGCTGTGTACTCTAGGCATCTGCTCCCTGTTTCACTGATGGATTAGGTGGAGAGACAGCCAAGGTCCCCGATCCTGCTAGAACAGACTGCCATCAGTTTAACAGTCTTATCTAGGAATTACAGAGTGGAAGAATTGTACTTCAGTTAGCTTTCTCCTCTGTGGTAGGTGTGCAGAAGATGAGAGTGATCCTGTCATTCTATGTGGATGGAAGTGAGAAAGAATTGTTCTGTAATTTTAGATCCATGGCTAAATACCTCTGCACTTCACACATCTACATATAATTCTTTCTCTTTCCTTCCTCTCTCTTCTCCCTTTCTCCTGTCTCTCTTCTCTCTGTCTCTCATTTCTTTCTCCTCTGTCCTTCTGTCTCTGTTTCGTCTCTTTCTCTCTCTTTCCCTAACCATGTCTCTCTCTCTCTCTCTCTCTGTGTGTGTGTGTGTGTGTCTCCCTCTCCCCACCTTTTCTCACTCTCTCCCTTCATTTATCCACCCCTCCTCTCACCTTAATCAAACTGTTGTCCCTGGAGAAGGTAACATTCCATACAGACCACTGTCCCATCTTTGTATGATCCTACAGTATACTAACTGGTGAGTCTCAAGAAAATGCCTTTTTTTGTCTCACTTGGTACTGCAGCCAAATGTATGTGGCTGCCTGTCTTGTTTTTATTTTTCTAACTATGCCTAAATCTGTCTCCTCTAAATTTGTCAAAACCACATCTCAGGGAGTAAGTGTTCAGCCCCACTCCTCAATTTTTCTTGTTTATTTCATAAGATGTCCTCAAACATAGAGGAGTAAAGCCAGACCAGGGCCCCAAATGACTGTTCCTATTTCTGGGTGAAAGCAACAGAGCTCATTCAAGGTCTCAGTTTGTTTGAAGATGGATGCTTTAAAGATACTATGAGGTTCTATGTCTTGTGGGATTTCTCTGTGTGCCTGTTTTGGTGGATATGTCAGGAGAGAGATGTTTGCTGGTTTTAGGAGGGGATGAGTAGCAGGGAATTAGCCACAGACTGTGCATAGCATTCTCTATCAACCTGAAATTCCATCCCAACAGGCATTTATTCAGCACCCAGGATATACAAAGCATCACACTAATCTAGGAAGGTGATTAAAAAGGTGAATGAGATAGTCTCTGCCCTCGATGAGATTATGGTCTACACAAATAAAAATACAAAAAGGAATAGGAAAAGTGTCTCCATGTGCTAGAAGAAGTTAGAGGAGGAGCCTTCCCGATCTTCATCTAGGGTCATTCATTTGTTCCTCTTGCGTGCCAAGACGTATACAGTAATTGGATCCTGGGCACTGAGCCAGGTTAAGGGGCAGTTAGTTGACAGACAGAATATATAGGCTTTGTTCTTAAGAAGCGCTGATTCTCTAGAGACTAAAGCTGCAGCTCTTATCGGATCTGATTTCACTATGTGCTAATCTCAAAACTTGTTAATATCAGAGGCCAGTGGAGTGTTTCTTGTGGAATTCCAACTTTGAAAGGATCCAAGTGCAGAAATCTAAAATGTAAGCCCCTGGGAAAGCAAAGAAAAGAAAGAGTTTTGTGCCTGGATTTTTCTTTCTTGATACAATGGAAGTATTTAATGAATGAGAAATATAAGAGAAAATGGCTTGTTTTGGCAAGCAAAGATTCGTATTCAGGTTTCTGCTCAGCCAAGCAAGCCCTCATTGTACCCCAACACATGGGTTGAGAGTTCTCAGGACCCCATTGAGTGGGAAATCCTTGCATCCCCATACCCCTGGGACGGATATAACTCCAGAGTTATACAGTTATGGTGCAGATCAAAGCATGTAGTCTCAGGTAGGGTGAGGGTGGGATGGAGATGTTGCTCATAGAAGCAGCAACAACATTTCCCCCAAATATCTTTGCCAAGTGAAAATATTGCTCTTGCATCATTACAGTAAGACAACAGAGTATAGTGACTATAAACACACTGCTTTGGCATTCTCCCCTCCATTTTTGGAGAATGAGACAAAGTAACAAATGGCATTCTGTCTCACAGTCACTTCCTGGCCATTTCCAAACTCTGCCACCTATGTGCCATCATCCTTCTCTTCCTCTTCACCCTCCTTCCAGCAACACTTTGCACTCTGATCCTGGAACCCTTGGGCTCTGATAGGTGAGCTTTTGAAAGGCATATCCTGTCTGGAACCAGGCTTTAACCTCACATCCTGGCTTTTTCCAAACAATATCACCCCGGATACTCCTAGCCCCATTTTATGTGTTGTCTTCCCCCCATTAGAATGTAAGCTCCTTGAGGGCAAGTCTATCTTCCTTGATATTCATATCCTCAGCACTTAGCACAATCCCTGAAACATAGTAAGAGCTTAATAAATGCTTAATGAATGTTTTATCATTCATTAATTCACGTATCCTAGAGTATCAATGCAAAAGTGTCCTTCATCCATCTCTTTAATAAAAATGCACAAATCTATTGTAGTTGAATGCCTAAATGTATCTGTGATCTCATTGGCATGTATACTCCATCTTCCAGGTCAGATTATAAGTACAAATACACATACACCATGCTTTCTTATCCTGTTTGTGTAGGTTTTAGATATACTTTTCCATAATTCTTCCACAGGGGATATACCCAATGCATTAGAAGGCTTCCTCTACTTTTTTTCATCTTTCACTGGGGTCCAGGTGCTGTTGGCAGTGCAGAGGAAGCCTTCTAATGCATTTGAACGGTGTAGTAGATAGAGTACTGGGCCTAAAATCAGGAAGACCTGAGTTCAAATCCAACCTCAAGCACTAGCTGTGTGACCCTGGGCAAGTCACTTAACTGTTTGCCTCATTTTCCTCATCCGTCAAATGAGATAGAGAAGGAAAGGGTAAATCATTCCAGTATCTTTGCCAGGAAAACCCCAAATGGAATCACAAAAAGTCAGACTTAACTGAACAACAGCATTGATCCATTATCAACCGCATTCAGTACATCATTTACTCACCTCCTTTTCCAGACCTATATATCCTTGGCAATATCTTATGCACAGCTTTTCACAGGGAAGTTCTAATGAGCAGGCTTGACTCAGACTATGACCCTAGTAGTTCAAGTTCAAAGTTAGAAAGAAATAAGGGACTTGTAGGTCATTCAAAATTTATTTAGCCATAATATATAAATATTTAAAAGTTATTCCAGTACTTAGTTGGGGGAGAGCTGGTACATAGTAGTCCCATCATCAAGTCATCATTGATAATGTGCTTCTACTCTCTTATACCTCCATTCTCTTCCATTCGTTGAGTCACCAGAAAATTCCAGATATTGGTGTGCTGCGATTTATAGCCATGTAGCACCCTGGGAGAATGTTTCTATGGATCTATGATCTTACCAATGTGGATTACACCATCTAATAATGCACATTGTAAGTTTTCCCATCATCTGTGGGTTTTGCTCATGTTTTTCCATATATCTCTCAGCAGAAGATATAGCCAACATTCTGGAGATCTTACCTCTGAGTCAGTTTCCTCAGCTGTAAGATGAGGGTTAACTTCTAGCTCTTTCCAGCCTAGGTACTCCTAATATGTGTAGATACTAGTAAAGCACTCAGGCTGCCATCTTTCCTCCTTGCTATATGACCAAGAGACCTCCTCATCAGGTCTTGCATATATTCTTTTTAAAAAATATTTCATTTTTTCCCAATTACATATAAAAACTATTTTTTAGCATTTTTTCAAAGTTTTGAGCTCTAAATTCTATCCTCCCTCCCTCCCTTCTACCCTCCCTGAGATGGTAAGCAATTTGATATAGATTATACATGTGCATACATGTAAGACATTTCCATATTAGTCATTTGGTGGAAGAAAACTTGAACAAGAAAGAAAAGAGAGAGACAGAAAGAGAAAAAGAGAGAGAGAGAAAGAAAGAAAGAAAGAAAGAAAGAAAGAAAGAAAGAAAGAAAGAAAGAAATGAGGGAGGGAGGAAGAAAGGAAGGAACAAATGAATGAACAAACGAATGAACAAAGGAAAAAATAGTATGCTTCAGTCTGTATTCAGATGCTATCAATACTTTCTCTGGAGACATACAGCATTTTTCATCATGAGTCCTTTGGGATTGTCTTGGATCATCACATTGCTGAGAATAGTTAAGTCATTCACAGTTGTTCATCATACAATATTGCTGTTACTGTGTACAATGTTCTCCTGGTTCTGCTCCTTTCACTTTACATCAGTTCATATAAGTCTTTCCAGGTTTTTTTGAAATCTATCTGCTCATCATTTCTTATAGTACAATAGTATTCCATTACAGTCATACACCACAACTTGTTCAGCCATTTCCCAATTGATAGATATCCCTTCAATTTCCAATTCTTTGCCACCACAGAAAGAGCTGCTATAAATATTTTTGTATAGATTGGTCCTTTTACTTTTTTTTTTTTTTAACTTTTTTAGGGATACAGTCCTAGTAGTGGTATTGCTGGATCAAAAGGTATGCACAGTTTGATTGCCCTTTGGGCATAGTCTAAATTACTCTCCAGAATGATTGGATCAGTTCACAATTCCACCAACAGTCATGCATATATTTTCGATGTTATCTTTAATGCTATCAGAAGAATATTGATATTAAGAACATGGGACTTTTTGGCAGTAAGCAATTTGAGATCATTAATCGGTCTGTGCATTTTTCTAAAATGATTTTTAGTAAACATCATAAACTTATTATTAAATTATCCAGTTAATAAGGATTTCTTGCGTTCTTGCCATGTCCACAACACTGTACTAGGCACTTTGGGGTAAATATTTTTAATAGAAAAAATGATTCATTGGCCTTGAAAAACTTATAGTCTATTATTTCAAACAGTGTTGCCAAAATATTGCTTTATTATTAATAATAATATCACTTTATTGTGCTTTACGGTACAAAATGTTTACAAATATGATCTCATTTTATCCTCACTATAGTAGTCCTGGGAGGTAGGTGTTATTATTATCAAATTATTATTTACAAATAAGCAAACTAGGCATATAGATGTAGAGTGACTTGCCTCCAGGTCACCAAGCTAATAAGTTTCTGAGGCAGGATTTGAGCTCATGTCTTCCTGACTCCAAGTCTAGCACTAATAGATACATTCTGAAAAGGCTTAAGGATAATTACAAAAAAAATTATTATTAATAAGCAGAGAAGACTATAGTTCCGACTGAAAATCTAAGTGCTGAAGATCACAGTTGAGAGGGCTTAATCAGGAAAATCTTGAGTATTTTTCAATTCGGGAATCAAGTGAAACATTTAAGTCTCTTCCACATATTAAAAATATTCAGCTTCTAGTACTTAAAGGGGTATTTTTAAAAATTTTGTTTCAGAATATGAAACAACAGTATTCACATTCAGTTTCTAGCTAATTTTTAAGTAAAAATAGCAAGCTAGCTAAACTAAGAATGTTCCAAATGATTTGTATGACTCTAATGATAGGGGGTATAGGGACATGGATCTGTGGTTTCACTGATGTAGGGATCTCCCAGACAAGGATACTCCCTCCACCCATACAGGTTGGCATCTTCTCTATAACTTACATAGTCTTATAGAATTATACAGATCACTGAGAGATTAAAGGATTCAGCTAGAGTCACACAGTCAGACAGTATAAGAGGCATAATTTGAACCCAGATCTTTTTGGCTCTGATGCTAGCTCTCCATCCATTATAAGACAGCAATAATGATGGTGACCACAGAGTAGAAAGAAGAGGAAGAGAAGGGAGAGAACAGTAAATCATAGTTGTATAGCATTTTAATTTGCACAAGGCACTTTCTTCATGATGACCCTGTGAGGTACGCAGTATATTTATTATGACACCCATTTTATAGTTGAGGAAACTGAGGCTAAGCAACATTTGTGGCAACACTGAAAGTTTAAGCCAAGGTTTAAAGCCAGGGTTCACACTGCAGACCCATTCTTGTCTGCTTTGGCACATCACTTCTTCAACACCACTGACATTTTCCTTGTCTCATAGTCCAACATGGCAGTGAGTTGTTTTTTCTTTAACAATTTAATGCTTCCACTCTTGTACCCTGAAAACCACAGAGGTGCAATAAATGTCATTGGCTGACGGCTATGTGGAAACCATCATATTTATTGAAAAGCTACATATTCTTAAAAGGTTATATTTCAAGATTAGATGGTCGCAGACTCATTAATGACATGATCCAATTATTGTGCTGATTAAAAATAAGGTCTAGGGCTCCAATGAGTACAATCACATGTTGTACTCCATTTGGATTGTCCCTTATAAATGAACAGCTCCACTTAGTAAACAAGATATAATTACTCAGAGGGAAGTGCCCATGAGCTGAAATATCACTGGGCGAGCGCCATGCACACTGTCGTCCAGCTGCTTAAGCAGCGGATGAGTTCTCTTTCTCCCTGGACTCATGTCATTTTTTCTTTTCTGAAGTGGACTTTTCTCAATTGCAGCATCCCCTCAACAGCATCCCCTCAATTGCAGCCCTCCCCATTCCTACAGGAATGAATCTATGTTTGCATCATTCTATAATCATAAATGGAGACTCTCGCTAAGATTTGCTTTGACTGGGTCTTGAAGAATGCAAATGAAAGCATTAAGGCTGAGCTTCTGAAAAGCAATTTGTACTTTACCACATTGGAGATCTGAAGTGGAGGGTAAAGTATCAGACTCCAAACTACCAAATGCTGGAGAAGCAAATGGTCTGCATCCCTTTGGGCACAATATCTCATTTCCAGGGGTAAGATATTGAAGAATTACCCTCTTGACAGAGCTGGTAATCAACAGAGTAAGGGCCTGGTCTCAAGGTGTATAATCAACCCCAATTATTATGGCTGATTATAATTCCATTCTTCAAAAGATCCATTATTTTATTCACAAAGCACGGCGCCTCCATGCGTTTGGTGATGGTTTTCATAAGGGGCTGTGGCCAATTTTTTGGTGATGGGCCTTTCCAAATTTTTCTTGTTGTCATTCCAATCATATCTGACTCTTCGTGACCCCACTTGAGGTTTTCTTGGTAGAGATATTGGAGGGGTTTGCCATTTTCTTCTCCAGTTCATTTTACAGATAAGGAAACTGAGGCAAATAGGAGTTAAGTGACTTGCCCAGGGTCATATAGTTAGTAAATGTTGAATTCAGGGAGATGAGTCTTCCTGACTCCCGTACTCTATTCAATGTACCATCTAGCAGGCCTTACTAGAGTTAGAAGGGCCCTGAGAGGACATATAGTCCAATGCTCTCATTTACAGATGAGGAAACTGAGGCCTGGAAAGGAAATGATCATTTATTTAGCACTTAAAATGTATCACACACTGAGGTAAGTGCTTTACAATGATCTCACTTGATCCTCACAAACAACTCTGGCATGTAGGTGCTATTATTATGCCCATGTGACAATTGGGGAAACTGAGGCAACCAGTGGTGAAGTGACTTGCTTTGAGTCACAGAGTTAAGTGTCTGAAGTGGATTTGAACTCATGTTAAGTGACTTGCCCAGAGTCACATAGCTAATAAGTACCTAAGGTCAAATTTGAACATTATTAATTATTAGTCATTATTTTTGTTTCTGTTTTTTGATAGCAGACCCCAAAAGGTCCCCAGTAACAGTGGCTTAGAGGCCTCATTCCAGAACTGGTCAGACTTTAAGCCTAATGTAGTAGAATCAGGAAAACTTATGCTCTAGACCAGCTATACTACTGACTGTGTGACTTTAGACAAGTCCATTCACATCTCCGAGACTTTGTGTTTCCTCTCTGAAATGGGGGCAATGGCCGAGATGATAGCAAAGCCTCCTGCTGACGCTAATCATTCTATGACCTTGGAGCCCTGAGTTTTCCTCCTGCTGCTGCCACACTATTCTCCGCACTCAGTGCAGTCGGGCTATCCTGGAGGTAGCACTGTACCTGGAGCCGTTGGCATTTAATAAATGTTTGGTGAATTAAGATTTATTCTCTTGAAAGAGCAGAATTTCCAGGGAAATTGTTTCCATCACTTTGGTCATTATTTCGATGTTAAAGAATAAGCAAGGATTTCTTTGGGAAAAAATCTTTGGCAGAATTCCAGTAAATGGGACATCCTGAGCCTATAAATGGGCCTCTTAGGTAGGGCTAATAGTTTGGGTTTTTCCCCCTTGGTCCAAACATGGGATTTAATTGGTGTGATGTGTGGAAACTCCCTCCACCACGTACATCATCATCAGCTCTCCTTTGACACAGATTTGGAGAGCTTCCGCATAGGGCACCATGACTAACTCAGGGTCACACAGTCAGGATGCATCAGAAGCAGGGCTCACACCAAGGTCAACCTGACTCGAAGGCCACCCTGCTACCCCTCGTGCCACACCTGCTTCTTTCAGGGTTCATGTTAGAGGATTCAATTCTAGCATGCATTTCTTAATTAAAGCTATTTTATCTACTGCTTCAGTTAAACCTTATGTAAGTGGGTACAGGAATATTCACCTACCTGACATGGTAAAACTTAATTAATGCTAACAGAGTGCTTTGAGGCCCTTAGAAAGAACACATAATATGAATTCAAACTGCCATTATTAATCACAGGAGTTAGAAGCAGGGAAGGCCTGGAGGTGAGCGTGACTATTTTCTACCTAAAAAAAACAATGAAGGCAACTTCACTCTTAACTGGTGGTTTTTAAAGGGCCGTTTTTTGCATTTATCCACTGTCTAACACACCTATCTTTTCCTAAAAGAGCAACTTGGCCCAAATCTACTCATTCCTGGGAGCAGGTGTATAGGTTGTTTGGACTCTGATCTTCATTCTTCTCAGACTTGCCATATGGGTTAAAACCTTAGCATTGAGCTTGTCTGGCCTCTAATTTCTCAAAATACTCAGTAGTGAGATAATTTTTGGTCCTTCAGAGACTATTTGGGGCTCCATGCCTCTCAGCCATGTAACAGCACTGGCTGATATATAATGATATTAAGAGACAAAGATGAAAAGAGAAAGGAGAGAGAGAGAGAGACAAGAGACAGAGAGATATATACAGAGAGACAGAGATAGAGGAAGGGCAAGAAAGGAAAAGGAAGGTATGAATAGAGAATAGAGGAAGATGGTGGGGAAGAAGGGAGGGAGGGAGAGATAGAGACCAAGAGACAAGCCCTGGAACACAAAGAATCACAGTCAGACATCCAAATAGATACAGACGGTCAAATCCAACAGATTGTCCATCCAATTGTATGTCATAACCTGAGCAAGAAACAATCTTCATCCATTTGGTTTTTCCAAATGGATTTTTTTTACCTGCTGAAGAATATAACTATGTAAGGTAGGCAGGTATGAACTTAATATAAACGAGAAAGTCCTTATACTTAGCTATTCCAAGATGGAATGGGCCACCTCCTGTGATGGTTCAGACCCTATAGCTGAAGATTTTCAATCGGAGATTAGATGACCACTTATTTGAGAACTAAAAGCAGTGTCGAAAGGCAAGTTTTGGCTCAAACTAAGGGGAAGTATCCTAACAAAGATGCAATGGTCTATCTTCAGTGGGAAGTGATTTCCCCCCACACTGGATGGCAAGTGGAGATGGAGTGAACATTTCTTGGGGACCTGAGAAGCTATCTAGTTCAATACTCTCATTTACAGACAAGGAAACTGAGGCCTGGGAAGGAAATAATCTCTTATTAAGCACTCAAAATGTGTCTGGCACTATGGTAAGTGCTTTACAGTGATCTCATTTGTTCCTTACACACATCTCTGGGATATAGGTGCTTATTATTATGGCCATTTGACAGTTGAGGGGATTACCACATGGGTATGGATAAGACTGGATGTCTTCTGAGATCCCTTCCAGCACTGAGAGTCTATGATTCTATATGGAAGAACAATTTGGCACTTTAGGTACAGCTATACAAGATGGCCTCTAGGGCCATAGTAAGTCTGTGATCCTATGTCTCCATCACCTCCGTTATTAGTCCAATTAAAAATCAATCTGCTACACTTCTATTTCTACCAGGAGTTATACTTAAAATCTTCAGATTCTTAGATTTTTCATTAATTATCTTAATTAGCAAGTACCTCATCTCTCATCTGTGTCCTTCTTTCTTTTTGTGAAGGTTTGTTTTCAATAAAGAGCTTAATTCTTCCCTGAGGCAAAGTCATTGCTTCTCTTTCTGTTCTGACTTTATTTGTACTGTGTATTCAGGATGTCTTCTTAAGTCATCACTTTAGTGAGATTAAAAATCAGCAGGAGTCTTCAGGTGTATATCCAGTCCTTGGAGGCAAACGGCCTTATCCAGGCACTAAGGAATGTTAGCTTGGTCGGTTGCTATAAATTGTGCCAGTACCACAAACACCTTAGGAATATGGTCAGGGAGCTGAAGGTATGCTGCATTTGGAGTCAGAAGCCTCTGCTCCCTACTCTGGTAGACCAGGGGCAAATCACTGCAGCATTCAAGGCCCCAGTTTTTTCATCTGTAAAATGAAGGATTTGGACTCTATGCCCTCTAAGATTCCTTCCAGCATTAAATCTAGGACCCTGTGTTCTTCAGATCTTCATGCTGTCCAGTAGGAAGATAATCATAATTTCAAATTAAAGCCATGCCTAAGCCAAACTGAGAAAAGGCATTTGTAAAGGATGTGCTCAAAATAGGGTGGCCCAAAGCAGTGCATAAAACAGAGAACTAGGCTTGGAGGCAGGATGGTATTCCAACTTGGCCACTTGCTAACTCATTGACCTTGGGTAAAGAAGTCATTTGTCCTAGTTAAGACTGTTTCTTCATCTATAATCAAATGTTAAAAATATATATGCATATATATATATATATATATATATACAATAATAATAATTATTATTATTAACTACATCCAACTGGAACTTAAGATACACAGGCACTGTGGTAGGGAGATCCATCCTGCCCTACCGAAAAGTCAGAGGGGCAATGGGGGAGGACATAGGAGAGAATAGATTGGGGGAGGGGGCATACAGTGGGATCCCTGTTTTGAGGTGGTGTGTAGGGGAAAGATGGGGAGAAAATTTGTAACTCAAAACCTCATGGAAATGAATGATGTAAACTTAAAAAAAAATATTGTTTCCTCATGCATTTAAAGAGGAGATGATAATATCTATACTACTAACCGTAAAGGATTGTTGTGAAGATAACATGAAATAGTATATGGAAGGCATTTTGTAAATGCAGAACACAATGTGAATGTGTTATTTTATATTATTAATTAGAAACTGATTTTAATCATTTGGGGTTGCAATCATGCTCTCTCCAAAGGGAAAGCAACCCAAAAGAGGAGCTCCTTCACCCTAGTGCAGTGGTTCTCAACCTGTGGATTATGTTCAGTTTGTAACAATGAAAATACATCCTGTATATCAGATATTTACATTACCATTCATAACAGTAGCAAAATTACAGTTATGAAGTAGCAACGAAAACAATTTTATGGTTGGGGGTCACCACAACATGAGGAACTGTATTAAAGGGTCACAGCATTAGGAAGATTGAGAACTACTGCCCTAGTGCTTTTCACTCCCCTTGGCTTCAATAAAGGGTGCTAAATCTATAAAGGTAACCTCCTTCTCAGTACCCCCATTACCACCACCACCACTATTCCATCACCTTAGGAGGAAGCAGGATATAGTGAGAACATGCTGAATCTGAAGTCAGTCTTACCTCTGCCAAATTCTGACTAGTTGTGTGACCATGAACAACTCACCAAACTTTTATGGACTTCAGTAAGATGAGGGTGATAGATAAGCTGTCTTCTAAGGGACCCTCCAGCTTGATTCTTGCGTCCTAACTTGGAGATAATAGAAAAATTGGAGAAAACTGATAGCCAATAGGCCCCTGTTCCCATCAGTTTCCTCATCTATAAAGTGAGTTAGGCTTTCAGTGGATCTCTATTGCCTCAATGATAAAATATAAATTCCTCATCTTGGTATTTAAAGACTGTCACAGTGTAGTCCAACTTTATTTCACATATTTATTTTATATTATTCCACACTTATTTTGCCATATTCTCCTTTACACATTTCATATTCCAGCCAAATATTCTCCTAGTACCCAACTGTACATCCCATCTCCTACCCCTGCACCTTTGCACACAGATTGTCCTCCATATGTGACATGCATTCCCTCCTTCTCTGGCTTCATAAGTGTCTGGGATCAAATTTAAACTCAGATCTTCCTGACTCTAGGACCACCACCTATAGCTGCCAAGTAGGAAGTGTAAACACGTTGGGCTAGATTGGATTTGAGGGTCTCCAAGATTCCATCAAGAAATAAATGTCAAGGTGCAGCTAGGTGGCGCAGTGAATAGAGCACTGGCCCTGGAATCAGGAGGACCTGAGTTCAAATCTAGCCTCAGACACTTAACATAAAAAAACTAGCTGCATGACCTTGGGTAAGTCACTTAATTCCCAAAAAAAGCCCCCCAAAAAAGTGCTCATAGGAAATAAATGTCAAGATCACCAGAAGACTCCTCAGCCATTCTATGGCAGAGTCATCTTAATCCTCTTGGGTCACCTAGAGGGCTTTGGAACATGCAGGAACCTGTAGTCAGTATGTGAACAACACTGTGTGCTATTGGTAGCCCTGCCACCTTAAGGACCACCAGGCCTTGCCATCTGCCCTGTGCTAATCCCTCCACAGAGTTTCTCTTTTCTTTTTGTATTGACAATTCAGTACAGTGCTTAACATACAGTAAGAGCTTAATACATACTTATTCATTCACAGTGCATATCTACTGTGCATTGATCAGGATTTGGAGAGAGGGCAGGGAAATAACCCTTAACTCCCACTTTCAGTGTGTACTACATTTTAGTTAGGGAGAGATTAAATCAAGAAGGGGTTCTATCTATCAGCTGTGGGGTACGGGGTGCAACAGGGAGTTCCACAGGTTGTCCATCTGATTGCCTGTTATGGATAAGTATCTTCCTGCCCCTTGGTTTCTCCTGGCTGGGTAGTTTGGCCAAATTCTTTTGAGTGATCATGAATCTTACTTAAAAGGCTCTGTGGAGCTTGAGGGCCTACTGTAAAGAGCATAATATCATATGACAACAATTGGATAAACTCACCAACTATAGAGAACCACTCTTCCATCTGGACTCTGCTCTGGCCATCCTCCATGACAGCAGCAAACACCTTTGGCAAGCACACATCTCCCTATTTTGCGCTTCATTTAATGTTAGTAATCAGAGAGTCATTAAACAATATCTTTTGAGGAATCTGGGATGATTTCCAGTAGACAGTAAGCTCCCCGAGGGAAGGGATTATTTTGTCTTTGTTTAGCATGTTTAAGATTAACGTCTGGAACATAGTTATTGTAAGATATTCTGTTTGTTGAATTAAATTGCATTGAATCAAACAGAGAGATGCTCCTTTATCTGGTATGAAATTAAAAGAGATTTGTCACTTTAAAAAAAAATAAAACTCTGGTCACAATGCCAAGAAAACTATACTGAAGAGAGAGAGGACACAACCAAAGGAAACTGGAATTTTTTAGCTTTAAGTTTAAGGATATTAGTTTATCCTACGTCAGTGTTGATCTGCCCTTTTAGAGCAGACTTTAGTTTAAATTTGATGTGGAATGCTCTTTAAATAGCTACCCTAATGGATAATCAATTGCATCAGGGCATTAAATGCAACCTTTGCCGTTAGGAGCATTTGGGGGTAAATTAATGGTAACCGCGTGTATCTAAGCCTGAAACTGACCTTTCAGTTTTCCCTTGCAAAGTAGGGCATGCTATCTATCCAACAGCCTCAGACAGGTCATCTGTGACCTGAATAAAACAACACTGAAGATAAAGGGGAGGAAAAACGTAAAAGAAGTAGGTTCTCAAACAAACTAATGTAATTTGTAAAGTTTTTAATAGGCCGTCATTCAAACAGCATAAAGTCACAAGTAATAAAATTTAACAGCTTGCTCAAATATTTAAAGTAATTAGATTCTAAAATGATAAAAAAAAAAAAAAAACATTTGGTACCATTTTAGGTGCAAAAACAATAGTTGAATTATTTAATTGGGGCAACTAGGTAGTACGGTGGTTGGAGCACTGGACCTGGAGTCAAGAGGACCTAAGTTCAAATCTGACCTCAGACACTAGCTGGGTGACCCTGGGCAAGTCATTCAATTCTGTTTGCCTCAGTTTCTTCATCTGTAAAATGAGCTGGAGGAGGAAATGGCAAACCACTCCAGTCTCTTTGCCAAGAAAACCCCAAAAGGGGTCACAACTGAACAACAACAATAACATTATTTGATTAGCATAATACAGGTGGAAAGACCAGAACTCTCCCTCCGCCTGAGGAGCTGGACCTTTCTGGAATGGTAACGGAAAAAAAATGTTAAGATATCGACTTTGCCTGGAAAATTCCCATTTGAAATTTGCCCAGCTAGTGATGGGCTAGAACAAAGCACATTTATTACTTGTATTTGGGAAAGATAAGGCCATCTGTCAAGCTGCAGAGTTGACTCAGAGTGCAGAAAAAATGTTGCTTCAACATATCAATAATTTTATTTTCGGTAAACGTTAGTTCTACTAACTAAGGATCTTCTAGGAAGGAGTGGGCTTCTGCACATCCAAAAGGAATATTATTCATTTACCAGTCAGTTTGCCTATCCGGTAGTCATTCCCCTCAAGTTCTTAGCCATCCACAAAGTTCCAGCTGTCTCCGTTAACCAGATGATTTTCAAATCTAGATCCCTGCTCTATCCTTCCCTTCTCACAAGCTCTCCACTTCCCTATGTCTAGCTGCCTGTGGGACATCTCCACTTGAATGTCCTATTATCACCATAAATTTACCATGTTCAAATCTGAATGCACTGTGTTTCCATATCCCTTTGATTGCCTTTGCTTCTCCATGGCACTGCCATTCCTTCAGGCTGCCAGGCTAGAAATATTCCAGTCATCTTCAGGCGTTTTCTCTCCTTCATGCACTGGCAACAAAACCTTTAGTTTCTTTCTTCAAAATGTTTCTTGTACCTATCTCTTGTTCATTGTTCTTCCCGCCACCAGACAAATCCAGACCTTCACCTCAATCCTGTATTACTATGTTACTGTATGATTACTTCTCCTTCAAGCTATCTGATAGACTATTTCCTAGACAAATCTTTCTAAAACACTCTTCATCACGTCATTCTGCTACTCAATAACTTATGATAACTCCCTATTTGTGGATAAAGTGGATAAAGTTCTAGGCCTGGCCTGGAGTCAGGAAGACTCATCTTCCTGAGTTCAAATCCTGTCTCAGATACTTACTAGCTGTATGACCCTGGGCAAGTCACTTAACTTTGTTTGCCTCAGTTTCCTTCTCTATAAAATGAGCTAGAGAAGGAAATGACAAATCATTCCGGTATCTCTGCTGAGAAAGCCCCAAATGGGGTCATAGAGAGTCGGACATGGTGCTCACTTTGGCAGCACGTTTACTAAAATTGGAACACTACAGAGAAGATTAGCACGGCCCCCTGCTCGAGGATGACACACACATTTGTGAAGTGTTCTATATTTTTATATCACACAAACACACACACAAAAGAGTCAGGCATGACTGAACAACAAGAATCTGTTACATACCCCAGTAGGATGTAAGCTCCTTGAGAATGGTGACTATTTTTCTTTTTACCACCGTATCCTTGGTACCAGGCCTAACGCTTTGTGTAAAGTAGGCCCTTAATAAGTCTCTACTGAATGTTTATAGACTATCTGTTTCCACTTCTATGGTACATCTGGTATATTCTTCATATTTCCAGGCCCAAATTAAGCAATGTTCATGAGACAATCGAGCCTTAATAATCTCAAGTGACTAAAACAAGAATTATAAAGGGACAAAAAGAGCCCTGACGACAAACTATGAATTTCATTTACAATATAATCCATTGGGGAAGAGTTTTGTACAATGTACTTACACGGTATATGGAGTATATGGAGGCAGCTCGGTGGTTTAGTGGAGAGAGTACTGGGCTTAGAGCTGGAAAGATCTGAGTTTAAATTTAGCCTCAAACATGCACTAGCTGTATGACCCTGGGCAAGTCACCTCACCTCTGTTTGCCTTAATCCACTGGAAAAGGAAACAGCTGTGCACTCCAGTGTCTTTGCCAAGAAAAGCCCAGGGACAGTATGAGGTCATGAAACATCAGACACAACTGAACTACTAAACAACTTATACAGTATACTTGTACACATAGTGTTACTTATCTTATTATACTTAACTAAAAGAAATGTGTAACGTAGTAAGCAAAAGTGACCGTCAAGGTAACTGCTGATGACCCAGAATTTCAGATTAGTAAAACCAATCTTAAGATGAAATGCTAAGAGAATTGCGTCGTGTGACTGACTGTCACTCCTCCTTTCCATTTGTATCGTTTCCAGAATTCTCTTCCTTCTCTTTCCTTGTTTTAAAGGGAAAAAATGATCTGAAAAGTTTCGTTACAGTCTTACTATCATAACTTCTTTGTGTTTTTTACATCCACTCCCCACCCTCCAGATACAGGCTTCTCGGGGGCAG
The DNA here is from genome assembly GCA_028646515.1 of Pseudochirops corinnae. Lineage (NCBI taxonomy): Eukaryota > Metazoa > Chordata > Mammalia > Diprotodontia > Pseudocheiridae > Pseudochirops > Pseudochirops corinnae. The sequence goes on from CM053585.1 coordinate 48,256,321, forward strand.
GGATCGCTTTGTCTTGTCTTTGGATTCCCAGCACTCGGCTCATGCTTTGCACACAGTAGACATTTCATAACTATTTGATGAGTTTTCTCTCCCTGTCTGCCTCTTTTATCTCTATCTCTTCCTCCCTCTCTCTCTCCCTCTCATAAGGAAAATTCCCAGTTGCACAGTCCACATCACAGGCCATGGACGAGAGAGGAGGGCTGCAGTTCAGCACATCTGGATTCCCATGCCAGATATTCTACTGCAGTGTTTTGACTTTGGCCAAGTTGTTTTTGTCTTACATCTCCTTTTCTTCAATGAAAAAAAAACAAAAACACAAATTAAGCCCTGCTCAGTTAATAATAGCATGTGTTCTGTAGATGGTGCGGTATGGCTCCAAAGCACCCATACACCTAATCTCTTTGGGTCCTTTCTATTACCCAGTGGGTGAGTTTGGTAGAGCACAAATTATAACCCCATTTTATAGATGACTGCTCTGCAAGCATAAAGAGCTTGCATTGGATCACAAAGAACCAAGACTCAAACCAGGTCTTCTGGTTACAAGGTCCACTTGTGCACACTGTACTTGTAAGCTTAAAGGCCTCTCTCAGCCATAGGCTCTATGAGGCATTTAGGTTAGCGTGGTGGATAGAGTACAGGGCCTGGAGTCAGGAGGACTAGAGTTCAAATATGATCTCAGACACTTTCTAGCTGGGCAAGTCATTTTACTACCGTCTACCTCAGTTTCTACATCTGTAAGATAGGAAAAGTAACAGCTCCTACCTCACAGGCTTGTTATGAGGCCCAAACGCAGTAGTGTTTTGCAAGCCTTAACGTCCTAAATAAAAGTGCAATTTTTGTTCCAGTGGAGACTGTTGGTTTATTACCCCATTGGGATCACGGAATTTAGAGCTGGAAAAGACCTGATGGGCAAATAAGGCACAAGGTGTTTAAGTGACAACCTCCAGATCCCATCGGTTGTACAGCACATAGCAGAGCCAGGATTTGAAACAAGGCCTTCCCACTCCAAATCCAAGGTTCTTTCCCACTCCAGCTTTTCAGTTACTAACAACTGGTCAGGCCAAAGTGGTTTAACTGCTCAATGTCCTCTTTAAATCTTCTAATGCCTGGCTTCTCTTACCTATTTGTTTGTCCTCTGATCATAATAGCTCTAATGGATCTTCCCAGCGCTTGGGAGTTGGTACCATTGTCAGAGATGCTCTGGAGAAACCATTACTTAGTTGAAGTAGCTAGCAAAGGGCCGCCTGTTGGTACCACACAGATAATTTGTCACTTAACCATCTCCAAGCTCACTTTAGCAAATTTAGACAAGACACTCAGAGCCCACTTTTAGGAGCAGCTCTGCCATTCTGAACGTCAGGCTTGAAGAACATGTGAAGATTTCATCTATTTGTCACTATCTCTTTGGAAAATCACAGCTAAACTAACAGGCAGGTAGCCTTTGAATCAAAAAAACAAAGCTTCATGGTTTGACAAGGAGGAGAATGTAGAAACAGAATTCTATAATTTCTCTACAATTATTCAGTTTGAAGATCAGTGTGGGTGGAGTCTGAAAGCCTGAGTTTTCTAAGCCTCAGATTATTGATATGAAGAGGTTTGACTAGTTGATCTGTAAGGTCCCTTCTATCCAGAAATATGCTGACAAATGCTTAACAATCAGCCCTGTTGTTTGGAGGAAGGGGCAGGAGAAATATACCCATGGCACACTTTTAAGTTCAATGTGTTATCAACACTTTCTCGATCACTTTCTTAAGTTGGATAATCAGCCAACAATAAACCATTCATCAATTTCCAAGAAGTAACTGCTCACCCTGAAAATTTAACAACTGACTCTGGAACCCAGTTTGAGCTGGCTCCAGAACATCCCCTGTTTCTATCGGTAACATCTTGTCATCCCGCTTCCTCTTTCATGTATCAAAATCTTTTTAGTTTAACAATTTTTTAATAGAAATCTTTCTCTGCCTTTTCAAAACAGAGCATCATCTAAACCAGAGGTTCTCAACCTTCCTCATGCCGCGACTCTTTAAAACTCGTATGTGGGTGTATCTGCATGTGGGCAGACCCGCCTGGAGATGGATAGAGGAGCAGCGTCTCAGTTCCTAAGATCATTGGAAATATGTGTTTTCCGATGGTCTTAGGCGACCCCTGTAACCCCTGTGAAAGGATCATTCGACCCCCAAAGGGGTCGAGACCCACAGGTTGAGAACCACTGATCTAAATCCTTTCATCCTGCAGTGAAAAGAATGCTGAATCTGGCATCAGAATACCTGGGTTCCAATCCAGACTTTATCACTTAAAACTCACATGACCTTGGGAGGTCATTTAAGCTGCTGAACTTTCATTTCCTCATCTCTAAAATGAGAGGGTAGAGCTAGATGGCTTCTATCGTCCCTTTTGGTTCTATATCTATGACCTTTGATGATGACAGTTATCATTATGAACACAGGACTATGTGCAACCCCAAAATATTAATGTTGGAAGGGGCCATGGAGATCATTTAATTCATCCCCTTCATTTGCAAATGAAGTCACTAAAACCTCAATTACTATATTATGCTATATCACACCACTTGTAGAATTATGTAAGGATCATAATTTCAGTTCCTATCTTCTTTTTTAAATTTTACTCTACCCTACTATGGGCTAGAAACCAGATCACCAACCTTTTTCTAATTGTATATAAAGTAAATCTAAATAGACTCTGAGTGAGATTCTGAGGACCACGCCTCAGAAAAAAAGTATATACATCAACCCTGTGACAGGTCTTTTGACTGCTGAGAGAAGCTGTCCATTAGAGTAAAAGTTTAGGGCGGGGGAAGTTCTTTAATTAAATGCTTAACAGCAGTTTACAGCGGTTTCCTGCTGTGATATTTTATCATTTGAAGGCCATTGGGAGCCATCATTTTTTTCTGTGTTTCCTCCCCTGCCCACTCACAAGGTGTTCTATAAATGAAACCAAGAATGGAAACTCACCCTGTTTTTGTGGGCAGTCAGCCAACACAAGAACCTGGTTCCTCGAAGTATTCATAATTATGTTTCCTTATATGTGTTTTCTAACAAAATGTTTTGTTGGTATCTTGGTAGTTATTGATATTATTCCTCTACTTTCTCTCCATCTCTCCTTCCTTTACCCTTCAAATTTGGCCTCTGTTCCTGCTATTCTACTGGAATCACTCAAAGAAGGTCACTGATCACCAGATTCAATGTCATTTTCTTGGTTCTAATGCCCTTTAACCTTTCTGTAGTAATTTGGCCCTGCTGACCATCCTGACCCTTCCTCCTCTCCTGGCTTCTGTGATGTCTCCTTCATCTCTCTACCTCTCTGCCTCTTCTCATGCCCTGTTTACCCAGAGTTGTGTCCTTAGCCCTACTTTCTTTCTACAGTCTCTTCCCTGGCAATCTCATCTGTTCCCATGGCTTCAGCTGGTACAGCTATTCAGTGACTCCCAAATCTATGTGTCTAGCTTTCGTTGAGTTCTAAATCAACATTTCCAATCACCTGATGCAAGTGTCTGCCTAGTTAACCTTCTGAAGCCCCAAAGTGAATCTGTAGAAGACAGAATTTATCTTCTTCCTACACAAGTCGGCTCCTTTCCCTGACTTACATTCACAGGGGCATAGATTTAGAACTGGAATGAACTTCAGAAACCATCTATCTAGTCCAGCCCCCTCCTTTGTTGTTACAGATGAGGAAACAGGTTGAAAGCAGCTAGGAGATTTGACCAGGTTCTCTATTTCAGTTCATGGTACCACCAGCCTCCCAGGCCTTCATGCTTAAAACTTCAGACTCATCTTGGATAATTCCTCTTCCCTTTCTCCCATATCCAGTCATCAAATCCTAGTGAGTATATACCTTTACAGCATGGGCTCTTTTCTCTTCCCAAAGTTACAACCATAGTTCAGAACTCAATGTCTTCTCTCATGGACTATTACTAACTATGTTTTCTAAAAAAGTTTCCTTGTAGCCACCATTTCCTTCTGCCTTATCTCTGCCAGATTAATCTTTCTAATGCAACAGCTCTGAACACATCACTACTTGCTCATAAATCTTCAACAGTTTCTCATAGGCTACCCAGTGACGTCTGAACTGTGCAACAACTGAACTTGGCCACAACTTTCTCATCGGCCCTTTTACTCCTATTACAGCACCTTTGCTGGATTATGCATGAGATTTCCTACCACCATGTCTTTGTTCTCTTTGTTCCTTTTATCTGGAATGCCTTCTCTCTTCTCCCTAATACTTCCCACACATATCTTGTTGTCTAGCCAATTTTCAGTCGATTCTTTGTGTCCCCTTTTGGGGCTTTTTTTGGCAAAGATACTGAAGTGATTTGCCATTTCCTTCTCCAGCTCATTTTTTTTGATGAGGAAATTGAGGCAAACAGGCTAAGTGACTTGTCCAGGGTCACACAGCTCTTAAGTGTTTGATGCCACATTTGAACTCAGGTCTTCCTGACTCTAGGCCTGGTGCACTACCTAGCTGCCACTTCCTAAACATATACTCCAGCTCTACCCCTATAATTCTGATTCATGCTTCCAGGTTCTCCCTCATTTCATCTAATATGATGCTCACCTTTATGAAAAACAAGATTAATCTCGGTTTCTAGTTTACATTCTTTTCCTTTCATAGCTAAAGTAAACTGTGAGTCAGATTGAGTTTCTCCTCTCCAGGAACTAAGGAACACTGTAGTTAGCATATACCCCTCCTCTTAAAATGTCAAAAGTTAATTTTTCCTTTGCTCTCCAAATACTTTTCAGATACCTACTTTTAAAAAAAATTAAAGACAAATCTGAAGTTTAGTGAACACCTTACATTATAGCTTCCATGGTAATAATATTTACCAGACTTGTGAAAGAATTGGATATTAAGAAATTAACACTAGCAGGCCTGATTTAAGAATGTTTCAAAGGACCTAGATGTGTCAATTGATAGAGCTCATCCTTTTGCCCATAAAGCAAAAAAAAGAAAGAGGTACTAGGATGAAAATTTTTATTTCAAAATAAAATAACAATATTTTGTATCAATCAGCATGTAGTCCTTCTAGTGTTAAAAGATCTGTACCTTATGTAGATTTTATTAATAATGAAACACATCCAATGGAAGAAAGAATATTGTCATTTGTGCATGAACTTCAGGGCTTCCTAATGAGTTCCTGTGTAATTGTTGAGAATCAAAGTGATGGGGTTTTTCCTCACTCTTTTTGTTCTAAATAATCATAAAATTAAATATTTTCTTTAAAATTATTTATGATGCAAAGTCAGGGTTTTATTCACCCATGCACAGTAATATTTCTTTTTATTCCTGTAAGGCAAGGTGAGCAGATGTTACAGATGTTCATTCTTTGCAGTTCTATAAATACACTGTAGTCATGCATTTTGAGAACTGATGGGGATATTTTGCATTGTCTGGGTTTCTCTCTCAAAGAACTAGGAGCCAACTCTTGAACATATTCATGTATTGTACAAAGTTACATTTATTGTTAAGCAATAATTAGAATATACATGAAATAAAGCCCAAGTTTCAGACCCAGCAAGATTTGTCCTCCCTTAATCCTTTGAACTTTTGAATCTGGTCCTTATTGAGGCCTCTTCCTCACCTACCAAGGCTCCCTTTTCCTGCCGACCAGTAGGAATCCAAAGATAGCATTAATGCCTCCCCACCTATAACTAATTTTTAAGGATTTCCCCTAGTAAAACACTGTGAAAGTCAGTTTTCCCTGCTTGTACTACTACCCTTTCCCTCCATCCCCAACTGTTTCATTCCTAGGCTAGCATTACTAATATGCCTAGGTTATTGCTGCTGTTAGTAGGTTTACAGAGAGTTAGCATAATGTCGAGGCTTGAGTGCCAGACCTGGAGTTAGGTAGACTGTCTACAATCCTGCCTTTGAGGTTTACCAGCTGTGGGACCATGTGCTTGCCTCTCGTGAAGGTCAGTTTCTTTATCTATGAAATGGAGTTATTAAGACCACAGATAGTTGCCTCACAGGGTTGGTTTAAGGCTCAACTGAAATAATGTCTGTCAACTGTCAGTGATAAATGAGGATTCATTGAAGAAGGGGGAAAGTCCCATTTAGAGCTAGAAGCAGTCTTCCTCAAATTCACCACTCTCATTTCAGAGATTAGGAAACGGAGGCTCAGAGAGTTGAAATGAATGAATGAATGAATGAATGAAGAATCTGTCAAGTGCTTACTATGTAAAAAGAACAAATAGAAAGCAAGCCAAGCCCTACTCTCAAGGAGCTTACATTCTAATAGGGGAGACCACACATATGAAAGGTTTCAGCTATAAGTAGGATGGAAAAGTCCTTAAGGTACAAAGCAGACGGCAAAATGTTGTAGTGACAACCTGGAGACCGCCTGGACTCTCTGGTGCCATTTCCACTGAAATCATCGTATCAGTTGCTGATTTCAAACCATTTGAAAGAGCCGAGGACTTTGGTGGCAAGAACCTTCCCTTCTGGTCCAGAGGACCTGTGGCTGCAGCCTTTCCGGGAGCAGCTGCCAGGTTCTATCTCCCCAGGGGTGAATTGTCAGGATGAGGGCTGGGGGGCCATGGGCTGGAAGCCCTGCTATTTCCAAGGCTCTTGGGATGAGGATTCTGGGCTGTCTTCATCACAATCTGAAAAAAAATGGTGGTCAAGGTGGTGGCAGTGGTGGCTTGACTTCTCTGGTACATGCTCTCCCCCATCTCTCCCTCAGGCTGCCTCGTTGCTTCAGCTGGCTTGCTTGCCTGCCCTGTGAGTGGCAGGATGGTTGACCCCTTCTCTACAGGAGCTGCTTCCCTAGATAATGACTATGAGGACTGGGTTGGAAGCAGGCCAGGGGGTCTAGGCAATGTTGCCATTGCCAGGGTTCCTTTGACTACCAGGATTGATCCAAGATCCCATAGGTAGTAAACCAGAAGTAGTGACCAAAACGGGTTTGATCCCATGTCATGTGATAACATGGATTCAGAGGACATAGAACATGTTCTTTGGTATATTGGTGTATATGAGAAAGCTGCCTAGCTGGTGGAGTCAAGCAGGGGAGGAGATTCCAGCAAGTCCCATTCCATAGGGAAATATACTATAGAATTAAAAATATAGTTTCACTGTGAAAGTCGGATATGATCAGGCTGCAGGCCATGAGGAGGTGCCTCAGGACCTTCAGTCACAGCAAACAGGTACATAAGGAAAATTCCCAGACCTGCCCTTGCAGTAAACGAGGAGACAAGGAAAAGCCTGGTAGAGACCAGCTATCAAAGGCAACACAAAAGCCACCCAGAGCCTAATTATAGGCTGCACTGAGGTTTTGTCCCAAACACATTTGGGTTAAGGGCCACAAAGTAATTTTCTTTCACCTACCCTCAGAGGTAGCTAGATGAGACAGTAATTATTTTCCCATTTCACAGATCAGGCCAAGGCAAGTAAAATAACTTGCCCAAGGTTACCCTGCTAATGCCAGTGAAGCTAAAGGGTCAAACCCAAGGCTCTTCTCAGTCTAGCAAAGGCACTTTTGCTGTTACATTGTATTCTCTCTCTCTAATGCACCTTAAATTCTGACTGACAGAGAATTAATATTATATTAATTTACCCTCATTGATGTGTTTTGTAAATAAGTTCAATCTATTTCTCCAAGTACAAAACAAACTTCCTGATGACATACAGTCTGAGTGGTCATTTTTTAATTGTTGGTATTTCTTTTGTTACTCCCCTGGTCCCTTGTATATTGAGCAAAGGATAGGAACTCAGATGTTGTTCACAAGCTAAAACCAGGGAGGTCGGATTTTAATAAAATTAAAAATAGGTTTTTCTAGCACAGAGTGGTTCATGGAGCTCTCAATGAAAACATTCAATTATGACAATGTTGTTACAATGAAGAACATCTGGAATGGCCCAGGGGCAGATGTACAATTAGACAAAGTCTAATGAATGGATACAGTAGTTATTTTGGCCTCTGGTGGTATCATTTCTGTGCTTGCTATTACTACAGTAGTCAAGGTTTTCTCTGCATGGATATAATCATAGCACTGGAAGGGAGGACCCAGAGAGATCAGCTTGTCTTCGAGCCAGTCTAAACTATCCACAACTAATAAAAGCTCTTTGAAAAACATTTCCAGTGCTGGAGATTTTCTACATTGATTCTATTTTTCTTATTCCCCTTTTGCTATTTCATAGGAAAGTCAAATCTCTAGTTAAAGATCTCAGATGATTCCACAGAAATGTAAAATGTTGTTTGCGGGTAAATGTGCAAAATGTGCCTGCACTGTTTCAAGAAATACTGTAATTAGAGCAGAGTAATAGCCTGGGAGTCGGGAGTCCCAACTTCTGTTCTTAGCTTAGCCACTAACGACAGTGGCCATGTGGCTTTGGGGATCTTGTATCCCCTCTGTTTCACAGTGCTCCTCAGTAAAATGAGGGGGGTTTTCAAGACAATCTTGAATGTCTATTTTAGCTCTTAACATTCTTTGCCTCTACAGAAAAAAACTATAATAACAGCTGACATTTATATGATATGCTTTCACATTTACAAAGCATTTTACATTCACTACCTCCCCATCTCTCTTCTCCAGCAGCTTGCCCCTTCCACCATCTTTCTCTTCCTCTGTTCCTTGCCCTCTTTTCTTCTCTCTCTCTCCTCTCTCTCTTTTTCTCTCTCCCCTCTCTCCCCCCTCTTTCTCTCCCTCTCTCTTTTCTCTCTCTTTTTCCTTCTCTCTGGCTCTCTCTGGATCTCTGACTCTGTGTCTGTCTATGTGTGTATGTGTCTCTCTCACTGGCTTCTTATATATGCCCTACAGACATGCCGAGATTCCCCCCTCCATTAAAAAGAATTTTCACTTACCTCTCCCTTCCCTTGAAACTATCAGCCTGTATCTCTCCTTCCTTTACTAACCAAACTCCTAGAAAAAGTTAGCTCCTCTTGTGGCCTCCAATTTCTCACCTCACTCTCATTTCTTACCTCACACTCATTTCTCAGCCCCTGATAATCTGCCATGGTTCCTACCATTTAACTAAACAACTGTCTTCTCAATTCTCTCTCCTCCCTCTATAAAATCATTCCCATCTGTCCCTTTCTTTTTCTTCCTGGCACAACCACCTTGGGTCAGGCCCTCACTCCCTTTTACATGGAATGCCAGAAGAGTTTCCTAATTAGTCTGTTGGCTTTCAGCTTCCAGGCTAACTTTTTTCTAACTCATCACCCCCATTGCTCCCAAATAGATAGCCCTAAAGCCTAAGTCTGATCATGTGACTCAATTGATCCAGGAACTTAAATTGCCTATAGGAATAAGAAATGCATCTATTTGAAAATCACAACCTTTGGCACTATGGCACCAGCCTATCCTTGCAGACTGACAATATATTATTCCAAAGTCACATATTCTATACTACAGCCAAACTGCCTTATTTTCTACCCCTCATATACAACATTCCCTCTGCTGATTCTGTGTTTACCAGGCAAAGAGGATCTCCTGCCTCTGGGGACTCCTCCGTCCTTTCAAGAGGGCTTTCTTGGTTTTGCCCAGTTCTGTCTCTCTGACCATGGGCAAGTCACTTAACCTATGTCAACCTCAGTTTCCATATCTGTAAAATGGTGATAATGAGAGCACCTACTTCCCTGGGTTGTTCTGAGATTAAAATGAGAACAGTTTTGTAAAATATTTTACTAACCTTAAAATATAATAAATTCTCTTCCCCAAGGGAGTATTTCCTCTGTGAAAATGACTTTCTGTTCATTGCCTGCACATATGAAGGGATCTTGTATTTACTTATCTGTGTGTGTATGGTATTCTCCCAAGAAAAAGCAAACTGCAGGAAACTGAGGCTTAGCAGAGTTGCTGATTTGCTCATGGTCACACGGTTAGTAAGAATCAGTGACAACAATTGAGACCAAGTTTCCCCTGACTTAGAGGAAGAATGGAACATGACAGATAGAAGGCTGGGCTTGGGCCTCAGGAGATGGTGTGACCTGGGCAAGTCACTTAACTCTAGGCTAGTCTCTAATCCAGTGGTTCTCAACCTTCCTAATGCCCTGACCCTTTAATACTTGTATGTGGGCATATCTGCATGTGGGCAGACTCACCTGGAGATGGATAGAGGAGCGGTGTCTCAGTTCCTAAGACCATCAGAAATATGTGTTTTCTGATGGTCTTAGGCAACCCCTGTGAGCCCTGTGAAAGGGTCGTTTGACCCCCAAAGGGGTTGTGACCTACAGGTTGAGAAACACTGCTCTAATCCCTAAGGACCTATCTAAGTCCATCTGCACTCGAGGAGGGAGCTCCTCAGCCATGACAGTTTCTGGTGTACAATAGGTTCTATCTAAAAACTTATTCCCTTCCCTTCCCAATTATTCCTTTCCACATTAGCCAGCTTGGGGTCCAACATTCTTTCCATTGTACCTTAGATCATTATGCAAAAGGTAAAAAAATTAAAAAGGTTTAATCTTTGCTTTGTGATGCTTAAAATTAGTTTTTCATGTTTCTTGTTCTTGTTCTGCTCATGTTACTTACCAAGTAACAAGTCATATATTATAGTCACTATAGTATGGCATACCATTAGTAAAGTTAACATGGATGCTTATAACGTGTAATATACTCTACTCAGTACAATTCTGTATTATGGTGTTTTTGACAATGAGCCAAATACTTCCATAAATCTGGTTATGTGATGTATTTAATAACAGTAATAGCTAGTATTTAAGAACTTGAAAGTTTGCAAAGCACTTTACAAAATTCCTCATTTTCACTTCATGATAACCATGGGAGGTAGGTTCTGTTTTTATAGCCATTTTACAGATGAGTAATCTTTGGCAGACACAAATTAAGCAATCTGGCCAAGGTCACAAGGTTAGTGAGTGTCTAAGGCAGTGGTTCTCAACCTCTCCAATGCCGCCACCCTTCAATAGTCGTATGCGGGTGTGTCTGCATGTGGGTGGACCTGCCTGGAAAGGGATAGAGGAGGTTCCTAAGACCACTGCAAATATGTGTTTTCTGATGGTCTTAGGAGACCCCTGTGACCCCTGTGAAAGGGTCGTTCAATCCCAAGGGGATTGCGACCCACAGATTGAGAACCGCTCGTCTAAGGCAAGAGGTCTTCCTTACTCCGGGCCCAGCACTCTTACCAACTGCACCACCTAGCTGCCTGAGCAATGCTGGTAGTACTGCCACCAATAAACTCAACTATGTAAGCCTTTTCATCCTATGTCTTTCTTGTTCCTGACTCTCCATAAATCCTCCACAGAGGATCTACCCAGTGAAGTGAAGGCATGCCTCTGGGCCTTTTCATATTTGAGGGATGCCAGTGTGATACTGGGGCTATCTAGTTCTCCTCCTTCATGGTCCCTGTGTGACCAGCCCTCCTCCTTCTGCAGTTGCCCATGTGCTTTAGAAGGTCTTTGGATAGCACCTATCATTCACAAGTCCTCATTGACCACATGCTCAAGCCTTTAAAGTTAGAGCAGTGGTTCTCAACCTTCCTAATACTGTGACGGTTTAATACTCATATGTGGGCATATCTGCATGTGGGTGGACTCACTTGGAGACGGATAGAGGAGCAGTGTCTCGGTTCTTAAGACCACTGGAAATATGTGTTTTCTGATGGTCTTAGGCGACCCCATTTGACCCCCAAAGGGGTCACGACCCACAGGATGAGAACCGCTGAGTTAGAGACTCAATAAATTCATGCATAGTTTGACCAGGGTCCATAAGCTTCCTGTTTGTGCCCAGTCCAACTACTACAACTATTATCTGACATTCTGCTAATACACTGGTTAAGTTTTGAACCAAACTAGCTTCTGCAATGAGATAAACATTATTTAGAAATACCAAATTCAATTAAATACCTAATTATATTTTATTTAAGCAGTAACAGGGTTATCAGTTTCCTATGATGTAATGGAAAGGCCTAATAGCCATCATGCCAATCCATAACTGTCTCCCAAAATGTTAAGAGATCAATAAAGTCATAAGAAGATCTGGAAGACTCACTGTAAAGGGAAAAAATGAGGTGAGGAAAAAAGGATTCCATGAAAAACTCCATAGTTTGTTGTTACGATTGTTTCCATCTTTATCTGAACTTGGGGGAGGAGACTTGAAAGGGAAGGGGAAAGTTATGAATGAGCAATTTTTTTTTTTGCTTTTTGGAGGGCAATTGGGGTTAAGTGACTTGCCCAAAGTCACACGGCTAGTAAGTGTGTTGTGTCTGAGGCCAGATTTGAACTCAGGTCCTCCTGACTCCAGGGCTGGTGCTCTATTCACTGCACCACCTAGCCACCCCTGAATGAGCATTTCTTAAGCATACCAAGCACTGTGCTAAGTGTTTTACATGTATTGATCTTCACAACAACCATGGGAAGTAATTGATATTATTACTTTCATTTTACAGTAGAGGAAATTGAGGCAGATAGCAGTTAAGTGACTTGCCCAGGGTCACATAGCTAGGAAGTATTTGAGGCTAGACTTGTACTCAGGTCTTTCTGACTTTAGGCCCAGTATTCTACACACTGCATCACCCAGCAGCCTCTCAGAAAGTCTGGGGACCAGACCAAAAGCAGTAAGGTATAGAACATAGAGGACCTTGTTGGAATCAGAAAGATCTAGTTTCTGAGACAGACAACTGTGTGACCATGAGCAAGTCACTTAGAGATGAGCTTCCAACTGACAACACTGAAGGGAGTCTCCACACTTGGAGTTACCCACATGGATGGTCATTGAAGGAAATCTCCTCACCTGGAGTTATCCACACAGATAGGTCATTAAAGGAAATCTCCACACCTGGAGTTACCCATACAGGTCACTGAAGGGAGACTCCACACCTGGAGTTGCCCACATGGATGGTCATTGAAGGGAGTCTTCTCACCTGGAGTTATCCACACAGATAGGTCATTAAAGGGACTCTCCACATCTGGAGTTACCAACACAGGTCATTGAAGGGAGACTCCACGCCTGGAGTTACTCACATGGATGGGTCAGACTATTGCCTCGATTATGACAAGCATACAAACCCAAATGTTGCCTATAATCAAGCTCTCCCCAAGAGCAAAAGCAAAGATGAAGAGTTCGATGATAATTACTCACATTTTTGTATCATATGGAGGTTTACAGAGTATGGAGTACTTTCCCCAAGACTTGTTATCTCCAATTTATAGATGAGGAAGTTGAGACTCAAAAAGAATGAATGACTTGCCAAGAACCACTGAGCCAGGAAGGATTAGAACTAAGACTTGAACTCCAGAGCAATGTCTTTCTTCTCTTTGGTGTTTCAAGTCCGTCACAGTCTGATCCCAATCTCTCTTTGTCAAGTCTGATTTCTTATTACCCCTCCTGACAAGTTATTCTAGCCCAAATGGCTGACTTTCTGATCTCCTTTTCTGCCTCATTTCTTGCCCCTGTGCCTTTCCACTGGCGGTCCCCCCTGCTAGGAACACTTTCTACTCCTCAACTGTATTTTTTGGAATCGCTAGCTCCTTTATGGCAGCTCAGCTCAACACTACAACATTTTTTATATTTTTTATATATTTATTTCTATTTACTTCTCTGAATTTGGAGGAAGAGGGATTTTTATATATTCATTTAGGACCACAAAAATAGTTGGGTTCATTTTGATTGGCCTGGGTAAATATGTGGATAATCAGGAACTCAAGAGAAGGACATTACTCCTGCTTCTGTAGGCTGTTCTCCCTGATGGCTGTTCATTTTCTTTAATGGACTGATGGGGATTGTTATGTTTGGTGGTGTTCTGCAGGGACAGGGAGGAAACAAAGATCACTTACTTAAATATCATAAAAGTCTGCATTGCCATCTGTTTGGGCACTCCCTCTCCCAATGAAAAGAACTCCTCAATCCTTCCTTAGTCAAACAAACAAACAAAACAAAACCCTACTTTCGGAATGATTCCTTGGTGCCTCAATGGTCTCTTCCACTACCCCAGATCACAGCTCTTCAGGCTTCCTCGCATATTGGAATCTTGTCCACATCTTCCTATCATTCCTCTGTAGAGGAGGAAGAGCAGCCCAACCTGCTGGAGGAGCTTCAGATTCCTTTACTCTTTCATGACTGCCAAGCAGGCTGTGGAGCTGTTGTCCCTCACTCATAAACATCATCACCATCATCATTGGCATCCCAGCATCTATTGATATTTATCTTTACAAAACGCATTACAAACATTCTCCTTCAATTCTCACAACTAATCCTATGCCATAGGTACTTCAGGTATTATTCCCATTTTACAGATGAGGAAACTGAGGCTGACAGGTTAAGTGACTTATCCAGGGTGAGACAGCAAGTAAGTTTCTGAAGTTGGAAAGAAAATGCCCACTGTGTTTTTCTGTTTGTCTCTCTCCGAGCTACAGTTGGATATTGGGGAGGGCTGGTTTGAAAGCTTCCTTTCTACTTCATCTAAGTTAAATGGATGTCTACAGAAGGAAGCAAGGAAACACACATTTATTAGATACCTACTGTATACCAGAAAGTGACCCATGATTTATGCTTTGAAGAAAGCAATGGATTCTAAGCTATGGGAGTGAAGAAGGAAAATATTCCAAACATGGGAGAATAATAGTAGCTAATATCACAATAATGATAATAATGATAGCTAACAGTTCTAGGTCGCAAAGCATTTTACAAATATTACCCCCATTTGATCCTCACAATAACCTTGGGAGGTAGGTGCTCTTATTATCCCTATTTGAAGAAATTGAGGCAGGGAGACTTTAAGTGTCTTGCCTAGGTTAAGTGACTTGCCCAGGGTCACACAAATAGTAGAAATCTGAAATCAGTTTTGAACTCAGGTCTTCCTGACTCCAGGTCTAACACTCTCTCCACTCTGCCACCTAGCTGCCCCCAAGAACTTTGGTTTTGAACCTATGACTCAGAATTCCAAAGTACCATCCCCCCATTCTCCTCCAAACAACTTATGCTAAGGATTTCATTCTTCCCTACCCCCCCGGACATCCATTCTGTCTGGTCCACCTCTTTTCCTCATGACATTATCCCTTATACCATTTCTTAATTATGTCAAAAGTAGCAAATATACTGCAACCCACTTATGGCCAACATGGGTCTCTCCCTCATCCTCTGAATTGCTATTGGCCAAATGATTCCTGGTGACAAGACTCCCTGCTATACGGCTGTACAGATCCCCAGACTGCAAATATACATTGGGCTCTTAGGCCCTTCTCATCTTGACAGGACCTATCAGAGCTTGTACCTCGATGCCATGGCCTTACAAAACGCAAGGTCACTTCCCCAACCTGATCCTTAAGGCATGGCTAAATGTTTGTGGGCAAAAGATCACTAAAGAATTCAAATATAGATTGAAGAAAATGAATACTTTTCATCACGAAGGCATTTAAGATTGAAAGAGTAGTGGGGAAAATTTCTCCCTCAGCAATTTTTTTTTATAAAAAGAATCATAATTAGAGATTGGTAAATGCTACTCTTTAGCTGTTTACTTTCTGATCCTGTTGATTTCAAAGACTTCACTGACCTTAAATGGAGTTGCTGATAAGTAACCACATGCATAACTTCTCCCTCCCCTGTGAGCATGATGTGAATATCATTCATTTATATCCTCACCACTAAAGTTAGTGAACATTTTCTGTGGCTAATCGAATAGCATTTTCAGATCACCCATGAAACAGCTGTTTTGTATTCCCTCCCCCCCAAATTTGGGAATATGGGTGCTCTATTTTAAAAGCACTAATTAATGTTCCCTTTGAATGATAGTAATTTAAGGCATTTAAAGAAAGAAACAGGTATTTTCTTACATCCTCATTCGAAAGTAACAGGAAGGATTTTTTAGTGTACTCATTGTTAGCTGAGCATAATAAATAATAATAGCCAGCGTTTCTATATCTCTTTAAACATTGCAAAGCACTGTCTGTGTGCTAATTTATTTAATCTTTATATCAACCCTATAAAGTTGGTAATATTACTATCTCCACTTTACAGAGGAGGAAACTGAGGCTGAAAGCCATTTAGTGACCTACCCAGGATAGCTAAGAACCATTCATCGCTGACAAGGCTGTATTAAGAGGGTAAATCATGCAGAAGGAAGGAAGTGAAGGTCCCACTGTATTCTGCCACGTCAAGCGTATTGTGGTCATGGGCCATATTTTAGGAAAGAAAGATGGTGACAAGCCGGAATGATGTCGTGTGGAGGGCAGCCAGGATCGTGAGGGAACTGAAGGTGGTGTCATACAACAACTGATCCTTACCCTGCAGAAGAGGATCATTGGGGAACATGAAAGTTGTCTGCAAGTATTTGAAAGGCTGTAATATAGAAAAGGGATTAGACTCGGTCTGCTTGACTCAGAGAGCAGAACCAGAGCAATTGGAGGGAGCTGTGGAGAGACAGATTTCGGCTGAATGTGGAGAAATGCTTCCTAAGAATTTCGAGCTGTGCCCGAGTGGAAGAGGCTGACCCAGGAGATAGAGTGGGTTCCCCCTCACTGGAGCCTTTCAACAGAAACTAAATATTTGCTTGTTGGAATGAGTAGAGGGTCACAGGTTGGCCTGTGATTCCGACTTTCTAAGGATTTTGTGATACATCTAAACTTGGTAGGGTCACATCTGCTTTCGACTTAAGGCAACTCTCAAGACTCCTACTTAGCCAGGGCAAGATGCCCTCTGATAAAAGCAGAAACAGGGTTGGGCAATTCAGCTTAGCCTGTCCATTTCTTCAGCTGTTGAGGTGAAGAACAAAATCTAAGACAATCATAGAGCTAATGAAAACACTGCCTTGTTAACTCTCCTTCCAATGAGGAACCCACTTAGCCCATCACTGGCAATTCCTGACACTGATTGTTGCTTCTGTCCTGACTGGTTATGAAAGTCATCGATTTATTCTGAGACATTCTTCTAGAAGCTAGAGAAGAAATGATGAGAAGGCTATGGGCTCTCCTTTTGTAACCCACCTTTTTCTCCCAAACCTTTTTCTCAAAAAATTCCCCCAAGCTTTACAGTTCATTCCATCGCCAGTACTGGAAGGAAGAGTTATTTGCCCCCATGGCATACCAATACAGAACAATTTTATACCTATAGAACTATGAGATTTAGAGCTGAAAGGGGCCTTCAAGATTATCTGTCTAGTCTGACTGGTGCTGAAAGAGTTAAGGAATTAATCATAGTAATGACATGGTGCTCAAGGTTTATAGCAAGCTATCCTCAGTACAACCCTCTGAGAGAGGTAGAGATAGTGCTAACCCCATTGTATAGATGTGGAAACTGAGGCCCTAGGAGTCATTTGTCCTTGATCATATAGAGAATAAGGACCAGAATTCCAATGTAGGTCATCTGCCTCCATTTTCTAATCTGTTCTGAAACTGCCTGTACCTATGACCTTCCAAGTAACTTGGTTGGGAAATAATTCTTGGAAAAGGTACAATTTGATGCCTTTTTTTTGAGATCTAGGTGCATTCCCTATTGAGGGGTGAGTAGATATGAAGTGGTTAGCTTAGTGGTTCAAATTTTATGGACAAATCATCTGAGCTACCAAAACATTGCATGATTCCCTGGGGCTACGGTGTAGTTTAGCAGTAAAATGCCTGGCACCTAGTAGGTGCTTTATAAATGCCAGCTATCCTCACTCTAATTTTTGAAGTATAATATATCATCTAGCAATCTTTTACAGAGTATTTGGCAGGACTAATATGTCCAGCTTCGAGATCCTTAGAAGGGAAGGAAATGTCTGGTGTAGCAGAAAGAATACCCTAGAGCCAGAGTTCAAATTCTGCCCCTGCTACTTACTATCTGTCTGACCTTGGGTAGGTCACATCCTCATGTTCTTCTTCTTTGAAACAAAGGGATTGGACTATATGGTCTCTAAGCTCTTTTGCAACTTTAATTCTATAAAATTAAAATAAATAAATAAAATAAAATCCTATAAATCCTATAAAAGTTATCTGTGTAATCAACCCTTCTGTCACAGGGCTAAATTGAAATCAATCAAGAGAATGTCTCCCACACAGTTAGTGGCACAGACCCCGTCCACCCCAGGAGATACAAACCACTGGCTCCAAAGCTCACTTTGCAGATTGTGTTTAACATGAATGACCTTGTGGAAAGCAGACGTGGTTTTGTATTAAGCATGGAGAGCGAACACAGGGTCCTTCCTGACCTTCACTTCTTTTCCGAGGCAGCGGGCCAGCTGTCACTATTAAACAAACTTAATTTCATACAGTCTCATTTGTATTCCTCTGGACTCACATTTTATCCAAGGAAGATCTGAATATAGGATAGCACAGGGAGAGGGCTTTCTGTTTCACCAAACCAGAACAAGCCTTTTGGACCCTGCTTCTTTCCTGCCTCATAACTCTCTTCATTCACCCGAGGGAACAACAGAAGAAATTTTCCGATGGTGGCTTGCCTTGTTATTCTGATCCTTGCAGATACCATAGCTTAATGAGTGCTCACTACAAATGACTCAGGTAAACTTTGCCTTTGCCTTTCATAACCCTTTCAGCTCTGGCTGTTAGAAAACCTGAAGAAGGGATATTCTCGCTCCTCATCTCCGCTTCTCCCAGTCTTTACCTTCCAAGCTCTGGGTTGGCTCCTTCTCTATAGCCTTCCCAATGCCCATCCACCCAGTTAGGCATGCTAGCAAGTGTCTGAGGCCAGATTCAAACTCAGGTCTTCTGACTCTGCGTCACGTGCTGTATCCACTGAGACACCGAGCTAGCCTTGCTGGGAGTAACATTCACATCAACAAGATCACAGATCTACTGGTGTCTTGGATTTGTATCACCTCTGTAGAATGTAAGCTACCTGAGGGGAGGGACTATTTGTTACCGTCTTCACATTCACCTGTGTGTGTACACATATGTATGTATGTATGTATGCACATATTCATATATATGCACACAAACACATATATAACAAATGTTTTTTATACTGAATTGAATTGAAGGCTGGATAATGGATGGATGGATAGATGGAAAGATAGTTGGAAAAATCATCACCATTAAACTAATCAGGGCCTTCTGAAAATTAAGGGACATGACGGACATAGGATGGTCCTGAAAGAACATTAATTCTGATAGTAGCTGTCATAACTAGCCTTTGATTTACACTTAAAGTCTTTGTACTCATTTGATCCTCACCACCCCATGAGGCAGTGCTATTGTCGTGTCCATTTCACAGATGAGCAAAGAGAGGCTTAGAGACACCATGCCATTTGCCCAGGGTGACAGAGCTAGTAAGTATCTGGACACCACTGGGTCATACAGTTGATAGGAACTTGGATATGAAGTCAAGAAGGCCTTAGTTCACAGACAAGTATGATGGAAGGTAGAATGTGGCAGATGTAAAGTCACAATCCAGATACAAGAGTTCTTTCTACAAACATTTGAGGAGAACCAAAAGATGAAAAATGACATAACCAGCATCATATGTAGCACATTTTAGAGCAGGGATCTGAACCTTCATCTTCTGCCTCCACGATTCTCTCCTCCCGCAAGATATCTCTGTTTGGTATAATCAGAGATGTCCATCAGGAGTGATGGGCCGTGGACCTGAACTTGTCTGATAGGTTCTATGTTTTTGGAAAAGGAAATGGCAAACCACTCCAGGATCTTTGCTCAGAAAACCCCAAATGAGGCCACAAAGAGCTGGATATGACTGAAAACAACAAATAATTGTTTTAAAACTATTCTTATTTATAAAGATTTTTTTATTGGTTGGAAACTAGAGACCTTTCCTAGAACAATTTCACAGCTCTGAAGGTAGCATTTTAAGAATCATAGATAAACTTTCCAAAAAACATTATTTCCCTGTGCAAAGCAAATAGTTAATAAAAACAGATTTTCTACAAATTTGGCACCCACCCATATATATATATCAAGCTGTCAGAAGAAAAGTATTTTCCCAAGATGTGTGAAAGTAAGTCCACAGTCTGTCTTTACTTGAACTAAAAGTTCCACGAAAAGACAAGGTTTCTGTAATACTCAGCCTGCACCATCTAGAAACAAAACAAATATCAGATTTGGAACATTGGAAACATCCAATTAATGGGCTTAATATTGCTTTCAGAGAACAGGCCACTCCCCTACTCCAAAGCCTTCAATGACTTTCTATTATTTCCTATCAGATAAAATCCAAACCCCTTAGCTTGGCATTTAAATCCTTCCATAACCTACCTTTTGACTTCGCATGACTTGGAATAGGAAAGCAGATAGAGTTCTGGGAGGCCTGGGTTCAAATCTTGCCTGACGCTAACCATGTGACCCGGGTCAGACATGGACAATTCACTTCATTTCTCTGACTCTCAGGCAAATGCATTAGATTATAAATTATAAACAGGTCTTGGATGGTGGGAGTTTTCACACCAATGAAATCCCAAGTCCCTGACACATAAATGTATTAACCCTTTACAATTCTGTTCTAACCAAACTAGCCTACTATTGAGTCCCCGGAAGCTGGCATAGTATCTAATGCCTCCATGCATTCACATGGTCCGAGTACGAACACCCCTCTCAGAATCTGTCTCTTCTTTCTTCAAAGATCAGCTCAGAGGCCAGCCCCGAATCCCAGAGAATCCCTCCCTGATCCTCTCTCTCCCACGCGCTGTCTGGATCTCACCTTTTCTTCCCTCATACTCTACCATGAATCACATTTACGTCATTTTTCTTCAATAGAATGTACACTGTTTGAGAGCAGAAACCATGTGGTTTGTTAGTGGTGGCTTATCCATCTTTCTAGTGGTAGCACTTAGCAAGGGTGACTTCTTTTTTTGTGTTTGTGGTTTTTGCCTGGGTAGTTGATTTTATTGGCATAGAGATCTCATTGGTTTGGAAGCCCCTTATAATTAATGCAGATCTGCCCATAATTCATAGCTTTAGAGAGTTGTTTAGGGGTCACTGAAGGGAGAAGCAACTTTCCCACGGTCACACAGTTAGTCTGTGCCAGAGGCAGCTTAAACCCAGATCCTCCTGACACCAAGATGAGGCCTCTGTCCACTACCCCACAATACCTCATTTTTAACATCTGCCTGTCTTACAATTTAAGAATACTCCTAAGCACAGAGCTACAATTGCCATGATACATTTTTTTTAATCCATAAGACAAAGAAAATAGAGATGAGATTAAAATTTTTATTTCCAAGTAAAATCACAATAAAATGTGTGTCAATTCATGCACTGGATCCTTTTAATGTTAATAAACATTTGTTGGATTTAATTCAATTATACATGCCTATTATACCTCGGGAAGGGCAGCATAAGGCAAGGGATGGCCTGCTAGGCTCTTTAAATGCTAGTTCCCAAACTTCAAATCCCACATCCAAGCCTTGCTAGCTATGTGGCAGTGAGGAAGCCATTCATTTTTTCTGATGACTCTCTAAGACTTATCTGGAAAGCAGTAAATGGGTTTACCTTTATTCCTATAGCTTCTCCCTTATCATATGTGCTTATATCACCTGTTCCTTGGAAATCTTTCCCCTTAGAAAATGGAATGCTTTCAGGAGAGATCCCATTCCATTGTATTAGAGAACCTCCTTGTTTTCTCACTACCATTGTCTTTGTTCAGTTAATATAAGTTGATATGATATGATATGACACAATAATAAAATATAATGTAATATAATATTCAAACAACTCTCTAAAGCTATGAATTATGGGCAGATCTGCATTAGTTATAAGGGGCTTCCAAATCAGGAAGATCACTACACCAATAAAATCAACTAGCCAGGCAAAAAC
The DNA here is from genome assembly GCA_028646515.1 of Pseudochirops corinnae. NCBI lineage: Eukaryota > Metazoa > Chordata > Mammalia > Diprotodontia > Pseudocheiridae > Pseudochirops > Pseudochirops corinnae. The sequence continues at coordinate 48,277,988 of CM053585.1, forward strand.
CTCAGTTAGACAGATGTAGGGAACTTGCAGCCTCAAAGCTACAAATTCGTCCTGTGAAGTTTGAATTCAGTCAAAGGGTTGCACTTGTGGATCTAGAAGGCCACATGTGGCCTTGCAGCAGCAGGTTCCCCACCCCTGAGCTGGAATAAGTTAACCTGTATCTTATTCTTAGTCTGGGACTTTGCAGATTTGTCAGATCATGACAACTCAGTGACTACTGATTGAGAAACTGGTCCTACTTGTCAACCAGAGAGAATTATAATTTGCTCTCTGTGGCTTGTAAGCGTGACCACAGCAAAGAATGGCTAAGCTCAACTGGCTTTACCCACTTACCTCCTGCTCACAGGTCTCTCAGTGGTTCAGTTAAAGCCCATTAAAGGAAATGATTGGTGCATCCTGAAGTCAAAGGGTTTCATCTTGCAAACGGCTACCCTCGTATAAAACATAAACACAACCTAGGATTTACTGCTGTTTCTCTGGTGAAGTTTACAACTGTGGTGCGTCAGACAGGGCACATGTTTACAAAGCCTTGGACCAGAGATAGCCTCATGTTGGGGCAAACACATTGGAGTTTGGAACCTGGGCTCAACTGTTAACTCACTGTCTGACCCTGGGCAGACCCCTTCATTTCACTGGGTCTCCCTTTCCTCATCTGCAAAATGGTGGTGGGCCACAAAATGAGATGGTACTTAAGAACCTCCTTATTCCTTTTATGTAACACGTTTGATGGAATGGATTCCAGAGCATCATCGAAAGTGCAACTCTATGAAGTGGTGCAAATATTTCTGATCTCCTTTTTTACAAATGAGAAAATCAAGGCTCTGGGAGGTTGTGACTAGGTCATAGTCACATAGCAAGTGTGAGAGCCAAGACACATGCCTAGATCTTCTAATTCCAAGCCTGGTGCCCTGTACTGTGCTACTCACCAATCTCCTTCCTTCCTCTTCCTTCCTTCCTTTGCCTCTTTTGCTTTTCCAGTGACTTCTCCTACCCACCCATCAATCCATCTTCATTCCACTCAATCAACTAGTAGCACAGTAGACAGAACACTGGCTGGGCCTAGTCGGGAAGACCTGAGTTCAAATCCTGCCACAGACTCTTACTAGCTGTGTGACCCTGGGCAAGTCACTTAACCTCTGCCTTAGTTTCCTCAGCTGTAAAATGGGGGTGTTAATAGCACCTACCTTCCAGTGAGGATCAAATCAGATAAAATTTGTAAAGTGCTTAGCACAGTTCCTATACTAAGAGTACACAGAGTAGGCACTATGTAAACGCTTATTCCCTCTCTCCCCTCTTCTTCCTGCAGGGAGCACTGTAGCTTTGGGGAGCAGCTGTAGGCACTAATTGAGGGGATAGTAGGAGAGAATGATAGATAGCACCCCTTCTGTCTATAGGGTGGTAGGGAGGAGTCAGCCAGAACCCCAGGGGAGGGGGGGAGAGACGGGATGAGCAGAACTGGGCCAGGTCATAGCTCGGGGACAACAGGAGGGACCAAGACTAGCATATTCAGTCTTAGGACTCTCTGAGGTGTGACTGCTCAGTTCCTGGACACTCTCAGTTAGAAACTTGAATGGAAATGAATGTTCTGCAAAATATTCTCACTACTGAGGTTTTTCACTGTTACAGTTGTGGTGATTGATACGTCTGATACATCATCATCAAGGACTTTCTTAAATTTACCTGAAGGCCTAAAAGGTTGATCAGGCTCAGCAGCCTCAGTGAAAACTCGTGTAAAGCCAGTGGCCTTGCCCAACCCCCTCCACAGAAATGGGAGTCGGGCTTCTTCTTTTTAGACTCCTTTAATGTCCTTCTCAGAGAGCTCCTTAGTAATCCTTCTTCAGAATGCAGCAAATACAGTAATAATGCAATTGTCTCCTGATGAAGGGGCAGATTGTCTGGGAAGTTTTGTTTTGTTTTTCCATTTTCTTAATCTTGTAATTGAACAACGTATGTGATGACGTCCTAGTTGACACAACCCCTCACCTTTTATGTATACTTACTTATACATCCAGTCTGACACCAAGCCTTAAAACTAGAATATTCCTCTCCCATGATCTAGGCAAGGTATGAAATATAGATATGAATCTGTCAAGGTTTGGAAGCATTAACACCTACTGTCATGATCACCAAAACGATTTTTTCCTTCATGGTCCCGGCCACCTCCTCCATGATACCCTCTCTGATTCTCCCATTTTCTAAAACATTCCAGAGTTAAATATATCATCTTTCATCTACCATTTTTATTATTCACACAAATTCATTTCAATTAAGTTAACATTCATTAAAACAGGCAGGAGCTTGATTAGTCCTGTATTTACTTAATGGGTTTCATTTTTTAAAATAAGGACAGCATTATGGGCCTAAGAAACGCTCAGTAGATATTAATTAATGAACCAGATTCTCCCAAATGTAAACCACATCCTGAGCATAAATAAAGCACCTTTCCTTGGAAGGCCTCAAATTGGGACAACATCCTTGTGTCCATAATAACAGCTGACATTTATAGAGCTAGTAGAAATTACTGCTTCCATGTATGAGTGTCCTGAAAGGATTTGTATAATTTGCGAAACACTAAAATTACTCCCAGGGCAAATAGAATATGCTTCTGTGGTAATGGGTTTATAGGATTTAAATCCAGAAGACACATTAGAGATCATCTTAGAATATTGAATTTTGATTCAAGGAGATCTGGGTTCAAATCATGCTTCATATACTCACTAGAGGTGGTGGTTATTCATTCTTCATGTTCTTAGAGGAGCAATGACATCATAGGTGATGTCTTGACTTGTGAGTGAACTGGATTTAAGTGAGTCATTTAAGTTTCCTGAGTCATCAAAGTCCAGTGGCAAAAAAGTCAGGACCACTAGTGATGGCCTGGGATGCAGTGGATAACATCGGTGTCTTTGATGCCAGACCAAGTTCTAGGGCTCCAGAGGCCTGCTTCAGTCACCTTCGTGGCCATTGTAACAAATTGTTCTCATCTACTCTCATACTAGAGGTATGACCCTGGACAAATCACCAAGCTCTCAGCCTCAAATCCTCATCTGTAAAATGCAGTGTGGGGGGAAGGGGGTGATAATAACCATAGCATCTGACAAGGTTGTTATAAGCTCATAGAATTAGCATCTTAAGGGACCTTTGAGGCCATATATGCCAACCTCCACACTTTGAAGATAAGGAAACTGTGACCCAGGGAGGTTAAGTCACATGCCCAAAGCCATCTAGGTAGCAAGGAACAAGGATTCAACCCAAGATCCTCCATCCTAAATCCAGCAACCAGACTTTCCACAGCCTTCCTTGTCAAAAGAATCAGACTAGATAGTGTAGGGAAAATGTTTCCAAAACCCTCAATTCTTGCAAAGAGGTAGCTACTGTCATTATTAATGAGGCTTCTGTAGTCTCTATGCTTTGAGGTGAGACTCTGAACCACTTCAGATGGAAAGATTCAATTATTCAGCACTTAGGGCAGATTCACCCTAAATCCCTCTCTGTCCATCATACAAGATGGAAGGCCTACCTCAGTCCCATTCACTCAAGTCCCATTGGTTTGTTATAATTATAATTTGTAGACTTCATAGATAAAGGTAGGTTCTGTTTCTAGGAGAAAAACCTTATTAAGAGTCCAAAAATTATTCTGACTTTTCTCAGAATCATTTTGTGGCCACTTTGGGGGACTTCGATGATTTGACTTTTTTGTCTTCACCAACATTAATTGAAGCAGATATTTTAAGGGCAGGGACTAGTTTTTACCTTTCTTTGTTTCCCCAGCACTTAACACAGGGATTGGCACATAGTAGGTACTTACTGACAAACCGATGACTGACTTTGGCAAGAAATAAAAATCTACAATTAATTAAGCTACTTTGTTTTGTTTTGCAGTGAGGATTTTTGTTTTGTTTTGTTTTGTTTTAATAACCCACCATGTTAAGGAAACAACAGACATCTAAACTGTTTTATTCACGTAAAATTATGTTTATGTTTTCTGGAAGTTTATATAATTATAACAATTATGCTAACAAAACAAGCATGGATCTTTAACAGTTTTTCTTTAATTAAATGTGGGTTTCTCTCAAAACAAAAATTAAACAGACCGCTGCTACGAGGAAGGCAACTGTGAGACACTTTCAATGTTGCATTAGGCAAAAAGCTGAGGTTTTATCTTCTGTTTTCTGTTAACTCATAGTTTTATAAAGGACTGACAATCTTTTCTGGTTTGTTAGCTTTTAATTTCCCAACTGACCTAACAGTATCACAGCATGTCAGAGAGTGGGAGGGATTGTAGAGAGTATCTAATCTAATCCCCTCCTTTAACAGAGAGGGAAACCGAGGCACAGAGAAGGCCTTCCAGTATTACAGCATGAATTACCCTAAAAGAAAAAGGCATCTTTAACACAAGCACAAAAGAGTATATTCTTGTTGAAATCTGGCTTGCCATCACATGCAATAGCTTCTGAGAAATCCAGATGTACAGTGCTCCGATGTGACCTTTTTAAAAACGACATCAGCAAATATTTTTTTGAATGTTTGCCCTTTATCCCTGAAATGTATTATAATGAGTATTAAAGAGGGATAATTGTTGGATACTTATGTCATAACCAACTCTTCTTTAGCAGTTAAGGACTGGCCCTGATACCAAATAATAAGAAAATTAGCTGGAGATATTAGGGGGCCTACTGTGACCTATTTCTATTTATAACATTTTTCTTTAAAAAAAAAAAGTGCCAGGAATATATAATTAGAATTTATGATTCCCTATTCCATTATAATATTTTTAGCTTTCACATGTATTAAAGCTACCTCAATGTAGTTTTATAACAGAAAAAGTATCCCCCCCCCCCCAAATTAATTATTTTAAAAATCACCATGATCAGCACACCAGTTGGAAAATGAAGCCTGATCCTATGGTTTACACACACCCTAAATACCATTCTGAATGCTTTAAACCATGGTGATATTTAACCACCTAAATTATTTGGAAAGCAGAGACTGTATTTGCCTTATTGAGATGCCATGACCCATGAACTCATCACCTAATGTCCAACCAGCTCGTCACCTCTGTTGTAATTAACTGTGCTGGTCCTCAGATAGCAAACACAAGACCTTTGCCAGCTCTGTAGACCCCACCGGCGTTTATACTCCGCTGTATGTAGAGACTTGGAGAATGCACCCATACCACAATGAGACATTGGAATAGGACTTTTCTATGGGTGTGATTCAGTGAAATAATGGATTTAAATAATAATTTCATAGATTGCTATATATGCCACAGAATGGTATAGTCATTGGATAGGAAACAGACACAAACGAAGCTGAAGGAGTATCTAGTATATCAGATTACAGGGTAAGGCTCCCAAAATACCTTGCAAGGCTAAAACATTGGGTTGAATCTAAGGAAAAAACCAATGAGAACAAATGTATACTTGAATTCCAAAAATCATCTTCAAAAGTACAAAATGGGGCAGGTCGTCTTTGGTAGACTTCGAGTCAGCACTGGGATATGGGAGCCAAGAAACTAATGTGATCTCATATCCTGTTAAAAGAGGCCTAGTGTCCAGGGCTCAGAAGATGAGGGTCCCACTGGACTTCACCAATGGTCAGACTCCATCTGCAGCATTAAGCTCTTCTCTGGGTACCACACTTTAGAAAGGTGGTGGTCTATCCAGAGAATCCAGACAGAAGGAACCCAACATAGAGAAGGGACTTTCCTTCTTGTCATGTGAGGATCAAATGAAAGAACAAAAGATATTTAGCATGGAGAAGGAAAAGAAGTCTTGGAGAGAACATGATGGCTTTCTTTAGGATGTACTTGAAGGGTTGTCTTCATGTCAAACAAGGATTAGATTTATTCTGCTTGGTCCCAGAGAGCAAGGAGTGATTGGGAGAAATTGCTAAGGGTAAAATGTAGTTGTTATGAAGATAAAGCTTCTCAACACTTAGAAATACTCAAGGTGGGATGGGCTCCTCAGGAGACTGAGTTCCCCCTCACTGGGGGTCTTCAAGCAATGACTAGAAGAGCATCCATCACGTATGTTCTGGAGGAGAGTCACATTCAAGTGTGAGTTCAGGGAAGGGTAGTGTGGTGTTGAGGACAGAATGCCAGATTTGGAGTCAGGAGGACCTGGTGTGGAAATCCACCTTGGATGACTCACATGACCTTAATGGGTTGGTAGAGCCAAAGAAGTCATTGCCTAGTGTGTAACCAAGTTACGTCTCAGCTTTCACCTCTATAAAAGAGACGTAATAAGACTTGCAGAATCAGCCTCCCCATGTAGCTGTGAGGTTCCCATGCTAGCATGTGGAGTGGACTTTGGAGGCCTCAAAGTACTAAGTAAACAGCAGCCATTGTTACGGGCAGAGACATAACTCCAAAGTGGAGGCCTGGACAGATGGGTTAGAATGGCAATGAAAAGAGCCCTGAATTTGGAATCAAGACCTGTGTTCGAGCCCTATCTCCCCAGCTCAAAAGCTGAGTGTTGTTGTTCAGTTGTGTCTGACTCTTCATGGCCCCATTCAGGGTTTTCCTGGCAAAGATACTGGAGGGCTTTGCCATTTCCTTCTCCAGCTCATTTTATAGATGAGGAAACTGAGGCAAACGGGGTTAAGTGACTTTTCCAGGGTCACACAGCTAGTAAGTTTCTGAAGCTAGATTTGAACTCACAAAGATGCATTTTCCTGACTCCAGGCCTGGTGCTCTACCCACTTTGCTACTTAGCTGTCCTATAACTGTGAAGGCCTTGGCAAGTGACTGCATCTCCCCAAGCCTCAGTCCTTATCTGTGAATCCTCAAATGGAGATAATCTTGCCTACATTGCAAGAGATCTTTTACATAAAGCAATTTGCAAACTATGAAGTTAATTGTGAGTTAATAATTTATGAAGAACTTTTGTGAACCTATTTAAAGTGTATCTACACACTGGGGTGGGGAGGGGAGGAATCCACTTAGTAACCATCTATTTGACTGAATTCACCCCTCCCCTAACAAAACGACAACAACAACAGTTCGTGTTTTGGAGATGGACCCTTAGGTTTAGCTAAAAGGCAGTTTGCCACAGAAGAGAAAGAGCTGGCCTTGAAGTCAACAAGATCTGAGTTCAAATACAGCCTCTGACACTTCCTAACTGTGTGACCCTAGGCAAGTCACTTTAAAAAAAAATCTCTGTTTGCCTCAGTTTCCTTAACTATAAAATGGGGAATAATAATAGAACCTATCTCCCAGGGTTATTATGAGGCTCAAATGAGATAATAATTATAAAAAACATCTAGCACGGTGCTCAGTGCATAGTAGACACTCCAAAAATGCTCATCTCCTTCCCTTTTGAAGGATAAGGATATGTCATTTCCATTGCTAAGATTCTACAGTATGCATACTCCCTCCATCTTCTCTGGTGCAATTCTGAGGAGCAGCCTCCCAGCTGCTCCACCCAAAGAAACTCCTCCCAACGTTCTGGATGTCTCCCTCTCTACTCACAGCCATTGGCAGATATCAGTATGGTATTTGGGCTAGACCTCTTCCTAAGAATGATCAATGTATGTTACCTAGCTTCTTTCTTGGCAATCTAGATTTGCATTTCCTTTAGCCACAGCACAAATATCAAATCCCAAAATTCAAATAAATTGGTGGATTCCTCTCGGACAACCGACCGCTTACAAAAGTCATTGACCTAATTGGCACTGGAGTGAATCTAAGGTAGGGAACACCCCAACCTGCTAACAGGCCAAGTACTCCACAATGTGACCTTGGTGAGGAGGATGTCAGATGCCAGGAATTCCGTGGGCAGATCAAACAGAAGTCATAATTGTTCCTTTGACCTAAAGCCTTAAGCAATGATCAGGAGAAGAGAAATGGCCCATGTTCCTCTTTGATACAGGAAGGGGTCCTGGAAGGAACCTGAACCCTGGAGTTAGACCCAAGCTTAAATCCTAACCCGATACTGTTTCTGACCAGGATAACTTTAGGCAACTTATCTCTGCACGCTTCATTTTTCTCCTCCGATATTGAAAGGGTTTATCCTGCATCATCTCTTTGGTTTCTTCCAATTCTAACATTCTACAGTATAATAGATCCTGGGATATTCCATCAGGGCCTAGGCTAAATCACACTGTACATGTGTCTGTGCCCATATATTCATAGCTAGGTGAAACCTATTCAAAATGAATGTCCAAGGCAGCATGAATGGGCCCCCTCCAGGGCTGGTATGGAGAGAGGTGGGTTCATTTCCTCTGCTTTTTTCCTGATGGTATGTTCTAGAGTCCTGAGTTCTAGTCTTGATTTTTTCATTAACTTGCTGTATGACCCTGGGCCATTTAATTTCTCTCTCTAAGACTCAGTTTCCTCATTTTCATTTAGAATGTCTATGGGGGTGGGGAGGGAGACCTGGAAAAGTAAACATATAAAGAAAAATTTATCACCAGCTAGTTATCTGGAAACGAAAATAATAATACTTGTACTGACTAACTTAATAAAGTTGTCTCTCTGAGACTCAGTTTCCACATGTATAAATTGGAGACAATATTGCTTGGGCTACATACCTCCCAAGATGTTGGTAAAGAAGGCACCATTGGAAACCTTAAATAAGTTCGGAATGTAATTCATAACTATCATCATTCTCTTTGTTATTTATTATTATTATTGCTGTTGTAACCCACTAAAGTTTAGAGCAATTTGGAGAGGTAGGGCAATTGGGGTTAAGTGACTTGTTCAGGGTCACACAGCTAGTAAGTATCAAGTCTGAGCTCATATTCAAACTCAGGTCCTCCTGACCCCAGGGCCAGTGCTACAACAAAAAAATTTAGCAAATTTATAGCGCCACCTTCTCCACATCATGCTTCCTTGAGTCCCTACTCCTGTGCCAGTGGAGCAGAGATTCCCAAAATTCAGGGTGCAAGGCATATAACCAGGAAAAGAATCAGAAAGGCAGCTATGTTTTAGTGTCTGTCTTAAAGTTCTGACCTCTAAAAATCAGTTGAGTGTGGGGTAATTGTGAGTGACACTTTCTACTCAATTCTGCATGGTGGAAAGCAGCTAGGAGTTAGGAGAGCTGGGACTGACTCCTAACTCTGTTGCTGCCTCACTCTGTGACTTTGGACGAGTCACCTCTCTCTGCGCCTCAGTTTCCCCATATGATGGCATTAGACCCAGGTCACAATCAATCATGACCTGACTCCCAGGTTTCAAAGTAACAGCAGAACCTCACTCATGTCTCTTTAAAGGGCTACGTGGGTAAAACAAGCCTTGTTCCACCTCAAGAAGCTGAGGGAACCATTCAGAGGAGGTGTTTCCTATGTCTGAGCTCTCAGACACTGGTTAAAAATGAGCATCTGGGAAGAGATGAAATGTATTTAAAATGCCCTCAAAATCTGGCATTTGTAGACACATTTGGGAAGTGTGTTCTGAAGGTACCACCCACAAGTGTCCCTAGCCCAGAGCAGCCCTGGGCCAACACAAACATCCATTCGTTCTGAGACCAGCCACTCCCACCTCTCTCCATTTGGCTTTAGAGGCATTTATTCTCCCGGGTTCCTCTAGGGCTGGCTATTGGCTAAGCTCAAAGAGGCCACAGAAATATCTGTTCAAGTGCCTGAAAAGGGGTTCCATTATTTCCTCCACAGCACACAGTTCACCACTTCTTCAAGTTGGATTTTCAACTCCAGTGACCTTCCTTCCCAATGGCAATCACAGCCAGGGTCTAAAGGAGGACTCAGCAGCAGCATGATGGTTTATGCCTTTATTCCCATTCTCTCCTCTCTCCTCTCTCCTTCTCCTTCTCCTCCTCCTCCCCCTCTTTTTCCTCTCTCTTTCTCCCTCTTCTCTCTTTCCCCCCATCTCTCTCTCTCTGGTCTTGTTGTCGAAAGCCTTGCATAGAAGTAGATGCAAATTATCCTGGTTGTCTGCCTGGCCTGTTCCATGCTTGGCAGCAGAGAGGGTGTTGAGAGAGATGAAAATACTCATTCCTCAAAGGATTTAAATAAAAAAAACAACCCCAAGATGCTCAGCCCGATCAGGGAGTCGCCTGCTCACAGGAAGGGACAGACTGGCACCATCATCACTGTACTGTTTTTGCCAGAATCCCCATAAGCCTCAAAGGCAAACTAATAAGTGAAAATGCAAGTGGCCTTTAAACCATTATCGTTGTTAATGATGGCTACTAATGTTAGTAGTTAACTTTCATGCCATTTGCCCCCTTCTGAGTCAGAATGTCATCTTCTGGTTACGCTGAGAAGGCCTAAGTTTGCATAATGAGGTGATAATCGCTAACTTAACACACTTCCCTCAGACTTTGGGTAGGACTTAAGTTTAAGAAACTGGGGCTTGGGAGCAGCCAGGAGACTACCCGGAAGAATCCTGGGCACAGATGTTTCCAGCCATAGTTCCTTTCAGGCTGATCCATTAAGACATAGAGTAGAACAGAGCAGAACAGAAAAGTCAATAGACATTTATAAGGCGCCTACTATGTGCCCAGCACTATAGAACATAGACTACCATATATAAGTGCCATACACATAGAGGGAAGAAAGGTAGTCAGTCCCTGCTCTCAAAGAGCTTGCCGTGTGATGGGGAAAGATAACACAAAAGGGGAGGAGGAGGGACAAGTGAGAAACACAGTGGAGAAGTTCCAAGGTGGACAGGCCAGTTGGGAAACAGAATAGAAAAAAAATGATAGGATGGGGTGGGCTGTTAGAGCTCAGCAAAATCTCCAACCTCCTCATTTTACATATGGGAAAACCGAGACCTAGAGAGGTCCAGTGACATCCCCAAGGTCACACAGCTAGCCAGTGACAAAGCTGTAACTTCTGACTTCCTGACAAAGCTGGATCTTCTGACTTCCGACTCAGAAATTTTAGCACTTTCTGGCCCACAAACTTCACCACTGATCATAAACCATTTCCTGTCTCCTGAGCATAGTTTATCTCTCCCTTCAACAAATCAATGAATTTTTATGAAGCACCTTGTTGGTGTTGTTCAGTGGTTTTTCAGTCGTGTCAGACTCTTTGTGACCCCATTTGGGGTTTTCTTTGCAGATAATGAATGGTTTGTCATTTCCTTCTCCAGTTCATTTTACAAGTGTGGAAACTGAGGCAAACAAGGTTAAGTGACTTGCTCAGGGTCACAAGCTAGTAAATATTAAGCACCTACTATTCATAAAAAATTCTGCTAGAAAGTGAGGGAAGAAAAAAGTGGTGGAGAGGAGGCAGAGTGTCTCTGACCTCCAGGATCTGTCAGGCTCCTAGAAGAGCCAAAAAATAAAGATAAATACATCTAATGCCAGCTAGAACAGCATATTTAGGTAAAGGCAGTACAAAGTGCTGAGAGAGACAGAGACAGAAGGAGGAAGGGGGGGGAGAACAAGAGAGAAAGAGAGAGAGAACAAGAGAGAGAGACAGAGAGAGAATGAGAGAGAGAAAGGGAGGGAAAGAGGGAGAGGGAGAGAGGGAGAGAGAGAGGAGAGGAGAGGAGAGGGGGAGAGAGAGAGAGTGAGAGAGAGAGAGTGAGAGAGAAACAGAGAGAGAGAGGTGGAGAGAGAGAGAGAGTGAGAGAGAGAGATGGAGAGCGAGAGAGAGGAGAGAGAGATGGAGAGAGGGAGAGAGGGAGGGATAGAGAGAGAGATGGAGAGAGAGAGAGAGGAGAGATGGGGAGAGAGAGAGAGGGAGGGAGAGAGAGAGGGAGAGAGAGGAGAGAGAGAGATGGAGAGAGAGAGGAGAGAGAGAGGAGAGATGGAGAGAGAGGAGAGATGGAGGGAGAGAGAGGAAGGGAGAGAGAGAAAGGGAGAGAGAGAAGAGAGAGAGAGAGGAGAGAGAGAGAGAGTGAGAGAGAGACAGAGACAGAGAGAGGTGGAGAGAGAGAGAGAGAGAGAGATGGAGAGAGAGAGAGTGAGAGAGAGACAGAGACAGAGAGAGGTGGAGAGAGAGAGAGACAGTGAGAGAGAGAAATGGAGAGAGAGAGAGAGAGAGAGATGGAGAGAGAGAGAGAGAGGAGAGACGGAGAGAGAGAGGAGAGATGGAGGGAGAGAGAGGGAGGGAGAGAGAGAGTGAGAGAGAGAGAGAGGGAGAGAAAAGAGAGAGAGAGGAGAGAGGGAGAGAGAGAGAGAGGGAGAGAAAAGAGAGAGAGAGGAGAGAGAGACAGAGACAGAGAGAGGTGGAGAGAGAGAGAGTGAGAGAGAGAGATGGAGAGAGAGAATGAGAGACAGAGACAGAGAGAGGTGGAGAGAGAGAGAGTGAGAGAGAT
>CM053585.1:48290710-48307087 GCA_028646515.1 Pseudochirops corinnae
GAGAGAGAGAGAGAGAGAGGGAGGGAGAGAGGGAGAGAATGAGGGAGGAGGAAGGAGAGGAATAGGGAGAGAAATAATATTATTTCTATTTCAGCACTTCAAAGAGTTACAATTTTTATATAGAACTTTAAATTTGCAAACTATTTTCCTCCTGGAAGCCATTATTAGAATAATAACCTCGGGGGCAGCTAGGTGGCACAGTGAATAGAACACTGTCCCTGGAGTCAGAAGAACCTGAGTTCAAATTCTGCCTCAGACACTTGACACACTTACTAGCTGTGTGACCTTGGGCAAGTCACTTAACCCCAATTGCCCTGCCTTTCCCCTCCAAAAAGCAAAAAAAAAAAAAAAAAGAATAATAATCTCTCCTAAATGGGTCATCGGATGACAAATTTTAATTTTACAATAAGGAAACTGAGGCACAGAGGGGTTAATTGGCAAACCAGCTATTATTATGAGGATAAAATGAGGTCATGAATATAAAAGTACCTTGGAAAAGTTGAAAGCTCTGTTCCCATGTCAGGTATTACTTGAAGTTACCATATGAGTAACTGGTTCATTTGGGGGGGTTAATCTTAGGTAGAGACCTTGGCAAAATTAGCTGGAGTATTTTACTCCCCGGGATGCTATATATAATGTTGCTAACATTTGCATAAGGCTTCTCAGTGGAATGTGTTCAAGGAGTTCAGTGAATTCAGTGAAAACCAATTGGTTCTGGGGTCTGGGCCACTGTTAGCTTTTGAGACACTGCCCTCTTGTGCTCTGTAAATGGCCAACTGTGTAGTCGTCTCCCTGCGGGAATCACACAACATCTCAACCATGAATGACAGCCTCTGCCAAGCTTAAATCTGCTATTTAAGCAAGTGCCTCTCTATCTCTACTGCTGTTACCCGAAGAGAAGAGTAACGGGAAGACCGGTGGATTCCAACTCCTTCTCTAAAGACGGCAGGTTCTTATTTCTGAGCATTTTCTATTTGGGGGAGGAAGAGGGATAATGATGATGAGTTTAGATGTAGTGGCAATAGGCTAAGAACTGCCTAAGATTATATTCAGATATGTTTGGCTGACAAATGAATTGTCTGATTAAATTCCTCTCTTTTAAAATTTCTAATTCATGGCTAGTAGAATTGTGCTGTTGTTATTTTAGGAGAGAAAGAGAAAGCTTATAGCATAGGAGAGAATACCTTTCCAAACAAGTTTTTAGTGTTTAAAAAATGATATTTTAAAAGTTTACTGAAATTTTAAGGTTCGAAACATACAGAGTACGTCCCTTTGAGGAAGTCCAGTTTATTCCAACTCATAACTAAAATGCTATTTTCTGTTCATTTAAGTCTGTTTTGAACAAAGATATGACTTTATTTATAAGATGCATTTGGGGGATTGAGAATTGGAGGCAGGGAGATTGTTACTATTTAGAGCCAATTATCTAATGATATTGCTTGTAATGATGCTGAATCTGGCAATATTGTCTGGTAAGCTTCTCATAATCAACCAGCCCTACCAAAGATTCTTCCATTCCTTCAATGACCTGGAAACAAATAGTAATGTTCTAGTGGTGCCAGTGATAGCAGCCTTTAGAATCTCAGGCGAGTCCAGTGCCTGGCTTCATCTCCTTACCCTCTATTCCAGGCTCCCCAGAACATGTGCCTGACTTAGGACAGGGAAGTGAGGGTTTGGCACCTGGGTACACAATCAGGAAATTCCAACTCAGGTGGCATATAGGAGGGTAGAGATCAGGACAGGGGACTAGATATAGTCAATAGAGAGCTGGACCTGAGTTCAAATGCTGTTTTGCACACTTACTATGTGAATGACTTTAGGAAAATCAATTAATCTCTCTGCATCTCAGTTCCTGATCTATAAAACGAGAGGATCCAGGTAGATGGCCCCTAAGTTCCCTGCCAGCTCTCTAGCAAAGATCCTAAGATCCTAGAAGATCTTGCAGCCAGATGGTATTAGCCATACCTGGCCAATGCCCCTGCAGTCATCCAGGATGGACACTGCAGCTTGGAAATTAACACTCTTAAAACACCCAGGGGTGGGGAACTCCCAGCCTTGAAGCCACATGTGGCCTTCTAGGTCCTCAAGTGCAGTCCTTTGACTCAAAGGGACACACTGGAGGACCTAGAGGGCCACATGTGGCCTCCAGGGATTTGTTTTATCAAGTTTGAATTCAGTCAAAGGGCTGCACTTGAGGACCTAGAGCAGTGGTTCTCAACCTCCTTAATGCTGCAACTCTTTAATACTCATATGTGGGCGTATCTGCATGTGGATGGTCCCACCTGGAGACAGATAGAGGAGTGGTGTCTCAGTTCCTAAGATCATCGGAAATATGTGTTTTCCCATGGTCTTAGGAGACCCCTGTTAAAGGGTTGTTTGACCCCCAAAGGGGATGCAACCCACAGGTTGAGAACTGCTGACCTAGAAGGTCACATGTGGCCTCAAGGCTGCAGGTTCCCCCTCCCTGATCTAGACCATTACAACTAGAAGTACCTGACCTGGCATAAAGATTGGGCAGCAGCTGGTGACAGCCAAGGTTTCTGACACTGTGGGGAAAACAGTAGGTAGGCTAAGACAATTTCTAGCCACATAAAGCTAGGTTCAAACAATATTAATAGATTACAAATAATAAGTATTTTCCCTACAACTTCACATCCTTGCAGCTGCGCAATGTGTCCCAGGCATGAGTGGGAGCAGGGCCGGGGGGAAGGAGAGCATGTTATATATGGCTGGTGGTGTCCGCCATCACCTGACCCCTGGCCTGTCCTGCTTATCACCACAGCTAAATGTCGCACAAACGATATTCTTTTGAAAGCATTTTATCTTTTGAAGTAGAACTACCAAAATAGTTCTCACTCCCTGAAATTATTTCCCATTCTTTATCTCCTCTGTAAATCATATTCATCTAGAGAGAAGTAACTGGGTTGTTATTCAGTCATTTCAGTCATGTACCACTCTTTTGGGGGTTTTCTTGGCAAAGAATAGTAAAGTAGTTTGCCAATTCCTTCTCCAGCTCATTTTACAGATGAGGAAACTGAGGCAAACAGGGTTAAGGGACTTAACAGGGTCACACAGCTAGTAAGCGCATGAGATCAAATTCGAACTCAGGTCTTCCTGACTCCAGGCTCAGCACTCCATCCACTATGGCGCCACCTAGCTGCCCTAGTGACATAGTGAATAGATAACTCACCTTGCAATCAGAAGACCTGGTTTCCAGTACTGCCTTTGAAACATCCTGACCATATGGCCTTAGACAAGTCACTTTGCCTCCATGCCCCAGAGAAGTTAACAATCTACATTAATGACTGCTCTCAGTTGGGTCTCCTCCTACTTGTCCCACCACTCTTCAGTTAACCATGGGCGTCCTCCAGGGCTCTGTCCTTCTATACTATTTCACTTGGTGATCTCTCCATCTCCCATAGATTCACCTATGATCCCTATTCAGCTGATTCCCAGATCCAGATATCCAGGCTTCACCTCTCTCCCCCAGGCTCTTGTCTCCAGCTGACTTTCAGACATTTAGAACAGCATCTTAAGCCCAACTTGTCTAGAATTGTTGTCATCATTACCTCCCACTGCCTCACCCTTTTCCTAACTTCCCTATTGCTATCTAGGGTACCACCACCCTCTTAGTCATGTGGACTGTCAACCTAGGGGTCATCCTCTATCTACTCCTCACTCTCGCCTTCACTCCCAAAGCCAGTCAAGGGCCAAATCCTCTTGTATCTGCCTTCTTATCTCTTGTATACACTCCCTTCTCTCCTCTGACACAGCCACTGCCCTGGTGCAGCCCTTTATTGCCTCAAGCCCGGACCACTGCAGTAGCTTGTGGGTGGGTCTTCCTGCCTCAAATCTCTGCCCACTCCAGCCCATCCTCCACTCAGTGGTCAAACTTATCTTCCTAAAGCACAGATCTGACCTTTTCAACAGTGCTCTCATTGTCCTGGCAAAGCCTTTGAACCCTTGTTATCACCCCCATGTCATGATTGGGTACCATTGGACTCTAATGAAGGTCCATATCAGAGAAGCTGGGGAGTCCAGAATAAAAGTTTACATCCCAGAATACTTAAGGAAGCATAACCTATTAACGAAAAGGCAACCTCACTTCTGTAAGGGAAAATCATGCCTGACTAATCTGTGAAAGATTTTCAAAGAGGTTAATTAAGCATGTGAACAAGGAGAGACAAGCGATTTGAATTTATAAAGGCTTTCAAAAAGTTTTCCTGGGATTCTCAGTGAGAGTCTATTTTGTAAACAGTCTGTCATCTTTGGGTTAAGGAGGAATATCTCAGACAAGTAAAAGGCCTGAAGATGGAATGAAACTCTAGGTAATTGGACCAGGAGACTATAAGCTCCCTGAGGCCAGAAACAATTTTTTTTTGTGTGGCTCCACAGCCTTGTTTTGTAGCCCCCGGACCATCCTCAGATTAGGCCCCAATAATCACCATATTTACAGATAGCACTGAGCAGTTTTATGAATGAGTGGGAAAATGGCAGAGGGGTTTCAATGTGGGCAACTGTGATGGAATGCATTAGGGAGAAATAATGCGATCTCTACTTCTACATACAATGAGAGGCCCCAAATTGTCATGTAGGTGGAGTACAACAAAACTGTTCTGGGAGTTATTGCTGTCTGCTGAAGGGAGTGTGTGGCTAGGGCCAGAGAGGCCAAGAAAATGTGGGGTACTGCAAGGGGAAGTCTTGGGGAACAACATGAAATCTTTGGTTCTACTTATATTTTGAGCTTTATTCTCTCTGTGCCATTCTTATACTAACCTTTACTGTTCAGTCATATCTGACTCTTCATGACCCCACGGACTAAATCATGCTAATACTGTCTATGAACTTTTCTTAGCAAAGATACTGAGGTGGTTTGCCATTTCCTTCTCCAGTAGATTAAGGCAAACAGAGGTTAAGTGACTTACCCAGGGTCATATAGCTAGTGAGTGTCCGAGATCACATTTGAACTCAAGTCTTCCTGACTCCAGTCCCAGTGCTCTGTCCTCTGAACCATCTAGCTGCCTTAAACCAACCTAGCTAAGTACTAAAAAAGGCTAGAAATATTCTTCAATCAGCAAAGACAAAAGCTGAAAATGGATAGAAATGAATTCTATAAAATCAAAAATTGAAAAAATGTGGACTTAATGAACAAATTCTAGAATATTAAGACTAAGGGACGTGTGAGTATTCATCCCCAGAGCCACAAAATTTGGATTTTAACTAACTACTAACCATGTGACCTTAGACAAGTTGCTTTCCTGGGTCTCAATTTCCTTATGCATAAAATGGGGAGCTGAGCCAAATGACTCTCCAACTCTAGAATTCCATGTTCCAGGGTCCTGTCTAGTTGTAAATCCTATGATCCTTCCAGTCATAGACTTAGACTTGCCCCTCCTCCAAATTTTCCCATTTGTGTGGAGAATGCTACCATACTTCCAGATCCAACCTCAGAATCGACCCTGACAGTTCTTACTCTCACCTTTCATACCCAATTTATTGCCATCTTATCCATTCTACTGGCAGCCAGGTGGCACTATGGTTAGAGTACCAGACTTGGAGTCAGGAAGATTTATCTTTATGAGTTCAAATCTGGAATCAGACACTTACTATGAGACCCCGGGCAAGTCACTAAACCTTGTTTGTCTCACTTTCCTCATCTGTAAAATGAGCTGAAGAAGGAAATGGCAAACCACTCCAGTGTCTTTACTGGAAAACCTCAAACAGGTTCATGAAGAGTCAGACACGACCGAACAACAATTGAGAAATCAATGCTGCTACTATAACCACCAGGTCATATCCTTATCGCTTCTTGTAAAGCCAGCAATAATAGCTTCCTGATTTAGTCTCCCTGTTCCTAGTCTCCCCTGTCTCCATCTTGTCAGTGTCAACTCCTCATTCTCACTCCACAGCCTTCCCCTCTGCTTAGCTTCCCTCTACTCTTTATATAACTTATACATCCCTAATTATTTACATGTTGTCCTCTCCACTCGAATGTAAAGTCCTTGAGGACAGGGACCGGTTTTGCCTTTCTTTGTGCCCCATCGTGCTTAGTACAATGTGCCTGGCACACAGTAGGCATGTACACAGTAGGCGG
Organism: Pseudochirops corinnae; assembly: GCA_028646515.1. Classification (NCBI taxonomy): domain Eukaryota; kingdom Metazoa; phylum Chordata; class Mammalia; order Diprotodontia; family Pseudocheiridae; genus Pseudochirops; species Pseudochirops corinnae. Next base: position 48,296,805 of record CM053585.1, read on the forward strand.
ATTATAAATGCTTGTCGACTGACTGATGTATGGGAAAGTCCATCCCAGTGCTAGTTCTTGTTCAATCATTTCAGATATGTATGATGCTTCATGACCCCATTTGGGGTTTTATTAGCAGAGACTACTAATTTGCAGTTTCCTTCTCCAGCTCATTTTACAGATGAGGAAATTGAGGCAAACAGGGTTAAGTGACTTGCCCAAGGTCATGCAGTTAGTAAGTGTTTGAGGCTGGATTTGAACTCCTGAAGATGAGTCTTCTTGACTTCAAGCTTGGTGCTCTATGCACTGCACCACCTAGCAGCCCCAAAGAGAGTAGGAAAATCAGGTGAAGATACTTGGGTAGTTGGTAATACAGAGATGATGAATGAGGTCTTGACTAGGGTCATGGCCACAGAAATGGGTGGAATGCTTTGCACCTTAGAGAAACTATAGAAGAATTATAGCAGAATGTGGTGACATTCATAGGATTTAGAGGTGGAAAGAGCCTTTAAAAAAAAATCCAGTCCAACCCTCTTGTTTTGTAGATAAGGAAACCCAATGAGTTTTGTTAAGTCCAGAGAGAGGTTAAGTGACTTCTGGGAGTTTGAGGAAGAGACAGGACTTTGTTTATCATCAAAGGATCAGAGATTTGGAGCTGGGCGTGACCTCTGAGGTCAGTAGTCCAACCCTCCCCTTTTCCAAATAAGGAAACTGAAATCCCAGAGGTTTTAGTGACATGCCCAGGAGAGAGATGGGGAATTCTGGCTTCAGTCCCATTCCTGTTCTGCTCTTCTCATCAGATCATTCCTTCCCAGGGAATCTGTTCCTCCTGAGGCATTCTCTCTGGCTTTCCACTCTCCCATTTAAACTGCCTCTCATGGATCCTGCTGTGGCTTTCAGGGCTCTGTTCAACTAAGAATAACAAACAAATATTTAAAGGAGTTGAAAGCAGGCAAAAAAAAAAACACATTTTATATGCAGAAAGTCTTAATAGCTGCAGTAAGACTTTGGCCCCATAACACTTGTGAAGTACAGCTATTAATCATTCCCATTTTACAGATAAGAAAACTGAGCCAGGGGTAGCTAGGAGGTACAGTGAATAGAGCACCCTCCCTGGAGTCAGGAGGACCTAAGTTCAAATCCAGCATCAGACACTTGACATACTTACTAGCCGTGTGACCTTGGGCAAGTCACTTAACCCCAATTGCCCTGCCCTCTCCCCTCCAAAAAAAGCAAAAAAAGAGAAAGAAAGAAAACTGAGGCTTCAGAAGGTTAAGTGACCTAATAGCTTATCGGTGTCAGAGGCAAGATTCATAGGTTTCCCCAGCTCTTCCTGCCTCCAACTCTGTTGCTCTGTCTGCCACACAATTCCTTACATGTGGGCAGCAGAGAAAGCTGGAAGCTTTTTATGCTGAATGATACTTTATCTTTGTTTTCACAAGTAATTTCGTATAATTTTTTTTTCTCATTTCAGATAAGGAATTATTAGTGATTCCCATTCTGAAGAAGGAAAGACTTCGCACCTTGGAGCAAACAAAGAATTCTTCTTCAGGTAAGTTATCTGTCCTTTAAGAACAATTCCCAAGTTCTCAAATTGCAAAGAATCAGACAGAAGTATGATGCTGTTCATTCAGTTGGGTGCTTCTCTGCCAAAAGAATCCTAAGAATATCCACGAGAAACAGTTGTACTAGGAATATGTATGTTGATGACTGCTACTTTCCTAATTTAATAAGGTGCAAAGGGACAGACCTTTCTGAGAGATTGGCAAGATTTTTGAGAGATTGAATAAGAACCATGAAATTGGTCCTTCCAAGAATTTCCAGCTTCAGCTTCATGATACTAAAAAAGCATGATACCTGTTCAGCTATTTTTATGAGCTCATGTGTGTGCCTCCTAAAGAATGGGGGCTTATTTTCTTAAGTTCCTCTCTGGAGCCATGTGAGATGCAGATGACATGCTGGAAAGAACCTTTGGTTTGCCATCAAAGAAGCCTGGTGATCTTGGATCACCTTGGTCAACTCACTTCCCTTCTCTAACCTCAAGTATCCTCATCCAAAAAAATGAGATGTTGGACAAGAATGATTTCTACTGTCCTACCCAGCTCTAAATCCATGACCCTATCTATGGTCTTCTGATGTGCTATTTCCCAAGGAAATCAAGGGTCGGAAAGACATGCCCAGGATGAGGGAGGGTGATCACATCTATTCATCTAAAAGTTCACACCTACCTAAATTATTTGAATTATTTCAAGATTTCACAAAGAGAATTCATAATACGGTAGATTTTCTATCCTGGTTTAATTTTGGAAAGGTGAAAAATTGGGTCTTTTTGACAGATTAATGGCAGCATTTTAAAATTATCTTCTAGTTCATGATCGGAACCAGAGCTGCGATTTCATTGACATAAGGAACTCTCTCTATTGGTATAGGTCAGAACCTTTTCTGCAACTCTAGTTTAGTGTGGAAATGTGAAACAAGGGGCTGATTAAGGAACCAGATCAAAATGTAATTGGGAAATACTTAACAAGATAAAAATACAAGAGGACACAGATAATATTAATATGTGGTTTTCTAAGTCAATATGGGGCCCACAGGAATCCTTCTGTACAACTCAGTGGTCCCCATTTCAATCTGAGTTTGACACCACTCTTCTAGGTAACTCCCTACACCAGTGGTATAAAATTCAAATAGAAGCAGAGGCCATTCAACCTGTACAAAGTGATCTCTGTGGGCTCCATATTGACTTAGAAAACCAAGCATTAACATTATCTATTCTATGTTATATTTTGATTTTGTTACGTATTCCCAATTACATTTCAATCTGATTTAGTTTACCCTGGTGAGTTGCTGGTCCCATGTGGTGTGTTTGACACTTCTGCACTAGAGCAATGAGTAGTTAAGTGACTTGTCTAAGGTCACACAGTCGTAAGAAGAACTTGAATTCTAGTCTTCTTGTCCCTAAAGCCAACTGTCTATCCAATACACTGTGCTGCCTCTCTGCTATTTAGTAGGAGTGAACAGACTGGTCATGGGGTGAAATCAAAAGATAACAGGTGGGCAGCCCACAGATTCCACTAGTGTTCTCTCAACAATACAAGAAAGCAAAGAATGAGTCCAGCAGCCTGGGTGGAGCCCCTGCAGTGGCCTAAAGGATCTGGACAAATGTCGCACTGGATGGGCAGGCATGAATGTAACGGTGCACTGCACAAGGTGCCAAGGGTTTGGATAATTGCTAAATTTTCAGTGTGAGCATTTATGCCTTGCAAAGCCACACTTTGACTTATTGTTTTGTTGATTGTCTAGATTTAAGATAGTGGTGGAGAAAGTGTGAATAATGAAGATTAAACTTAAAAGTATACATCATGCATATGTCACCCCCCAGTCAGTTGTTAAACATTTACTAGCACATACTCCTGCATGAATAGTATAATTCATGTTAATTACATCATAGACCCACCTGATCACTAAATAATTTAGTGATGCAGAACTTTTAAGAATTTTAGTCAATCAGTAAGCATGTATTAAGTACCTGCTGTATACTAGACAATGTGCTTAGGGCTGGGAATACAAAGAAAGGCAAAAGATAGTCCCTGCCCTCAAGGAGTTCATGGTCTAACGAGGGAAACCACATGCAAATAACTATGTACAAACAAGATATAAAAGCGGGGTACACTGGAAATAACCAATGGGAGGAGTCACTCGCATTAAGCATTGGGAAAGACGTCTCAGGTGGGATTTTAGCAGGTCCGAAATGTTGTGTAACAATTGTTTTCTGTGAAGTTCTACATGGGAGTTCTGTTGGGATGGTTGATGTGGCTTCCATTAGTCCTTGTCTGAGTTTGTAAGCAAGGGATGTAAAGCCTCTCATGACGCCAAGAAATCCCGCCATTGTGCCTGCTCAATGGATTAGTGCATTTTAGAGCTTAGAAATCTAGGCCAACCTCCTAATTCTACAGATGAGAACATCGAGGTCCAGAGAGGATTAGTCTAAAGTCATCAGGGGAACATCTTGTCCTCCTAGATCCTCCCATACACACAGAGGGTCCACTGAGGTGCTGCCCAAATGCTAGTGTGCCCACTCCTTCAAGCCTCCCCTCCCTGACTCTGAAATTTTCTGTACTTATTCTATATTAATATATTTTTGTGCATGTTCTTTTCCTCCATAGAATGTAAGCTCCTTGAGGGCAGGGATTGTTTGATTTTTGTCCCTAGCACCCAGCTAAATAGTTTAATAGGGTTTAATAGGTACTTGTTGAGAAGCATATATAGAGGACAGAGAGCCTGCCTTGGAGTCAGGAAGATCTGGGTTCAAATTCTGCCTTTGATACATACTGGCTATGTGATCCCAGGCAAGAAATGGAATTTCTCAAGAGCTCCAGATAGTTCTCTAAGGCCAAGTTGCAAAGCAGGAGCTGATCTGCATTAGGAGAGGCAATTAGGAGAGGGACAGGTAATAAATACATCATTGTTTGCTGAACTGAATTGTGGATGGCAACTGTCAAAGATCTGATTGGGAAAACTTTCAAGGAGCTTCTCCTGGTAGAGACAATACATACACAGATTTTTGTTAAGTCATTTTTCAGTTATGTCTGACTCATTGTGACCCGAATTGGGGTTTTCTTGGCAAAGATACTGGAAGGGTTTGCCATTTACTTCTTCAACTCATTTTACAGATGAGGAAACTGAGGCAAACAAGGTGAAGTGACTTGCCCAGGGTCACACAACTGGAAAGTATCTGAGGCCAGATTTGAACCCAGGAAGAAGTCTTTCAGATCTAAATCTATGATCCTATATCCAAGACATCCTGTTACAAAATTATTTGGTTTCCTATACTTTTGTGTTGTCTCTTGTCTTTTTCCTTCTTTTATGTCATAGGGTCACAAAATGTTAAAGCTGAAAAGGATATTGGGAATTTATCTTATCCAAGCCCCCCAATTTACAGAGGAACAACTGAGACCCAGAGAGGCTGCGCCTTACCCCCAGTCACAAAGCTAGCCATTGCTGGGGCTTCTAACTCCAAGTCCAGGCTCCTTCTAATGTATTACCCTGCCTCTTTTACTTTTCTTATTCATAGGAAAATGCCTGGCACCTAGTAAGTACTTAATATACGCCTTATCAATCTATCTGCCTATCTTGAAAAAATCATTGCATTTTATAGCAATTTTCTAATTCTATTCTTGGTTGGAGAGAGGAGAAAATTTGGGGTTTTAATTACGTATGATTCAATTCAATAATCATTTATAAGGCATCCTGTGTGCATCAGCAGGTGGCTAAAAGGGTCAATTCTTCAGTAGCAAGATGTTGGGGAAGATACAAAACTGAATATGAGAAGGTCCTTATCTTCAAGGAGCTGAGGATCTAGTAGGGGTAGGAGACACAACAGACATAGCAGCATAATAGAAAGGGAAATGTGAAAGTTCCATGAAATGTACAAAGTGCACTAAGAGCTCACAGAAAGAAGGGAACAAGGAAGGAGCAGCGAGGTGGTGCAGTGAATAGAGCACCAACCTGGAGTCAGGAGGACCTGAGTTCAAATCCAGCCTCAGACACTTAACACATACTAGCTGTGTGATCTTGGGCAAGTCACTTAACCCCAATTGTCCTGCCTTCCCCCCTCGAAGAAGAAGAAGAAGAAGAGGAAGAAAACAGTTCTGATTAGGAGCCAAGGAAGCCCAACTAGAGGATGTGTCATTGGGGCCTTGAAGGAACGGTTTGCTATTTCCTTCTCTAGCTCATTGAACAGATAAGGAAACTGAGGCAACCAGTGTTAAGTGACTTACCCAGGGTCATACAACTACTAAGTGTCTGAGGCCAGACTTGAACTCAGGAAGATGAGTCTTCTTGATTCCAGACCAGCACTCAACCCATAGTGCCACTTAGCTAGCCCAGGGAATTTTCATCAGATGCTAACATGAGATTGACAGTAGGTTAGAAATAGTTCCTCCCAATAGCTGTTTCTAAGCCTCCTCATGATTCCTCGACTTTCATCCTTTGTCCCTTTATCCAGAGGGCACAAAATCTTTTTTAAAAAATTCACTAGGATTAGTCGTATTCCAAAATTGTGTCCAAAAGAGATTTTGCCTTCCCATTGCTTACTAAGAACCCTCTTTCCATACAGCTACAAATGTGTTTATTGGAGGACTAGGAACATGGAAATTATGAGGTAAGAGAGGTCCCAAGTTAGCACTTAACGAATGTTGACTGATTGACTCACACAACGCTTCTGGCCCTAACTGCCAAGTGTGATGTCTTTATAGCCTATAGGAAAATCTGGCTCAGTATCTTTATTTTATTGGTCAACTAAATATATGAAATTGCTTACTCTCTCAAAGTCACAGAAGATGCCAAATACGAAATGTTTCTTAGTAAGCAGCTAACTGATACACGTGAGTAGGCACTGTAACTAGAGTCAGGAAGACCTGAATCCAAATGCTGCCTCAGACACTTAACTGTCTATCAGACTGTGAGAACTTGGTCAGACGTTGAAGATGCCAAGGTCACCCACCTGCATTCCAGGATGTCGCCAGTTGTCCTGACTTTTGTCTTGCCCTGGACTTTGATGACTCTGGAAGAGAGAGTGAAGCTGACTGACTCCTTTATGCAACTTTGCCTCACTTAAATCCAATTCACCTGCTAGTCAAGACATCATCCCACGATGTTATTGGTCCTCTTTGAAAATGAAGGATAGACAATAATGACTGTAGGCAGGTCACTTAACTTGGGATAATATTAGCATGTCTACCTCACAGGGCTGTCAAGTCTCTTAGAGTAAGAAGGGCAGGAGTGAGGGAGGAGAGAAAGCTGGTGAGCCAGGTGCTGACCTCCTTGAGAAGGGAGGGAGAACAAGGCGAGTAGGATACGCAGATTAACTCAATGGTAGAACGTTTTAGTTGAGTTCAAAGATAAAATATGTGAAAGCTCTTTGGAATATCTAGAGTATGGTCCTCTGCACATCCATGGAATGGTGATTAGAAAGTTGGCTTTGAATACAGAAAAACCAAGGTTCAAATCCTGCCTCTGACAAATCTTAGCTGTGTGATCCTAGGCAAATGACTCAGACAATTCTCTAAGACCATAACTACCATACAAAAATGATTAATAATTGTCATGATTATTATAATTGGGAAAATTTCAGTTATTTTCTACTAGGCCAATTAGCTCAGAGTAAACAGAGTGCAAGCTTGTGGGAGAAAGAGCATTGGATTTGAAACCAGCAAATCTGAGTTCAGATCTGACTGTGACATTTGCACCTGTGTGACCTTAGGAAAATCTCTCACCTTGTCTGGGCATTAGTTCCCTTAACCTAAAAGTTAAAAGGACCTCACTATAATCCAGGCAGCTCCTCCTAGAGCATGCAGCCACAAGACTGAATCCCTCACCCTGTTCAGCTATCTCAGAAATGGCTGCTGCTTATCATAGGAGATTAAGGTGGTGCAGTCTATAAGAGAATTTAAAAGCTAGGCTTAATATTTTTCATCTGTCTGTGTATATGAGAGGAAGTGTGATGTAATGGCTAGAAGGCATTGGAGTCAGAAAGACCTGGAATTAAATCTTTTTTTTTTTTATTAATGCTTATGAGCCATTATCCCTTTGAATATCTTTCCTACAACCATCCAATAATTACTCAGTCACATGATATCACATAGTAGTGGTAAAAAAAAAAAAAAGAGAGAATTTACTTTAGAAATGTATAATTGAATTAGGAAAATCTATTAACAGTAAACACTCCCGACCCTATAGCCCAAAGCAAACCACCTCCCCACATATTTGCCAGGGTATATTGGCCTTGGTAGGACTGTAGACCAGTGGTTCTCAACCTGTGGGTCGCGACCCCTTTGGGAGTCAAATGGGGTCGCCCAAGACCATCGGAAAACACATAATTCTCATGGTCTTAGGAACCAAGACACTGCTCCTCTATCCATCTCCAGGCAGGTCTGCCCACATGCAGATACACCCACATACAAGTATTAAAGGGCAGCATTAGGAAGGTTGAGAACCATTGCATAAACTAAAGATACTCAGCCCTAGATCCAGGGAATATTGTAGAAAGCATTGCTGTTTTCCTTCAGTAAAGCAGACAGGTTCAAGTCTTGCCTTGGACATAAATTAGCTTTGTAACCATGAACAAGAGACTTAAACTCTCTCTTACCCTAGGCATTGCTCCAAGAATATAAATTACAGAGGAGCTGCCAATATTAACCATAGAAAGACTGCTGAAATTATATGTCTAGACTAAAAAACAAACAAACAAAATCTGTGTCTAATTCTTTTTTCATAGGGGATGGGGTGGGAGAAGACAGGATCCAGATCTTTGATTTTATCAGTTTGGGGACCTCTCAGTATGAAAACTCCTTTCACTGATACACATTAGCAATTTGTAATTGATTAAAGTTGTAATTTATTTGTAATTTGTGAAAACTTTGTAATTTATTAAAGAGTTGCCTAGCACAAAGAGTCTATTTCACTGACAAATGGGAGGATAGACTTAAAGCAGGAAGGGGCTTCAGAAATCATTTAGTCTAGCTAAGATTCATTTTACAGATTGAGAAAAGAGAGGCCAAGAAAAGTTAAGTGACTTGCTCATTTGAACCCAAGTACTCTGACTCAAAAGCCCAATTCTTCTTCCACTGAACTGTGATGAAACCAAGTCTTTCTGACTCCAAAGCCAACCTTCTGTCTATCCATCATCCCATTTTATATCTCTTGAGTTTTTGTAAATGCTGTAAAACAGTAGGCTTCTTAAAGCCAGGAGTTGTCTCATTTCCTCCACATACCTTGTGCTGCCTGGCATAACCCCATGTGTATTATTATTCAGTAAAGGTGCATTGACATCCACAGATGACTTTTTGCCTTAATCTGTATTCTTTCATGTATTCTCCTACTCACACCTTTCTTATAGAGCAAGGCTTAACTAGCTCATCTCTGAATTTTCCATTTACCCAAAAGAAAGTGCTCATGCGCATTCTCTCTTTCTCTCTCTCCCTCTCTCTTTCTCTCTTTCTCTCTCTCCCTCTCTCTTTCTCTCTCTCTCTCTGTCTCTTTCTCTCTCTCTCTCCGTCTCTTTCTCTCTCTCTCTCTCCCTTCTCTTTTTCTCTCCTCTCTCTCTTTATCTCTTTTTCTCTCCTCTCTCTATCCCTCTCTTTTCCCCCTCCTCTCTTTATCTCTCTCTTTTTCTCTCCTCTCCTCCCTCTCTCTCTCCTCCCTCTCTGTCTCTGTCTCTGTCTCTGTCTCTTTGTTTTCTCTCTGTGTCTCTCTCCTCTCTGTCTCTCTCTCTTTCCCCTTCTCTTTCTCTCTCTCTCCCTCCCTCCCTCTCTCTTTCTCTCTCCTCTCTCTCTTTTTTTCTCTCCTCTCTCACTCCTCCCTCCCTCCTCCTTCCCTCTCTCTCTCCTCCCTCTCTGACTCTGTCTCTGTCTCTTTCTGTCTCTTTCCCCCCCTTTCTCTCCTCTCTCTGTCTCTTTCTCTGTCTCTTTCTGTCTCTCTCTCTCTCTCTTCCCCCCCTCCTTTCGTGTTCATTATTCTGATTGCTTTACTTTGAGCTTTGAATGTGTACTATTTAGAATTCCTGAATACGGACAGGTCAGACTGGATGATTCTCAGGGTCCCTCCCAACTGTAACTCAGTGGATTCTAATACTAGGTCCTGAGATATCTCTTAATTACTGGAGTGTCATCTTGGCATAGGAGCTTTCTTTATCCCATGGTATCCCTCAGACTCATCCTTGGATCACTCTTTATCTTTGAATTCTAAAAGCCTAGGAGGATCTCCTCATACTTGGTAGCCACTGGATAACTATGAAACCAAATGGAATCCAATTCAGTTACTGGTGTTGCTCCAGAGTCTCCCAGTCCTGATGACCTCCGTCTCCACCACTCCCTCTTTTCTGCCATGATTTACGGTATAGATGCAATGGTTATTGGACTGTCCCTGGACACAAAAGGACCTGGGTTCAAATCCTGCCTCTGCCATATACCAGCTGCATGACCATGGGCGAGTCACTGAAGTTCTCAAAGTCTCTGACAACTCTCTGAGACTCTGAGTTACAGAGAACTTGTGGGTCCACATCAGAGGAGGGACTTTTTCCATCAGGAAGTTCCTTATACTGAAGAAATCATATCTGGACCTCATCCCCCACCAAAAAATAAAATCCAATTTACTAAAAAAATACAATCCATTTACTAGCTAACATGGAGCTAGCTTTCTAATTTAAATCTATGGCCAAAACTCAGAATTTCTTCAGGAACTTATCAAGGCACTAAGTATCCTGATTGTGTACCAGGCCCAGCTGTGTCTTGTTTGGGAGGGGG
>CM053585.1:48307187-48317691 GCA_028646515.1 Pseudochirops corinnae
TTCAGAGAGGATTTATCCCCTTCCTGGCTTGCTTAAAGGACCACAGGAATTAGAACTGGGAGGATCTTTGAGATCCGCTAGGCTAATACCCTCATTTTATAGATGAGGGAACTAACACCCAGAGAGGCAGGTGATTGGGCCCAGGTATGAAGAGGTAGAATTCGAATTCAAATTCCGGTTCCTTTGACTCCAAATCTTTTGACTTGTTCCACTGTCACCATCCTAGCCCCCTCAAATTCCCGTTTAAATTAATGGGCCCCTGGAAAAAGAAAGAGGAAATTCACCTTTTTTCCATTTGTTGAGGAGCTGGGAGACTACAGATACAGAACATTGTATGTGCTATGAAACATGGCTACCATATTGTTTGGTTTTGCTTAACTGTTCTTTGTTATAAGGAAGGGCTGATTGAGGATTGGTATGTGGCAGTTAGAGAGGGGGACACACCCTAGTACCTCCAGAAATGACTGTGATATGAAAGAAAAAGGAATAAATATGACTTTTTTTCACACAAAAAACCTTAATAAATCCCAAATGCATTAGAATATATTGTATAGATTACATTACAGGCAAAGTCTTTGGAATGGTGTCTTCTCATGTAGACTAGATGGGAATGAATGTCACAGTTTCTATTTGCAGAGGTCACTCTCAGTCTTTATGATGATACTCTCAGAGAAATACTTGATCAGAAGACCTAGGTTCTGGTCCCTACCTCTGTCTATGACCTTGGAGAAGCTAGTTCTTCTCTGGCCTTTAGTTTCTCTATCTGAAAATGAAGCATTTGAGCTAGACAGCCTCACCCAGTTCAAAGATCCCATGATTCCAAGTTTAAGTTTCAGCCCCAGATAGAGGGGAAAGAGTCCTTACCTGGAAATTAGAAAACCATGGCTCCTTCTCTTCACCTAATCTGAGCCTCAGTTTCCATTTCTGTCATGTGAGCACAATTCACTCATTGTACTCAATGGACTCATTGAAGGAAATGTGAAAACAAAGATGTAATGTTTCTCCTATCCAAGTTCACAGACTAAATAAAACCTATTAAGGAGTCCACAGACCCTAGGTTCAACACCCCTAATGCACAGGGAATCTCTTCATTAAACTCCAAATATTATATTAAGGTTATAAAGTATTTTGATTAGTATCTCTGAGATAACACCTTCTAAGCCTCTGGCTCAGTAACTTATATAGCAGAGGGCTAGAATCTGCTTTGGGGAAGGGTATTCCCACACCCGCAAAATCACAGATCCTTGATCTATTGACGTATCAGTGATGTTGTAGGTAGCATTTGTTCAATAAGTTTATTAAATATTTCTCCTAAAGTCCTGCTCCATTCTGCAGAATGGCTTGGAAGGGACCTTGGGTTCTTGAAAGTTATGCCAATATAGTGTAAGCCCTGGCATGGTTTTCCCAAACTGTAGAAGCTTTGAGTATGGGACACAGAGAGTCGAAGACCAGAATAGGTAATGCCAAGAGGGCTCATCAATTGACTAAAGGTGCGAATTCTTTGACCGCAGTGGCATAACCTTGCCACCCTGAGTTGGACCCTGAATTTGTCTAGTATATATATTCCAATAGAATGTAAGCTCTTTGAAGCCAGGAACTGTTATTTTCTTGTCTTGGTCTTTCTATTGTCAGTCCTTAATAGAGTCTTTGCAGATAGCAAGTGTGTAATAAATGCCCATTTAATGAAATAAATTAAATTGTTCTATAAAGTCCCTTTCCTTTACATTTTACAGTTCTCTCCTCAAACTTCTCTGAGATGTAGAAAGTGAGTCAAAGATCCCTTTCCCTTCATCATTCAGAAAGGAAATCGAGAGGTCCAAATTCCTCCAGGCAGGCAGCTGGTTCAGCAAGGATGCTGATTTTGTCCCTGCTTCATTAGCTTTCCTCCTTCAGAGAGCTCTCATCCAGGTCCTGGGGAGAGGCTGCTTTTTACACAGTAAGAGATCTGTTTCTGGGGAAGTCAAGGAAATGATTGGCTTGACTGACCTTTCCTCTGGTACGATTTTTATTTATGGTTAATAATAAGAACCTGACTGCATGTAATGAGAAGGAGATCTGGGGGAAAAGCTGTTTGCTCAAAAATCACTGGAGGTTCTGACACAAAGACCCAGAGAGAGGTCATTTCTTGTGATGTTGTGTCCCTGGTTCCTGTTTACAGAGTGGAATTACTATTCTCAGAAAATGCCCAATGCTTTAATGACAAAGAGAGGTCTTCAATTCTGTGAAATGGCTTGAGTAACTGGTGATGTTTAGCAAAGAGGAAAAAAAAAGGTTTTGTGGAGACATGATAGCTATCTTCAAATATTTGAGAACTGTTGTGTGGATGGAGGATTCAGCTTAGTTTGCTTGAATCCAACAAGGTGGAATTAGCAGCAATAAGTAGAAACTACAGGAAAGAGATTTGGGCATACAAAGAAAAACTTCCCTGAAAGACCTGGCTATCCAACAATGCAATGTCTTAGGAAGCACAGTATTATGGATTTGGGAGAATCCTCAGAAGTTATTTAATACGTAATCAAATTACCAAACAACACTACCTAAATTAATTTACTTGTTCAGTACCATGTCAATCAAACTGCCAAAGCATTACTTTACAGAGTTTAGGAAAAAATAATGACAAAATTCATCTGGAAGAACAAAACGTCAAGAATATCAAAGGAATTGATGAAAAAAAAATGGAAATGAAGAGGGACTGGCAGTACCAGATGTCAAACTATACTATAAAATGGTAATCATTAAAGCAATGTAATGCTGGATAAGAAACAGAGAAGTCTATCAATGGAATAGATTAGGTACATGATGTACAGAAGAAAAGGAACACAGTAACCTAGTGTTTGATAAACCCAAAGATCCCGGTTATTGTGCCAAAAACTCACTATTCTACCAAAAGTGCTGGGAAAAATTAGAAAAATTAGTGGCAAGATATAGATCAGGACAACTGAAGATGGCCACTGGATCCAGATGGCTCTGGAGGAGAAAGTGAGGCTGGTGATTTGCACAGCCTTCCCTCACTTGAATCCAATTCACTTGTAAGTCATGGCATCATCTTTCTGACATCACAGCCCTCTTCGAGAACAAAGGACAAACCACAGCACACACAACACATACACACAACCTGAGATGTTAATCTGTGCCTCGTTTCTATCAGACTACTTTTAAATTTTTCCCAGCACTTTTGGTAGAATAGTGAGTCCACTGGGGACCCAACTGGCCACTTCCAGTCAGGCCCCACAACTTGTCCCCTCTCCACTCCTCTCCTCTTCTCTCTCCATATGGGGAGTCAGGTAAGGACCTGAGGGTGCTCTGCCCAAAGGAAGGTAAATTTTAATCAATATCTCATACTGTGTACCAAAATAAACTCAAAATGGACACATGATTTAGACATACAGGGTGGTATCATAAACAAATTGGTGGAGAATGGAAAAAAATTACCTGTCAGATCTACAGATAGAGGAAGAGTTCATGACCAAACAAGAGACAAGATGGGTTCACAGGAGATAAAAAGTGTAATTTTGATGATATGAAATTTAAAAGTTTTTGTACAAACAAGACCAATGCAGTCAAAAAGAAAAGGAAAGCGGTAACCTGAGGCCTTGGGGAGGGGAGGAGGGGAATTTATGTAGCAAGTTTCTCTGAAAAAAGTTTAATTTCTCAAATATACAGGGAACTGATCAAAATTTGTATTAAAAAAACCATTTCTCAATTGATAAATAGTCAAGGGATATGAACAGGCAGTTTTCAGAGGAAGAAATCAAAGCTATCAATAGTCATATGGAAAAAAATGATCTAAATCATGAATGATTAGAGGAACGAAAATTACAATTACTCTGTAGTACTACCTCCCACTCATTAGATTGCCTAAGACGACAGAAAAGAAAAATGGCAAACACTGGAGGGAATATGAAAAAATAGGTACACTGATGCACTATTGGTAGAGCTGTGAACCAATCCCACCATTCTGGAGAGCAATCTGGAACTACGCCCAAAGAGCTGATAAACTATACATATCCTTTCCTTTCAACCCAACAAGACTGTTATTAGGTCTATACTCCAAAGAGATCAAGGAAAGAAAAAAAAAAAGGACCCACATGTAAAAAAATATTTTCACAACTCTTCTTTATGACAGCGAAGAATTGGAAACTGAGGAAATGCTCATCAATTGGGCAATGACTGAACAAGTGATAGCACCTGAATGTGATACCACAGGCACTATAAGAAATTGTGAAGGGAAATGTTTCAGAAAAACCTGCAAAGACTTATATGAATTGATACAAAGTCAAGTGAATAGAACAGGGATAACAATTTACACAGTAATAACAATATTGTAAAGATAATCAACTGTGAAAGACTTAGTAACTGATCATCACAATGACCCACCACAGTTCCAAAGGATTCATGAAGAAAAATGCTATCCACCTCCAGATAGAGAACTGACGGACTTAGAGTGCAAATGGAAGCATATTTTTTTTCCCTTTTTTGGGGAGGGAGGAACATGGCTAAGGTGGAAATTTGTAATGGATTTTATATTTCTTGCCTTCTCAATGAGTAGGGGACAGGGTTAGGAGAGGGAGAGAATTTGGAACAAAAGATAAAATAAAATTGAATTTTTTAAAATGAAGTTATTTAATACAGCCAGAATTTCCACTGTCATTCCCTCAGTGATAACATCCCTGACAAATGGTTGTCCAGTTCCCTTTAAGATCTCTAGTGATAGATAACCCCCTGAGGTATCCGGGTAAGTTGAACTAGACAACCTTCTAATTCAGGGATTCTGATTCCTTAATAGGTTTTCACAGGCTCTAGAACTGAAAGAGACACAGAGATCATCTAATAAATCAATTAAAACACAGACTACTGTGTGCCAAGCACTGTGCTAGGCTCTCAGGACACAAGTACAAAGAATGTAACAATCCCTACTCAGGAGCTTACATTCTACCTGGGCCCAAGTGAAAATAAAGATATATAAAGCATTTAAGTCAATAAACATTTACTAAGCACCTACTATGTGCCAAGCACTGTGATAAATGCTCTTGAACTAAAAAGTTCAAGTTAAATACAAGGTAGCTTGAGAGGGAGGCCACTGGAAGATCAGGATCTAATCCGACTCCCTCATTTCATAGACGGGGCTCTGAGACCCAGTACAGTGATGTGGTTTCCCCAAGGTCACACACGTTAAGTAAATAAGTCTTCTGACTCTAAATACAGTATTTTTTCTACCACTTTACCTGCATCATTTAATTTACTACCCTGAAAAGTCCTTTTATTTTAGGATAGCTGTTAGCATCAAAAATTAGAAATTAAAATTTCTGCTACTAAGACCAAATCACTTTAAATAAGGATTGCCACATAGATGGCAGGAAAACAGTTTTGCAGACTATGTTTTCCCAAATTATCCTAAAGAGAGTTATATCTGGAAGAAGATGAAGGTAAGCTCCTTGGGGAATACCAGACAGTAAATAATCTTCATTTCTATTCCATGTATATATTTGACATCTCTAATTTGAACTGGCTGATTGAACCTTAAATCAGAAGTCAACTGCTAGCAACTCCACTCTGGGGTGGAGGGGAGGAGGGGAATCTTTCACCCAGGAAAAGGAAAATAAGGTAGCTACAACAGCCAGCTGCCACATAGGACGCTAGAGATAATGCCACCACTTAGCTCCATGGCCAGGAAGAGCTTGCATAGAAGTTGGCTGACCTACAATTGGAAAGGTTTCAATTCAGTTCAATTAGACAAACATTCACTTGAGTGCCTACTATGAACAGAGTCTAGACCTGACCTAGATACTGATGAGGAAATGAAGACATAGGCCCTGCTCTTGAGGAGTTCAAAACGGAGGAGGGCAGGGGGAAAGAAGGCATTGAAGTATGCTTACAAGCAAAAACAATACTAAGTGTGAAACTTTCCTAGACTTCAGTTTCCTCATCTGTCAAAAAAAGAGACTGGGGGAGATGGTCTCTTCAGACTCTAAATTACAGCATTCTGTGAAAGTAACAAAAAAAGAGATATTCAAAGGACTATGGGATCTCAGAGAAGAAAAGGGTCACTTAAGCCTGAGGAGCTCATGGAAGACTGAATGGGAATTGTATAGCCAATGCTTTGGACCCTCAGATGGAGAACAGACTAAAATGTTATGTAACCAAACACCTTCTAAAGCAATTCATTTAACAGAGAGAGATAAACTCCATTAGGGGAGAGGACTCTGTTCATAGATCCCTATTCAAAAGTGGGCCATAATGAACCGTATGGGATGAGAAGTTAGTGAAGTATACTCTTCACTCAAGGACATAAAAGACAATAGGCATTAATCAAACTGTGGAGCAGTGGGCATCATATTGTTCTGAAAATCCTTCAGAAAAGCAGGTAGATGGGAGAACAGGGCCAGGCACCAGCACTGGTGAAGTTCATTGGTTACCTGCCGCCCAAATTTCACTGAGCCTAGGTGTGAAGAAGGAAGAGTTAATAGGGTTACAACCACTTAGGCTCAAATGGTTCAGGAGCCAAGAACCTTCCATCCAGCCCAGGGCCTGGGCTGTTCTCTCCTTGGACTAACCATAGTTAGTCAATCCACATTCTCTTTTAGGTGAGAAAATCTCATCCATGGATCACAGGATTCAGAATGGGGATAAGCCTTAACTATCATCTCATCCAATCCCCTCATCTTATAGAAGAGCAAACTGAGACCCAGAGATGGCAAGGGACTTGCCCAAGACCTCCCAGTCAGTCAGTGGGAAAGCCCAGAAAGAAACTCAGGACTTCCTGTCCCACTGCTCTGGACTGTCTTCTGGTTGACTCCTAAGTTGTGAGAGCTAGAAAGGTCCTTTCGGATCATCTAGGAACCTCATTTTACTGACTAGGCACCAAAGGCCAAAGGGGAAAAGTGATATGTCCTACTTTGTCTCTGTTAACAAATGGCAGGCCTGGGACTTTTATTAAAATGTGCTCTGCCCAGTATATCCCCAATAGGACTGAGTTCAGTTAGGAAAAGAATAAAAATTATTCAGGAATTTGGGGAGTCTGAGAGGAAAATGTAGAACAACCAAAGAGACAGAGAGTAGAGAGAGGGAGAGAGAGAGGAGAGGAGAGGAGAGGAGAGGAGAGGAGAGGAGAGGAGAGAGAAGAGGGCCCAGGACAGAACCTTGGGAACACCCACAATTAGGGGACCCTGATATGAATGATGAGTCACTCATGGAAACTGAGAATGCTCCAAATCACTTATAGTAGGAAAAGTACAAATGAAAACAAGTGCCAGCTAAAATCCCACCTTCTACTAGAAGCCTTTCCTGGTCAGTCTTCATTCTAGCTCTCTGCTTCTGTTGATTATTCACAATTTATCCTGTACATCGCTTATCTGTACACAGCCATTTGCATGTTGTCCCCCGCATTGGTTTGTGCACTCCTTGAGAGCCTGGATCATATTTTATGTTTCTTTGTATCCCTAGTATTTAGCTCAGTGCCTGGCACATAGTTGGTGCTTAATAAGCAAAGCAAATCAGACAAATCAAAACAACCACCCAGCAAATTGGCTAAGACAGGGATAGTCAATGATGGCGAGGCTGTGGAAAGCCAGGCCCCCAGAGGACGAATTGTGAAGCAATTTGGAATTATGCAAATAAAGCGACTAAAATATCTGCCCTCTTTTATTCAGACACCCACTGCTTTTGGAAAAGTCCTGATTGTAGGAAATATAGGCATATCATAGGCCTAGCCTTGCTGTATGATGTCTACCAGAACTGACTCAAAACCCCCTCTTGCAAGAGCTTTGAAAATCTAGAATGCCTAAAAAAGCTGTACCAAAATTGAACCTATTCAATTATGAGAAATGAGTTTATTTATCTATTTTTACTCAGTTGATATTACATCTCTATAAAGATTTCTCCGTTGGCTTGTTAAATTTTATATTCATAAAAGACAGCCTGCAGAACTTGGCCTTGTTCCCTTTCAGAAGAATTTAAGTACAAGACTAGTGTTCATCTGTTCTCTCGAAGAGGAACTTGTTTCTTCTGTGCTGTCTTAATTTCTATTTTGGGGTGCTTAGAAAATTCAGACATTCCACCTAGTGAATACTATGCCTACAAAGGTCCACTTCAGGGCCGCCATGTTACATCCCACAGAAAAGCATGTTGCCACATATTTAATTCATTTATTAAATGCCCACTGTGTGCCAGGCTCTGTGCCTGCCACTGGGAATACAAAAACAAAAATGAGTCCCTGCCCTGAGGGAGCTTATGCTCTCCCGGATCCTAAGGACAAAATCCAGAGATCATTTGGATGAGGGATGGGGAACCAATGGCCTTGCAGTCACATGGTCTCAAGACCCCCCTGGTTCCCCATCCCTGATCTAGAATGACCTTCCCATCTACATCTTCCCCATAGAATCTGCCTCTTCTACTGATGAGGGAACTGAGACTCACAGACAGGAAGTAATATTTCCAAGGTCACACAGGTAGAAAGGAGCAAAGCGGAGATTTTTCTCCACGCCTTCAGACTCTAAATCCTCAGCTTGCTCTATTTCTACAAAGCTGCCTTTTTCCTTAAGTAAAAACACATTCAAAATTTCCTTTAGCTCATGAGCCAAGCAGAGCTGCAGGCCATGCTTTTAGCCAGGCACACAAGAACCAGCTTTATATAGTCTCGCCAGCCTCCAGAGTGTAATACATTGCAAGCTGGAAAGCTATTTACAGAATGTTCCTTTACTCAGAAGCCCTGTGATACATTAATAGGGGGCTTGAAAATTTTTCCTTATTAAAAATTTTATGGGCACTTCTCATGGCTGTGCATTTCTTCTGAGGGTTCCTCCCCAGGCTCAGTCTCGTGTAGCCAGTACAACAGAAGCAGGACAATTCTTGTTGGAGTTTGGGGGTGTACAGGAAAGGAGTGGGAGAGACTCTGGCCCTGTCACTGCCTCAAGTCAGAACCTGAAACAAATCCATTTTACTTCTTGACATACTCCTAGAACCAGAGAATGTCTGTGGGGTTTTGAGTGTTCAAAAGCAAGAGGCTTGATATGAAAGGCTATACTATTTCTCCTCATACATAAATCTAGAAGTATAGAGGGGAAAAAAGTTGTAAACTGAAAAGTTATCTAGTCAGGAAACCAACAAGTCAAAGCTGGTCAGGACCTGATTCTCAGACAGTGAGACAAATTCCCCTTCATAAAAGGATTTGTTCTGTAGAACTTGGGCTCAGTCAAAAGGCTACCTCCAAGGACCTAGAAAGCTACATGTGGCCTCCAAGCTACAGGTTCCCCATCCCTGTCTCTAGGTGTTCAGTTCGCTTCTTTCAATTAACTAATACATCAAATATTGAACCTAATTCTTTGACCCAAAGATCAGCCTTAGATGGGAAAATGGGCTCATGCAAACCAGATAATAAGCCAAGCCTCAACCAAGCCACTGATTAAACTAATACCAAATGTCATGAACCCAGATCAGGGCCTAAAGAATAGCATGGGAGTTGATTGATTTAAGCATTGAATCCATCTGGAATTGTTTGGTTTTATCGCTGTTATGTGCTAACCAATGTGAGTGGGGCAGAAGCCCAGGACTCTGATTATGACCACTGAGCCAGGGAGATTCTCTGTGCCGGTGGTTCATTTGTTGAGGCAACTTAGCTCTGCTGGGTGTGAGAGGACTAATGCATCCTTGAATGAAGGGAGGAAGGAAGGAGTGAGTGAGAGAACAAACAAATGAATGAAAACTGGGCCAATTGGCATTGTGGGTGGAGAAGATGGGGTTTACAGACTAAATAGCCTTCAATCTCTCTTCTCTCCCCCCCCCCCCCCAGTTAATGTGAGGAAAGAGCTATGAAAATCCTGTAGAAAGTGAACTATTCCCAACATCTGAAGAATCTGAATATAAGTAGAATATATTTTTAAAATTAATAAAATAAATAAATAAAATTTAAAATATTTAATAGATTTAATGCCTGTATCACACTTTCCCGTATGCAGGTATAGGCCATATCTTTCCTATTAGATCAGGGCCTTTTAGCCTGACATCCAAGAACCTGATTTTTTAATGTAGCATCTACCTCCTAGAGCTGTTGTGAGGAGCAGATGAAATAATAGGTATAAAGTGCTATGCAGACTCTCAAGATCTATATAAATGTTACCCATTACTATTTTGATAACTGTATTTCAGCTTAATTGGTTCCTTTGTAACTCTATGTATTCAATTTTATGCATTTTAACATATGATCCTGAGAAAAGGTCCCTAGGCTTTCCTAGATTTCTACAGGAGTCCATGACACAAAAAACGTTAGCCCCTGTATTAGATTGTAAAGTCCCTGAGGGCAGGGGTTAGGTCATTTTCACCATTTTATTACATGAAATTATCAAAGTCTACCACCTTCTCAGAGAACAGATCAATCTTGCACATTACTAGGTGTTTAATAAGCGTTTGGACTGGGAAGAAAAATTGAAAATCCAAATTATCTGTTTCACTATTGGAGGCCCCTTGTTCATAAAGATGGCCTTGGCAAGACTGTACCAAATTAATATAC
>CM053585.1:48318191-48371708 GCA_028646515.1 Pseudochirops corinnae
TGGAAGGATGCAGAGGTGGGCAGCTGATGATACTCCTCCCCTTCGGCTTCACCTTTAGCTCCTTGAGCTTTGCCCACTATCCACAATGTCAAGTTGGCTCTGTAATTGCATGATGAGCTTGCTGCCTTTTTACTTAATACAAGTTCAGTGCTAGCCTTGTCTAAAGCTGGCTTTGCAAGAGAACAAGTATTCAATGGGGAGTTCAGAATCTCATCATAAAACACAGAATAGTTTAGGGCCAGACACTGATGGGCTAAATTTGCCTCAGTCCTTAATTGCACAAGATTTTTAAATGCTTGTTTTAACTGAAATTTTTCCTTTCTTGTCATCACCAGCAGCAACTTTGCCAACTAATGATAATAGTCTCCTTTTCATCTTTTAAAATTTTTAATTTTTTTATTCTTGGCTTTTTTGGGGGGTGAAGGGGAGATTGCCAGGGTCTCCCTGTTACACCTACACCAGAAGCGTAGTGACCACTCATGAGCCCAATCCCATCACTGATCAGCATGAAAGCTTTGACCTGCTCCATTTCTGACCTGAGACAGTTTTCCGCTCCTTAGGCATCCCAGAGAATCCCTCTGACCCTCAACCCTTCCCACACCCATGGGCTCAGCACATTGGTGCCAGACTTAGGTCAGACACCCAGTTGGCCTACTACAGCTCAGAATTCCCAAGTTCAGGTGAACCCCGAGCCTCTGTCTCTCTGGGAGCAGGGATTACACATGATGTACACCACCACACTCAGCTCTGTCCTCCTTGAAAATAGATTTATACTGACTTCTTTTGGTTTTGCATAGCCTAGATTCCCCCCTATTGCTTGCCCTGCCCCCTCCTAGAGAGCCAACTTTTATAACAGAATTTTTTTTATTTTATCTCTTTTATCTGAACTTAAGAAATAAATAAATGGATTTTTTAAAGAGAGAAAGAAGGGGAAGAGAAAAACACCAGCAAAACCTATCATACATCAAAGAAATCTGTTATGTTTGCGAAGTTTCACACCAATCACCTTCCATGTATCCAAAGAAATAGCTACTCAAGTCTTCTGCTTCTTCTTTGAGGCCAAGTTTGTCCTTTGTAATTTCACATTCTTTTGTTATTGTTTTGTGGTGGTTCTTCTTTCCACTGTGGTCACTGTGGTTTTCTTTTGATTCCTGCTATTTCACTTTGCATTTGTCCCTAGAAGTCCCTCCATGCTCCTCTGTCTTCATCATACTCATCATTTCTTGTAGCACTGTAATAACACAAAGTCCTACATAATCTGGTTCCAACCTACCTTTCCAGCTTCATTGGACGTTACTCCTCCTTCCTACACTCTTCTATACAGCCAAACTGGTCTTTTCTCTGTTCTTCACTCATAACATTACATTTCCTACCTCCATACTTTTGCACTGGCCATCCATTCCATGCCTACAATGTACTCCTTTCCATTTATTTAGTTGTCATTATTATATATATTGTTTGCAGAACATGAGATGAAACCTCAGCATTTTTTAATTTGCATTTTTCTTACTAGTAGTAATTTGGAAGATTCTTTCATATGGTTATTAATAGTTTGCAATTCTTCTTTTGAGAAAGATTTTGTTCATACCCTTTGGCCACTTATGTTTTGGAGAATGGCTTTATATGTTTTCATATTTATTCACTATCCCCCCCATCAGAATGTAAGCTCCTTATGAGCAGGAATTGTTCATTCCTAATATTATATCCCTGGTCCCTAGCATAGTGCCCATCACATAATAAGCATTTAATAAAGACTTATTGATTGCTTGAATGATTTTTTTACACATAGTTGTGAATAGATTGTAATTCCTCTTTTGAGAAGTGGTTGTTGATATCCTTTGACCTCTCAGCTATTGGGAATGGCTTTTGGTCTTACATATTTCTGTTAGTTGTTTACATACATATCTAAAATATCAAACCCTTATTCAACAAATATAATACAAAGATTTTTTTCTCCCAGTTGTCCATTCTCCTCTTTACTCTTAATGTATTCCTTCATTTTCAAAGAGCATACTTTGCTTTCCATTTATGAAACATCAATAAAGAACCTTTCTGATACCAATATCCATATCATCCATATCAATTTTGATTCTGTATTCTCAAGTGATCTGCTGTTATTCTTGTCCACAAGAAGGAGAGTAAAGAGAAGAGGCCATAGGATAGAAGATTTGGGGATATCTCATTCATGGAGACAAATGATGATCTTCTAGCAAAGGAGTCTGAGAAGGACCAGCCAGATGGGTTGGAGAACCAAGACAAGCCCTTGTCATAGAAAGCCAAGAGAAGAGACAATATGCAGGAGGAAGGACTGGTTGACAGGGTCAAAAGCTCAAGGTCCTAGTGTGAAGACTGAGAGAAGTCCTTTGGATTCAGTAATCTAGACATTTTTGATAACACTGGAGAGGAGTTTCATTTAAGCGGTGAGGTCAGAAGCTAGATTGAAAAGGATAAGATCATAGATATAGAGCTTAAAGAAATCTTAGAAATTAATTCTAGTCCAAACCACTTGATTGTCATATGATTTTCTGAGACTTAGAGGTTAAGTGAGTTGACCAGTGTCACCCAGGTTAAGTGAATGACAGAGTCAAGACTTGAACCTGAGAGCTCTGACTCCAAATCAAGGACTCTTGGAGCATTCCATGCTGCCTCTCCATTCTAACGATGGAACTTACACTTATATATGACTTTCATTGTGCTCTTTAAGAGGGGAATAAGTAGAGGAAAGCTAGTACTTATGGCACTCTGTGGAAGATTTAAAAAGTATTGAAACCCAATAAGCTCTGGGTGAAAGCAGAGTACTATCTCCACTAGCCAAATATGAAGTGTCCAGGTATAAAATCTCCAGAAATCCTGGCATTAGCAATGTATAATCAGCTAGTCTCTCTTCTCTGGGTTTGAGGCAACTATCAAAAATACAAGAAGAGTTTAGGCCTGTATCTGTTGGTGGTCAGTATACCCTAATGAGCAGATGCCATATTGTCTGTCTTTCATTTTAATTCTATTTCAAAGATATAATTTATAACAGGCTTCTAATGAGATTCTGTGTGTTTCTACTTTTTTTCCCTATTAGTATACTTTTCTGCTCCACATTTTATACATTGATGACAGGAGCAGAAATCACTCAGTTCTTCCAAAGAAACCTCTCCCTTAATGAAGTCACTATAGGAAACATTCTGAATTTCCAAAATCCTTCTGTCCCCAAGGTAGCAAAATGATGCCATCATAGATAAGGAAAAGCGGTTACATTATTGTAGGATCATAGTCTATAGTGCCAAAAGACTAGAAGGGATATAGAAAATGAGCTGGTCTACCTCCCACATGTTATGGAGGAGGAAACTTAAGACCCCAGGAAGTCAGGATTCAAATTCAGGACCTTGCAAGTATTGCTGTTTAACATAGTGACCAAAAAAACTATTCATCTATTCAATGAGCCAAGCTATTTCTAAAAATAAAGGATCTGAAGGTTCAAAACCTTGTCTCAACCCTACTGAACTCTTTAGGGCAAGCTTATTGTTATTGTTTGTTGTTGTGAGTCTTTCATTCTCAAAGAGGACCAACAATGGACGTCAGGAGGGTGATGTTTTGACTTGCAAGTAGATTGGATTTAAGTGAGGCAGAGTTGTGCAAAGTTATTAGCCTCACTCTCTCCTCTAGAGTCATTGGAGTCCAATGGTAAGGCATAGTTCAGAACAGGCCATGGCCATGAATGCAGTGAAGGACCTTAGCCTCTTTAAGGTCTCAGTTTGTCTGAGGCAACACCCATTCAGTAGTTCAAGGCTAGGTAAGAATTGAGAGGGCAAGCAATTCATCAGCACTGAAAGACTTTAGAATGACTAACTAGGAAATTCTGTGGGCACAAATAGTTTTCTCTCGACCATCCCACATTTAACCCTCATTCATCATTTTCAGTGATGACTAGGTTAGGTCTAAACTTGCTCTTGAGTCAGCCTCAATTAAATTGTTCCTCCTTTCACAGATGTTTGTTCACTTGAGATGAATGACTGCCTTAGCCAAACATCCAAACTACTGTTTCTCTCGCTCAACGATTTGCTTTCTTTCAATTGCATTTGCCCTCTCTTATTCCCTACCCCACAATAGCTCTTTTACAGAATTTTAATGATAGATTTTCTCTAACTCTGAAAGAATAGCCTAGAGAAACTTTCTTCCTTCTTTAAGGGGTATGAAACTCTGCATACATAAGGTCAGACTTTTTCAATGTATTGGTCAGTTTCACTGAATTTTTTCTCTTTTTATAGCCTTTGTTATGAGGTTTGGACCTCTGGAAGACAAAGGAAGAATTAGATGCATTGGGAAATGTATGTGATATAAAAACAAAAAATATCAATAAATGTTATTTTAAATAAAGAATAACCTAGATAGAAAAATTATCTAGCCTGACTCATATTTCTGATGAGGAAATTGAGGCCCTGAGAAGAAAAGCCAGCTGTTTAAGAGCATGCTGCCAATTAGTGATAGCCCTTAGTATTTATTGTAAGGTCGTTCTGAATTCCCAAACTGCCAAGGTGGCTTACCCAAATTCTCTTTTCCAAATAAGAAAGAAATTTCTAGAAAAACTACAATATTGTATTGACACATATGATAAGGGAAAAGTATGTCTATATCTGAAACAGCTTGGGGAAAACATTTTATTTTATTAGTTTGTTGGATATGGCCTGGAATGAGAAATCTTTACAGCAGTAGAGACTCCACCAGCCTAGGAAGCAAAGTAATTTCTTTTTTAAAAATAATTTTTATTGATATCTCTTGTTTTCACATCTCCCGAATTTGCCCCTTCCTCATCCCAGAGAACTATCCCATATAATAAAGAATATTTTTAAAGAGAGAGAGAAAAAATAACTAATAAAACTAATAATAAGAAAACCTCAAAATAAATACAAAGTTGCACACTCACAGACCTCTCATCTCTGCAAAGGGTGGGTGCGGAGGGAGGGGAAAGAGGACTATCTTGCATCTGTTAAGGTCATGATTGTTCTTTCTAATTTTGCAACATCCATTTTCAATTATTTTGCGGTGTTTGTTCTTTCCATTTACAATTCTGGAAACAAGTCCTTTCAAGTTCCTTTCTTGATCTAGGATTGTAGAGCCAGGTTATCCAATCTAGACCCCTTATTTTGCAGGTGAGGAACTTTGAGATCCAGACAAGGGAGCTAACTTGTCCCAGATAGCGTAGGTAGCAAGGGGCAGCACCATGATTCACACTCAGCTCTTTTAATTACAGATCCAGTCTTTTCTACTATACCACATGTCCTCTTGCTTCTTGGACTGGCTCTTTTTTTGGAGAGGGGGAGGATGGGTAGAAGAGCCCAGAATTGAATTGCTTTTTTCCCCTTTCCTATTGAGAATGGTGGTTGTTAAAGCACCCACTGTGTCTGACTGCATCTTGGCACCTGCAGAGTTAAACTTGGCAAAGACCAAAAGGTCACAGACCATCCCCCAAAGTCTATTATTAAACAACTTAATTTCATATTATTTGATAACAAAACTTGACTTTTTTTGATCTATTGGAGTAACATAAGTACCTTAAATATCCTAAATAGAGCAATGAAAAGACAATGAAGAAAAAAAACAGAATGAAATGGTGTTAAAATGACAAGTTTCCATCAGAAAGCCAAGTTGTTAAAGGTTATCAATAATCATTCTCTTTTTCGTTTTGCTATATTTGTACAGCATTCTGTTATTCCTATCCAAATATAACACCATATAAGCTCAACACACTGAGTTGAGTGAGGATGATAAGAATTTCGATAAGGAAAAGAGAGAGCTTTACAAAATTGGTAGAGATTCACAGAAATCTGGACCATGTACATTTTGGAGCAAATCTAGCCCAAAATGAAATATATTTAACTTTGACAGGTGGTTGGATCAAAATTCAACAGTTGAGCCCAGAAAAAGATTTTGAGCAAAACCAGTTTCAAAATGTGAACGTGGAGCTCAGTGAGAAAAGTTTCTAACTCCACCCCCACTCCACCACCATTGGCAAAAAATTCAACATGTCTGGTAGCAGCCCTCATTTGGAAAATATGTAAATTCAAATATAATTGTCCCCTCACCATGGTTGTGTTATTACAATCTTGTGTTTCCTGGTTGGTTCCAACATTTATAAATGAGTAATGAATTACCAGACTGAAAGCGATGCCCAGACATCTTCTGTTGTGACCAAATCAAAGACGGAGCTAGATTTGCTTAAATCTGGTTATCTTATTGATGGGTGAGGGGGGGAGGTGTTTTAAGAGTTCTTTTGTTCGTGAATATTTTGTTTCACATTCATTTATTTGACATTTATAGGGAAACATGTATAATCTGCAATGAGGTGTTTCCAGCTTTTCTCTTTTTTAAATAATAAATTTTAATTAAATTATTTAAAATAATAAATTTTAACAAATTTTATTTTTTTTAATGATTTGGAGTATTGACATGCATCCTCTTTCTTCCTTTCTCCCCCTACTAAAACACCCTGCTTTGAAAAGAAAGTCAAGAAAATGTGATAAACAGAAAAGCTGAGCTGTGTGGCAACCCACTTAGGTCCATGGTTTTTCTACTTTCTCTTCTCCCGGTGGACTTCCTCCTTACCCAACTCCACTTCTCCTAGTCACAGTCCCCTGAATGGTCATGATTTCCAAGCAATTTCCATAAAGAACTATAGTATGAGAGAAATCTGAACTACAAATGCTTTACAGTCAGGTTGAATTACAAGCCATCTCATTACTCAGTAGACTTGGCAAGGGTTGAAAATGTTAGACCTTCCCTTCCAAGAATTCCTGGTGATGATTACCCTTTCCAGGCTTCAGACCCCTCTTGTAAGCCCCAATCCTTGGAGTTATTGCACGTTCTTCTCAACGTGCCCTACTTCTGCCTCCAGTCTCTGTTTCCTGTCTCTGTCCCACTGAGGTTCATTCCTTTAGACATCTCATTGAAACTGTTCTGTTGGAGATCTCCTGACCACTAAAGCAATCTCTGTACCTTGGGTTCTCTAACTGGCCTTTATTAACCGTAGCTGGCAGGTTTCTTCTATTTACCCCTTGCTGTTAACTAAAGATTGTTGTATCGTTTTCTTTCTCGATTCCCTGATCTCGAGTTTCAATTAGATTGATTAGCCCCAGTGTCCCCACAGTAGGTCCAATAGCTCTTAACTACCTTCTGTCTCTTCTCCTGTCCTCCTCACCCCCTCTCAACCTGTCCAGCTCAAGCAATAAGCATTTATTAATCAATCAAAAAATAAATAAATATTTATTAAGCACCTACTATGTGCTATGCAAGGAACTGAAGATAGAAAGATAAAAATGAAATAGCCCCTGTCCTCAAGGAGCTTACATTCTCTGTTTTATATCTATCTGTATCCCCAGGGCTTAGCACAGTGCCTGACAGTGCTTAATAAATGCTTGTTTCCTTTGTTCGGAAAGGGAGAGCTAATGTGCTCATACAAAAGCAGATACACAATGAACACAGGTGATTTGGGAGGGGAGGCAGGAAAGGCCTTGGGTAAGAGGTCGTGTTGGAGCTGAGCTTTGAAGGAAATTGTGAGTTCTAAGAGGCAGAAATGAGGGGAAAGGATATG
Organism: Pseudochirops corinnae; assembly: GCA_028646515.1. Taxonomy (NCBI): domain Eukaryota; kingdom Metazoa; phylum Chordata; class Mammalia; order Diprotodontia; family Pseudocheiridae; genus Pseudochirops; species Pseudochirops corinnae. Next base: position 48,325,768 of record CM053585.1, read on the forward strand.
CCGGGCCAAGGGTAGTGGGGGAAGGAGGGAGGAGCCTGGACAAAGACAGGAGATGGAGAAGAGATGATGGCCAAGGTCCTTCCAGCTCTGAATCCTAGCAGGCATGATTCTGAGAGCTTGTCTTAGGGGGAACTGTCAGGGTCAACACCAAGCTATGTTAAATATGGCCTAATGTGATGGGCAAGTGGGACATATGGCTCAGATCGCCATGATGCTTTAAAGTTTGCTTCTCTGAGCTTCCTGAAGCCTCACTACTCTCCTATGAAGTCAGTGTTACTGTTAACCCCATTTTACAGGTGAGGAAACTGTTGAGAAGTAAGTGACTCACTCAGGGTCATACTACCAGAAAGTAACTTAAGTAGGATTTGAATTCAGGTCATAATTCCAAGTCCAGCCTTCTCTCCAGTACATGATGCAGGTGCTGTACATGTTCAAAAATTCAAAAGTCTTGATTGATGGAGGATTTTAAAATTGAAAACTAAGTTTTAAAACAACAGCAACAACAACCCTCAGAGGTGAGGCTCTTATTATCACTTCTTGAGCAGCACAAGAATTCATGAATAAGTCTTGGCAGTGTGGCTGTTGCAGACCCATAATCACCAGGTTCACTTTCTAGGCCTTCACTTGTCAAATGTCACATAGGAAGTCAGTTTGTCATTTGAACATGGAATGTAGACTATCAGTCATCCTCTCTCCCAGACATGCTTTTTCCAATTATAGAGAAAATAACTAACAAATGTATTAACAAGATATGTCTTCTGTTTATTTGAGACATGTCTGTGCCTCATTAGATGGTTATAGGACATCTGGAGAAAAGACACTGAATACTGTGACATTTGCAGCCACTTAATAGGTTTGCGTTTGACTTGGTAAGCTCTGTGGAGTCTGATAAGAATCTTATAATCAAAGCATAATAGAGCCAAAAGACATCTCTCCATCTCTCTCTCTCTGTCTCTCTCTCTGTCTCTCTCTCTCTGCCTCTCTCTCTTTCTGTCTCTCTCTCTCTTTCTTTCTGTCTCTCTTTGTCTCTCTGTCTCTCTCTGTCTCTCTGTCTCTGTCTCTCTTTCTGTCTCTCTCTGTCTGTCTCTCTCTGTCTCTATCTCTCTCTTTCTGTCTCTGTCTGTCTCTCTCTCTGTCTCTCTCTCTCTTTCCCTCTCTCTCCTTCTCTCTGTGTCTCTCTCTCTTTTTCTCTCTTTCTCTGTCTCTCTGTCTCTGTCTCGGTCTCTGTCTCTCTTTCTGTCTCTGTCTCTCTGTCTCCCTCCCTCTCTCTCTCTTTCTGTCTCTCTCTCTGTGTCTCTCTCTATCTCTCTCTCTGTCTCTCTCCCTCTCTCTCTCTCTCTGTTTCTCTCTCTCTCTCTCCCCCCCTCTCTCTCTGTCTCTCTCTCTGTCTCTGTCTCTCTCTCTCTCTGTCTTATTTTACAGAGAAAACTGAGGACAGGGGAAGGGAAATGATTTGTCACAGGTTGAATAGTTAGTGTCCAAGCTAGGTCTAGAGCAAAGGTCTCCTGACTCCTGGGCACTCACCAAGAGTTGATCTCAACCCAACAGTTGGAATTACATAAGGTATAGATAATGTGGCCAATCAATATTGATTTTACAATAAGAATTCTTTATTAAAATATCAGGATGATAATAATAATAATAAATTATTATAAATAACTTATAATAAATATATAATAAAATTATTTTATTAAATAAAAGTATTAGACTATCAGCATTTCCCAAACAATCCCACAGAAGCCTGATGTTTCAAGGAGATGGGAAAAGGGATTCTATGAGAAAAGTTCCCTCCACTGATACTTTTCTTTTAAAATTATTCACATATTAAAAATAGGAATTATGAGCAAGTATTCCAGTATGAATGTCATCTTCATTTCCTCTGCTCTGTTTACAAAGTTTTCCTAATACCCATGTCTTAAACCTAGATTATTGTGGATCCCACCAATACATTTCCAGACCCAAAGTATTCAATGCTAAATTAGTCTGGGAAATACTGACGTCAATGATGGAGAAACTTAACCGTGTTGGTTTTAAGACATTAAAGAAAGATACCTCATAGAGTAAGATTCTAAGATATATCGCCTTGAGTCCAATATGGCACTCTCTTTTACTAGGCGTCAACTTTTATCATTCACTACTTAATTCTCACTTTGCTTTCTAAACCAAAATTGTCATTTCTCTTGAGTTAGAAACTCCCCAAGATGTGTAGTATTTCTAATAGTGATTTGTGCCCAGGCTATGGCAGTGCTTAGAATAGAAGAAGGCCCATTCAACATGCTCCCTTGTTATACCAACTGATGTGGGCATCAGTGTTGTGCAGGTAAAAGAATGGGTTCCCATCTCTGCTCCGTTTGACTTTAGGCAAATTAATTCATTTCTCTTGGCTTTGTCTCCCCCATGTGTGATGACGGGCTTGGGCTAAAGTGGAGCAGTCAGACTTGCTGCCATGTGGTTATAAAACTCCCTAGTACAGCCCAAGCAAGATTAAAACGTAACTGGGAAATATTCAACAAAGCAAATAAAAATAGAATACAACATAGATAATGTCAATTTGTAGTTTTCTAAGCCAACAGAGTAGCCCATAGAGATCTGTTTCTCTTTGAGATTGACACTACAAGATTGTTGTTGTTCAGTAGTTTTCAGTCACACATGATGTCCTATTTGGGGTTTTCTTGGCAGAGACACTGGAGTGGTTTGCCATTTCCTTCTCCAGCTCATTTTACAAATGAGGAAACTAAGGCAAAGAGTGTAAAGTGACTTGCCAAGAGTCACAGCTTATAAGTGTCTAAGGCCAGAGTTGAACTCCAGGCCCAGTCCTTTATCCACTGTGCCACCTAGCTGCCCCTGTAAGATCTCTAACTCACCGCTAAATATAGGTTTTGTATTTCCAATTTATCCTGTATATAGCTTGTTTGTACATAGTTGTCTGCATGTTGTCTCTCCCATTTAACTGTGAATGTCTTCAGAATAGGAACTGTCTAATGTCTTCGTGTGTCACTTAACTTCTTTTTGACTCATTTTCCTCAACTGTAAAATGGGTATTTTACACCTTTTTTTCAGGGTTATTGTGAGGATCAAATGAAATAATACCTGTAAAGCATTTAGCACAGGAGACACTGTATGAATGCTTATCCCCTTCTACTCCCCCCTTCCTTAGGTGTTTAATAAATGTTTGTTGACAGACCGTTGTATGATCCTTAACAACATTTTTAAGCACCTACTGTGTATAAGACACTGTGCTAAGTAATCCTTGCCCTCAAGGAGTTTACATTCTACATACTAAAGACAAAGAGTTATTCGTAAAGTTGTTTCATAAATACTGCATTTTGATTCATATGGGGAAAACTGTCCCAAGTACAAATGGGTAGACTAGATATGCCCTACTACAGAAAAAGCTTGATCACTCAGGGAACCATAATACCAAAGCGAAAAATGTAAACTTTATCATTTACTGAAGGCTTCTATCTCCTGTAGCAGAGAGAACATTTAGTACCCACTGCTGTCTTTAATCACCGATCAGATGTCTACAAAGGGAAGCCCATGAATGGGCTTCCATCCCCAGCCCCTTCAACCTTCTCAGCTTGCCTTTATTTCTATAACCAAAATGGAGTTGGGAGTGGAGTGGGAGAAGGGCAGAAGGGAAGACACAGGTTTACAAAACCTGTGACTATTTTTCCAATTAGAAAGTTGGTATCATCTGCTTAGCAACCAAGCCACTGTCACTGGCCCATAGTTTTGAAGTTCCCTCTATCAATATAGTTAGTCTGTAAAAACAAAGGTGAGGCCTAAAGGAGATCCAAGGTCCTGTCTAGCTCCAATATCCACTGAGCTAATAATATTCAGTCTTCATTCAGTAGCCTCTTTGCCAAGCCCATAGTTGGACCATCTGCTTTTTGTTGGCAAAAAGGGTGAGGTTCTTTTTGCTCTTTGTAAAGCACCATTTGAACCTAACTAAACAGGTCTCCCAAGGAGCCGCCCTGAGTCACATTCATATTTATCAACAATAATATGATATATCTCAAGTCCAGTTTTTCCAAGGGAACAAATTGCTTCCTAAATACTGGTTGAGTAAGTTCAATAGTACATGAAATCTTTCAGGTCTCTAAATATCCATCTTAAATATTATCTAAAAATATTAATATATACAGTGGTTCTGGACCAGTAATATGGGGGGGGGGCATATCCCAGGACAATATAAACATAAAATACTTTGCTTTTCACCTCTCTAATGCACCTGTCATGTAAGAGTATGCATTATAGTGGAAGCCTGACTATCGAGCCCTGACCTCTGACAGAAAAATGGTCCAGGTTCTTTCTTGGGAACCTCTGTTTAATAATAATCTCTCTGGTTAATATTGCCCTGACTCATAATTCCCCCAGGTAATAACAGAATCTAGCTTATATCTCTAAAAAAAAAAGAGATTATAGTCCCCTGTAAGCATTCAGGCTAACAAAAGCTTTAAATATAGAATAGGTCTAGAAAGAACAGGGAAGGAATTTCTTCCAAGCCTCATTAGCAAGGTAATAGTTATAGAATCCATTATGCCATTTCTCTTCTCCCCTCCTCCCCACCCTCTACTCCTTGGTCCCTGAAAAAACTCACAATCTAGTATTTAATGGTGTCCCTACAATGTGGGTAGAAACAAGTTCCTCAGTGAAGGACCAGTAGCTACATCTCACTACTTGCTTCCTTCCCTATGGAATCTCCTCCTTCCCTCACACCAACATCCCATCACCTGCCATCACTCCCATCTCTAGTCAGCCCACCCCTGGTGTTCAAGTCCTCCACACAAAATTAGTAGTAATCACAACTCCTGAAGCTGTTGGTCTGTGGCAGGATCTTCTCCAGTTATGCCCAGAAATGTATTCACCTCCCTCTGCATTCTCACCCAAAAGCTCTATCTTCTTCTTTCTATTGTGCATGAACCTCTGACATGTTCCTGTTTCATGGAGGGATGGGGGGAAGCCTTTAGAGTTTGGGGATTTGTTTGAATTATTCAAATCCTTTTGGCATAGGTTCTTTTGGCAAATGCCTGCTATGTAGTTATCTGTGTTTCTGTATTATCCATTAGAATAAGAGCTGTGTCTTAGCCCAGCTTGGTATTTCTCTCAGCACCTAGCACAGTGTTGTGCACGCAACTGACACTTACTAAATGTTTGTCAAGCGATTGCATTCACACATGAGTGAATGGGAAGTGAGTCTTTCCTGCCAATACCATAACATCAGGAGGCTCACGCATCTTGGATGTCTTGGCTTTTGTTTCAAATCAGAGTTCACAAAGGAATAGAAAAGTAACCAGTAACTCTGGTTGCCTTCCCCTTGGTCTGTAAAAACCTTTATAACAGGGTCTCTTTGGCTTTCACTAGAAAACTGACGTCCCTCATACTCTGAGAATCAACATCCCCTTCCAAGCTGCAATTCCTGCCCACAGCAGGACCAAATGCTGGTGCCTCATTAGAGAACAGCTCGTTTCCCAGCCTCTGACAGTGAAAGCTTTTTAGACACCCAGAGGTAGCTGACACATGCTAAACACACTAGGGGAGAGAAATTGAACTTTAAAGGCAGTTGACAATCAGGTGACATGCCTAAGAAAAATCTCCAGTGTGCCAGGGTTGAGAAGGAGAAAGAGCTACAAGGCAGTCAATTGCCTGTCTATATATCTGCAGCAAGGCCTAGAAGTGGATTAATGGGACCCAGCTCATTTTACAAAAATTCCATACTGAATTGACTGGAGGCCTTCTCCAGTCATCCTTGTCTATGTCTTGCCACTGGACCTGGATGACTCCAAAAGGGAAAGCAAGGCTGGTATCTTTGCACTGTCCTCCCTCACTTAAATGTAATTCACTTGCAAGTCATGGCATCACCTTCCTGATGTCATGGGGCCTGTTCTAGAAGAAAGGACAAACAACAACTGAATTAGCCATCAATAAGAGCAAGAACTCTTAATGATAATAAACCCTCACACGGTTTCTTTGTAAAAATAGAGAGGGATCTGGGGGATGATGTGGCCTTTTGGATGAATTGAGATTAAGTATTTGGTTTGTTTTCTAGATTAAGGTACTTATTTAGATAAGAAGGTATTCAAAGTTTGTCTACATCCACAAACAGTAAGCATTGGCCATATCTAAAACATTGTGCTGGGTGAATACTCCTTCTCTTCAAGAAGCTTAAAGCTATTCAAAGTCATATATGGATATGAGAATGAGGCAACCTAATACAGTGAAGAGAACACTAGATTTTGAGTCAAGGGACCTGCTATATTTTACCTGCCTACACCTCAGTTTCCTTTTCTATGAAAGTTTTCCATTAAATGACCTCTGAGACCCATTCCAACTCTAAATTCTGTGATCCTACTCAAGGAGGAGGAAAGAGAGGGAGAGGGATGGGGGAGGGGAGGAGTGACAGAGACAGAGACAGAGAGACAGAGAGAGAGAGATGACAGAGATAGAGATATGTAATATTCATGCATATGTGATTATGTGTATGTGTTCACACACACATACCCTTCTCCCTGGTTCAGATCTAGCCTCAGACTTTTACGTAGATATGTGACCTGGGGCAAATCCACTTAACCCTGTTGGTCTCCTTTTCTCGTTTGTAAAATGAGCTGGGAAAGGACATGGCCAAACAGTCCAGCATCTCTGCCAAAGAAATGCCCATATGGGGACACAACTGAAATAATTAAACAAAAATATATGTGTGTATAAATACACATACTTAAAAGACAATTATTACTGGCTCCGTTTATGTTGACTTGCTGCTCATCATTGAGATTCTTCTCAATGGAAAATGAAAATTGTCTAACATGAACTGAAGATATTACAGCTTTGGGACTAAATTAAGTTGCATTTCAAATCCTAGAAAGAATGTTAGGAAAGGATGATTCCAAGTGTGCTCTGTGTCCAAGTCCACTGTCTTACTCTTCTTTAATAAAAATAAATGTAATTCGCAAGTAAAACTTCTAAAATTGAGCTGTTTTTAATTAACAACTATTTTTTGAAAAGGAAAATCTAACATAATCAAAGACAGAGATTCTCTCTCTAAACATGATGAATTTTGTAGCTCCTTGTGATCCCTTCTCTCAAACTCTCTGCATCCCCTACGGTTGTTTCCTGTTCTCTCTCTCTCTTCCCTTAATGTATTTGACTGACTGATACTAGAAGCAAGATCAGAGCAATTAAATCCTAGGTAACACAGGCTATCCAACTGTCACAACTCAAGGATTTTTCTCTCATCCATCCAGGCATTGTAGCCTAGAAACTTCTGAGAAGTCAAATCACACTTTAAGGATCAGAGGGAAAAAATATTAAAAAGCAAGAAAAGGACCATTTCTCTCATTTTCTACAACTTCTTTTGTGTGCGTTTAATTCTCTAGGATTGTAATCCTTGCTTGATGCTGAGAACTGGTCTTTTTGAAGTAAATCTTTTTCTGCTCTCAGCAAGTTATTTGAGGAATTTGCATCTTACATACTGAATATCAGAAATCTTTTACTGAAGTCCTGTGCTAACACTTCTTCATGGTATGAAGGGGTCCCTGGTTTCTCAAAAGTCAGGTCTTTGACCTTGTAATCCTAATCAGCTTTCATACACATATAGATTTTATATACATATATGCAAGTATATATGTATGTATGTATGTATGTATGTATACACATACACATATATGCAGACACGTGCACATATAAATACATATAAACAAAATAATTATCAGCCCTATGGATTTCCATTTGCCCAGCCCTGGAGCAAAATCTCTGAAGGACAAATTCCTTGCCAAGTTGGAAAGACTTCAGGTACTTGCCTGAAAATAGACTTTGTCTATCTTCCTATCTACTGAGAGTAGGCTGTCAGCTCTTTGGGGGCAGAGACTGGTTTTGCTTACTTTGTATCCCCAGGGCTTAGCACTGTGCTCTTAATAAATGCTTGACAGTTGATTGGTTGATTGATTGATTGATTGATTGATTATCATCCAATGACCAACTCAGCCAAGTTGGGAGAGGCTGGTCACCAAAGGCATAATGTCTCAACCATAGAAACTTATTAAATGTTGTGTCTTCTGTGACTTATAGTAGATTGTGAAATCACAATCTCAAAGGATAAGAGTTTTAAAGGGGAAAAGAAATCCCATGAAATAATTTCCATTAGCCAGTCTTTCAAAAAGCTCTTAATCAGAATTTGCAATAAACCAAACATTGCGCTGGGTCCTGAGAGGGATACAAGAGATAAATTCTCTCTCTTGCCTTTTGTCTTCAATATTGTAAAGTAAATCAATGCATGAGAATGGGATTCATTCAAAACCAATTTTATATACCTACTAAGCACAAATCCTGGTGTTCTAGGGCAAAGGCCAAAGTGAAGGGAGAGATAAGAGTAATTAAAGTAGGTTATTGCCCAGTAGAGATCACAATTCTGCAAGAGTAATATAATATAAGTAACACAAATAAATATTGCTCCACAGTAAGTGTAGTGTAAACAAAATAGACCATAGGAACATAAAAGGTCCAAAGTTCTGTGTGAAGTCCTATGAAATGAAAGATTTCTTCCAACAAGGGAAGACAAAGGATCAGTGAATGCTTGTGAGAAGAAACAGCATTTGAGCTGGACCTTGGAGGCTAGGTAAGCTTTCAAAGGGCCCAGATGGGAGAGAAAGGAACTTCCACACACACAGAATGAAGTGACCAAAGACATAGGAGGTATGTCTAATCTACAAAATAATTAGTAATTTAATATATCTGGATCACAAGATACTTAAAGTGGAGGGTGGGGGGGGGAGGGGGGGAGGGGGAAGAGAGAAGAGGTTCTGGAATACCAGGCTGGCAATTAGGCTTTAACAGGCAAAAAGTAAGCCTACTATAAGTACACATCTTGAGCAGAGCAGCATAATCAGATTTGTCCATGAGGAAGAAGGACAGATTAAAGGGGATAAAGACTTGGCTGTATTGGACAGCAGTGATAGTCTGTGGTCATGGTTTGAAGAGAAAGGAGAGGCTAGGTTAGAGAGAGGAATGCTTGTAGAAATGGAATCGGCAGAATTTAATAATTAACTAACATGGATGTAGGAGGGAGAAGAAAGGTAAAGGAGAAGATAAAACCCGGAGGTTTGAGGTTTGGATGGTTAGGTGAATGGAAACCTCCCGATCACTGAGAATGTGCTAAGCCCTGTGATCACTGACAAAAGTAGGCAAATCAGAGGAATAAGTTTTTGTGTTGATACTGCTACTATTGGTGGTGGTGGTGGTGTTTCTCTGAGGGGAGAAGGTAAGTTCTGCTTGGGACTAGAAGTCTTCTAAGGTCCCATCCGGTTCCTGGGATCCGTGATTCTGTATCCCCTTCAATACAGTTGAGGAACTGGGCAGGTGGACAAGACAGGAAGCAATTAATTTAATTAACTGCTATATTATGTGACAGAGATTAAAAGGACTGAGAGAGTTTAGAGAGGGCAAAGATCAGATTAAGTAAGGCTTCATGGAGAAGGGAGACTCCAAATGTGCCGTGATATCGTGTGGATGTGAAGCCCCAGCTTCCTTCAGGGCTCAATTCAAGGGCCAAGTTCATAGTAAGGCTTTCCCAAAATCACCTTAGTCTATTACTTACGTGCCTGTATATAGACATGTGGTCTCTCCTGGCTAGACTGGAAGCTTCTCAGGGGCAGGGTCTTTGGGGTTTCTGATTGTTTGGTTTTGTCTTTTTATCTCCTGCTTAATAAATGCTGATTGATTGATTGTTAGACTGGGAGGAGTGAGGAGGGTTATGCTTGACAGAAGCAGCTTGACTGAAGGCTGGAGGGGTGGGGGGGAACAGAAAGGGGAGGAAGTGGGGAATTACCACACTGCTCAGCCCTCCTGGAGTGCCCTCCTTGTCCTCTGCCAGGCTTAATCCTGCCTACTTCTCAAGGCCCAGCTCCAGTGCCATCTTTTCCACGAAACCTCCATGCAAAGTCTGACTGAAAAATAGCATGACAGTTTGTGAGGTGCGTTTTGTTTCCCTCTCTCCAATACTGGCCTCTAATTAGTATATGTTTATGCATTTAGTCTCTTCAACTGGATTGTAAACCCCTGTCAACAGGACCAAACCGGCCTCTAAGCTGTGGATGGCCAGAGCAGAAGAAAGCAGGCCAGAGACCAGAGAGTCAGGCATCATCCAGCACCTGGGTCTCATTTTCTTCCTGGCTCACAAGCGGTTTCCCTCACTTTGACATTGAACTTCTGTTTGATTCCTGGCTCTTCTGTCTCTAGCCTGCTCTGCTTGGCTCTGGCCATCCACAGGTTAGAGGCTGGTGTGGTCCTGTTGACACTCTGTAAAGGCAAAACTTAGATTTCTTACTTTCTTTTCATCCTTCATAATAGTGCCCCAAACAAAGCACTTTGGGCCACATGATTGTTCTATTTCTTTGGATGCTGTATTTTCTTTTTTTTTTTTGTCTTTTTGGAGGGGGAAAGGCAAGGCAATTGGGGTGAAGTGACTTGCCCAGTGTCACACAACTAGTATGTGTTAAGTGTCTGAGGTCTGATTTGAACTCAGGTCCTCTTGACTCCAGGCTGGTGCTCTATTCACTGTGCCACCTAGCCAACCCTGTTGTTTTATTTTCTTAACGTGTCATGTACCTTTTTTAACTAATTTTTTTTATAAAATCACAAAGAATATAAAACTTTTGTTCCTTTTTTAAGAAAAAAAACAAACCAGTTGGGTATAACAATATTTGAAGACCCATCACATCATGCTTTAATAAATTGAGTTTAGAAGTTAAGGTAATGATACTTCTTAGGGCTTACATTTCAACAGATCTGGGAGGTGGTTGCTATGGGTGTTAATCCTACTGGTACACATTGGAACTCATGACTACCTTCTCATTCATTCTATGACATTTTCATCCATGTCCTCATGTGAATCCACCAACAAGGACCTACTCAATTCCATGAATACTGACTGAATATGGTGTAGTACTAAGATGAGCACTGGGGGACCCAGGCTGTCCTCCAGATTGGGCAGCAGCTTGCTACATGACCTTAGACAAGTCATTTCATTTCTCTGGGTTTAGGTTTTATTGTAGGTAAAATAAGGCACTTTGTACTGGATGAGCTCTCAGGTACCTTCCAATTCGTGATCTTGGGATCTATAAGGTTGTTCTCAGCTCTGAAATGCTGTGATCTTTTAGGAAGATCCTTCTGGCAGTTGTATTAGGAAGATGAATTAAAGGGTAGCAACTGAAGGCATGGAGATGACTGAGAAGTTTATTAAAGTGAGTCAGCTGCTCCCTACCACCTCAAGGATCAAACAGAAGACCCTTTGTTTGTCATTCAAAGCCCTTCATAGCCTAAAGCTACCTATGCAGTCTTCTTACACCTTACACACCACCCTCCCCTTGAACTCTGAAGGCCAGTGACACTAGGCTCCTCTCTATTCCTTGGACATGACCCTCCATCTCCCAACTCTGGGAATTCTCTCTGGTTGTCGCCCTTCCCTGGAGGACTTTCTCCTGCAGCTCTGCCTCCTGGCTTCCTTCAAGGCCCAACTAAAACCCCACCTGCCACAGGCAGCCTTTCCCTAATTCCCCTTCATGCTGGCACTTTCCCTCCATTGATCACCTTCAATTCACCCCATAGTCAATTATTAAATTCCACAAATTCCATTTCTACAGTATTCCTCTCTCTAACCTAGCCTCTCCTTTCTCTTCAATATAATCAATATAGTTGTTTACATACTCTCTCTCCATTTGACTACAAGCTCCTTGAAGGCAGCGACTATATTTGGTCTCTCTTTGTATCCCTAGTCTTAGCACAGTGCCTGGAAGATAGCAAGCCCTTCACAAATGTTTATTGATGGACAATTTCCTCTACAAGGAAATGAAAGGGTTGGATCTTCCAAGCCTCTGAGATTTCCCCTAGTCTTAATCTATGTAAGCCTTTGGAAAGGAAAACCTTGACTGTTGGTGTGGTAGGCCTTACGCCCAGGGAGCACAAGGCTTTAAAGAATTAAGGAGAGGAATCAGAGTGGACTCTGAGGAAAGGAGAAAACTGGGAAGAAAGAAAATCCTGGAGGATGAAAGACGACTGGTCATCCTAATGCTAGTTATTTATTGAGCCAAAATAGGACTGCGGCAAAGTAGTTTACAATGTAATGAAAAGAATAGCAGATATAAGGTAAGAAGCCCTCTATTCAAGGCCCAATCTGGTCACTGACTAGTTGTGTGATCAATAGTAAGTCACTTCAACTCTTGGCAACTCAGTGTCCTTAGCTGGAAAGTAGAGATCATACCACCCACTCCTGAGATGGCTGTAAAGAGTGCTTGGTGAACCTCAAAGAACTATGGAAATGTGAGTCACTCTTGGCGAATAATCTACATATTTTGGAGAAGAAATGCATTTTTTCCTCTCATGCAGGTGTTTTAAGTTTTTTTTTCTCCTCCTAATTATATTAATAAGCAATAGAAGCCCCCAAATTCTTTCTTGGTTCTACTACTGATTTCTCTCCTGTGACTGGCTATATAGGTCCATCACTAAAATCTTTGTACCCTCCAGTGAGTTCAAGTTCCTCATTTTACAGATGGGGGACCCTGAGACCCAGAGAGGTTCAATGATTTGCTCAAGGTCAATCAGGATTTGAAATCAGGTCTCCCAACTCCAGATCCAATGCTCAAGTCTCAGTGACTTCACTGTAATTCCTCCACATCTTACTAAGATACCCAGAGAGGGCTGGCTGAGGCTGGAGGACCATTTGTAGGATAACTTATAGTGGGGATTCCTAGCAGTTATGGGTAGGATCGAATGTCTGCTTTCAGATTCCAGCTCTCAGATTCTGTGGTAGTCCATGGGTTTCCCAAGTTGGAGCGACTGTAAAATTCATACCCTGATGGTCAACCTTCTAGCAACGAGCCTCTTTACACCTAGCTAGGATTGTCTTTATGATCCACTGGGCAGTGACTTGGAAGTCTTTAAAATCTGGCAATAGGACCAGCCAGAGATGTGCCCAAATAACCCAGACTTCAAGAACCTAGAATTAGCCCCAAAACAAAATAAGTCACTGACATGTGACTTCAGCTGAGGGGAATATTTCTTAATTATAACAAATTTCTAATTATTCTAATGAATGAGATTTTACTACTCTGTGTACAGAATCCTTCCTCCATCTTACTGCTAGGCATGTCCAAATTCTCCTTACTGTTCTTTGCAAAGCTAAGGTTAGAACCAAGAATCTAGAGTCTGCCTAAATTGTTCAGGGCTGCTGCCTCCCACAATTTCACACCATGGAAAAAACAGGAGGATCCTGTCTCTGGAACAAGCTGTAAGATATATTCTATGTGTATGCTTAGTAGGGCATCTGTGATTCCATATGGGACCGGAAGGTTGCAAAGTCTAAAGCCTCTGTTCTCTCTTTCCTCTGCCACAGTCTACTCACAAAGAGGATTGTGGTCCTAGAAACTGGCAATGGGTAGAAGCATTATTGTGACTTTCCATTGTTTATAAGCTAATTCTGGAATCAACAAGGAGCCTGTGGCAAACTGGGGGCCTGCAAATCTAGGGCAGGCCACCAATTAAATCTGTGGAACTTCTTTCTTCACTACTCAGTTCCAACCTCCTTTTGCACAGACCTAGAATGCACATCCTCCTGACCTCTACCTCTTAAATTCCCTAGTTTTCTTTTCAAAGTTTAGCTTAAGGGTTACTTTCTACATGAGGTCGTATCTCCGTCACCTTCAGCTTTGGACATCCCTTAGACCCAATATGATGCATTTATGTATTTACTTTGCATCTACCTATAACATCTCCACCACAGAATGAAATTTCATTGAGGGCAGGGAGAGTTTCTTTTCTGTCATTGTACTGCCATTGCCGGGCACCCTATATATATTTAATACTTGTTGATCTGTTCATTGACAAATATTTATATAGAATCCATTTGGTACAAAGCACTGTGCTAAGCTCTAGAGGAGATAAGAAATATAAATGAGCCAACAGCTGCCTTCCAGGAGCTTTGTCCAGTAAGGAAGAAAAGACATGTACAGAGATAGGTCCAATTCAAAAGTCATTTCTCCAGTACCTACTATGTGCAAGACACTGAATACAGAGAAAAAATGGAAACCAATCTTGAATAGATCCTGTCTCTATCACCCTTTAAAGCTTTCTCATGATACTCCTGGTAAATCATGCAAGCATCCAAGTCTCCATTTAATCCCCATTGTACAGATGAAAAAAAAAGGCTCAGAAAGATTAGACTGTTTGCCCAGGATGCCAAATATTGCTTCTGAGACTCAGACCCCAGGTCTTCTGAGCCCCAGGCCAGCGTCCCACCACCCTGATGTAAGTGCCTGGCCAAGTACCAGGCACTCAAAGATCCGTGGGGGAGGGATTACTTCCAGCAAAGGAGTCTTTGTGGGAAGAAGGAGCAGCCAGCCAGCTTCAGGGCCTCCATCACTAACCCAGTTAGCTCTGCCCTGCCGTTTCCACCACTTCTTCCCAGATAACACCCTTGCTGACTGGGATCAGTCTGAATTTACCTGAACCCAAAGTAAACAGAGAGAAGTTATCTAGCTGTTATTTTTTTTTAATGTAAGTGCGAAGCTGAGTGTTGCTATGCCAACTCTAGTCCCTGGAGCATAGCCAAGCAGAAGGGAACGGATTCTTTGAAATGAAGCCCTGCTGGTGGTAGAAGGTTAGGAAGTCACTACAGGTAATTGGATTGTACTGCAACCTTCTTGGGTGTTCTAGGCAAAAATGTGCCCTGGATTTTCATTTTTATTTTTAATTTTTACATGAAACTTTAAAGCTTTACTTAACACAAGAGCCTTTAGAATACTAAGAAGGATGAAGGCTCCCAGGTTATTTGTAGTGAAGAAGAAATTTTTTAACTTGTGTAATCTTATATTAATTGGTCATCTCCATGATGGGTAATACAGAAACATGTGAGTTCCAGCTTAACTTTGTTAAAAACAAACAAACAAATGAAAAACCACCCAGTTGGAAAAATCATACAGGAAGACTCTGGGAGAGGAGGCTGACTTAGCCACTAGCAAACTTGGACAAATCACCCTTTTTTTTGCTTCTCTGGGTCCTAGTTACCTCATCTACAAAATGAAAGAATTGGACAAGTCCATTTCTATGGCCTCTTCCAGATCAAAAACCCAATGACTCTTTGAGAGAGGTCCCTCAAGCTAGCACAGGCATTTTCTTTTCTCTTGCTCAGATATTTTAGATCCAAGATACCCTTGGTTCCAGGACCCTCCTTCGAGATTCTTTTACCCTATTCACCTTCGGAGAAATGGTAGCAAGTGCTTTGAGCTGCCTTCCAGAAATTAGATTTTCACACTTTACACCATGGCCTACTAGGGTCTCCAAGAAAGACAACTGGCTTTTCAGGCCATTGGTGGAAAATGCCTGGAGGCAACCCTACCAAGAAGCCAGAAATTGTGCCCAAATAACCCAGACTTCAAGAACCTAGAACTACCTCCAAAACACAATAAGTCACTGACATGTGACTTCAGCTGAGGGGAATATTTCTTAATTATCACAAATTTTAATATATGGCAAGAGAAAGAATATTAGCAACTGGGCAGTTAACTCTCCAGCAGTAAGGTTTGGTGGAATACAGTCCTTTCCTCTGTCTGCTGAGTATCTACTCACCATTTTAGGCATATGGCAATGAACAGAAAACATGGCCCAGTGCTTGACCCACTGATCTTAGAGTGCCTGGTAGTTGGGCAAGCACTTATATCAGGGTGGTGGGACACTGGCCTGGGGTTCAGAAGACACGGGGCCTGAATCCTAGTAGCAATATTTGTCATCCTGGGCAAACAGCCTAATCTTTCTGAGCCTTTGTTTTTTCATCTGTACAATGAGGATTAAATATAAATTTTTTTTTAATGGAGACTTGGATAGAGACAGGAACTATTCAAGATTGGTTTCCATTTTTTCTTTGTATTCACAGTGTCTTGCACATAGTAGGTGCTAGAGAAATGATTGTTGAATTGGACCTCTCTCTGTATGTGTCTTTTCTTCCTTGGAAGAAAAAAGCTCCTTGGAAGGGTAGCTATTGATCCATCATGTAGACGACCAATGCTTGGGGCCTGCTCAGATGACCCATATCAAATTGGGCACACCCACATTTTCAGGCCCACATCCAGCTTTGGGTAAATCATGATAGACATGGCCAGTTTGCCCATTCATAAAACAGGAAGGTTAGTGTCCCTCTGCCAAGAGCTCCAAGATAGGGAGCTTAGGTCTTGGAGCTCCCAGAGATCCAGCCCCTATCCCCTACCCTAATATCCATGCAATGTCCATTCATTGGGCACATCCAGTATATTGTGGGATTGGCAGGGAGGACCCTCTCAAATTGGAAAATACCTTCACTGAAGCAGATCAGCCCCTCAACTACTCTGGAACTCATGGTCAGAGAAAGCTGGCTGTGGCACTGAAGGAGTGTAAGGGACTCTCCATGGCCATACAGCTATAATTGCCAGAGACAGAATTTAAACCCAGGTCTCCCTAACCTTAAGAAGGACTAGCCTCTCTGAAATTTTATGCCCCACTAACCTCGACCCTAACAAGGCTTACTTTAAAAAGAAATGACTAGTAATAATTATAAAAAGAAAGAGGAACAAGGCATTTTCCTTTGGGTGGGATAATTTGAGCCTCTCAGAACAATTCTTGTTTATCAAATAACATCAGATTTATTTATTTTATCTTTCCTGGAAAAGTTAGGATGTCTATGTTTGACTGATGTACTTCTGAGTCTTTCTAGAAAACATGAGTGGGTTCTACAAAACCTACTCGGTAAGTTTTCTGTGAAGACGGAAAGTTTTTTAAAGTGCTGGCGCTCACAAGAATATAAGGATTCTTTTTTGTTTTCATCTGTGACCTACTGAGTCGAAGTGAGGTCAAGGTCACTAAGTGAAAAGAGGTTCATTTGTAAATTACTCAATGATTTTTTTAAAAACAGGAAAATCCCTTGCATATAAAATTATCACCACCACCACCCCCTCCTCTATCAAAATTTGTTTGCTAGGAGAAATAACTTAATTCACAATCACCTTTTACTTCATTTCTACTAGGTGGGAATGAGACCTTTCTCTCGTCCTCCTGGATCTATCCCAATGGCCTATGGTAGAGAAGGATAAATGGGCTCCTTGCCTGGGCTGATGCTCACCCCACCTCCCCCCAGACTCTTAACACAGTCTAGCAGCTGCATGAGAGGCGCTGTCTCCAGGTGACTGAATTATGTGGAGTTAAAATATTCTTTTGCTTTAACGATTTCTCTCTTCTTCCTCTAACAAAATGGAAAAGCCACTATCTATCTACTCCTGTTCCCAAATGTGGCCTACATTGGCTGCTTTTCTCTTTCAGAATTTTATTGACTACCCTGCCTATTTCCCTTGCCTTTAACTCTGGACCCTTCCTCCATTCACCTAGTCATTCATAGCTGAAATGACTTAACCTTACCCCAGGCTCTAATCTGAACTTTAGGCCAAGGAAACAGAGCCCAGGCGTATTCCTATTCCTGATGAATGGGCACCCATCTTGGTCCTATGTACAGTATTCCAATTCTTCCAAGGCTAGAATTCTGCTTTGCCTTAGCTATCTATACTCCCAGGCATTTCAGTCACATCCCTGAGCCTACAATAAATTTCCTAACTCCTCAAGCCAAGCCTGTCTCAACTTCTCTCCATTGACTTGATTTTCAGTGGAATCTGTTTGGGGAGGAACTTCAGAGTATATTGGCTGACTATGGGCACCAGACCCTGGGCTAGGGTCAGGGTGAGGATTAGAAAAGGGAGCAGCGTGCTTCGAAAGATATGTGTTGCACTGTCCAGGGTGAGCTACCTATTGACTTCTTTTCATTACATCCCAATCTCCAGCTAGCTCCTGGTGTCAAGAAATATTCCCCAGCCTGCTCTCAGAGATTGTACAGCCCCACTGTGGGGGTAGAAAGGGCTAGAATGAGGGGCAAGGACAGCCGATGCAGGCCACTGGGGTTTGTGGAGAGAGCTGCCCAAAAAAAAGAAGACCAGAGTTAGAGAGAGCTGTAGGATGAATGGAATATCACTGCTCCCAGCTGCTGCAGTCCAGGAGTTGCCATTAGCCTTGACTGCCAGGGACAAAGACTTGACCCTGTTGGATCTGTCATTAATTCGCCCCTTGTTTGAAATCTAGGGCACTACAGCGAGCCAACCCTAAGCCCATTCACTCCTTCTAACAGCAGATGTTGCTCTGGCCAAATGGTCTAAACTTAATTTAAACAGTAACAATGTTTACTTCGTTCACCTCCCTCAAAACAGGAAATGAACGATGGTAAGCTGGCTGTGAATTTAAATGTACAAATTTGCTTCAGTGTGGAAATTAACCAACTGATTGAAAATATACCTTCAGAATTAACTGGAAATCTAAATACCACCTAAAAATAGGCACATTAAGGCATCCACCTAATAAACAGCTGGGCTCGCCTTCCTGCTACCAGCTCTTTATCTGCTCCATCCTCTGCTAGCGTAGCATAAGAACTTGTCATTTGACCTCGTTCTCTGTGGATTAATTTGTTGTCTGAGAACAGAGTCAGGAATTTACAGCTGGGTCCGTGAATGTGCCTGGGTACTAATCTGGCGTCACTGAGCTGCTTTTTGAGATTCAAATCCTTCAAGAATGACTTAGGTCTGTGACTGAACATGGCAGACAAAATATAATGGGCATTTGAAAGTGGGGGACTGGGAAGAGGAGAGAAGGAGAGAAAAGCCGGAACAGTGCAGAAGGGACAGCCAAGAGGACCAGATGGAAAGAGTATACTTGCCGCAGTATGAACCAATCACTATTGCTGAACAGCTCAAAGGCACACCCTACCAAGAGAATTAGATCCATTATCCCATTTTAGGAAGGCCAGCACATGCCTAGGTGGTAGGGGGTTATAAGAAAAAAAGCGATATGATGCAATGGCAAACCTTATACCAATTTTGTGTCCTTGCTAGAATTATTCGAATCTATAGCTGGCTCAGTGAATAATCAACCAATATATGAAAAGTCTAGCGCCGAGCCAAGCACTGTGTGGGGTACAAAAGTATAAGGTATGATCCCTGACCACAAGGTGCTTACAATCTATTTGGGGAGAGAAGACATACATATGCAATGACTGTACAAAACAATATTATGTATATTAGCTTTATTTTTGTATAGGAAAAGGGAAGGACAGGGACCTGGGATTGTGATTTATCTCTAGGAGGGATATTTCCAGCATAAAAATGCACTTCACTAATGCAGATTAGCAACTCACCTGTCTCTTCTAGTCTTAGAGCATTAAGAGAGGCTAGTGGCTACCCATTCATGAGAGCCTAGCCCATGGCTCCCCAGCCAGGATGTATCATGGACAGAACTTGATTCCAAACCTTCTTGTGTCCAAGGCTGGTTATCCATCCACTTTACCAGGTTGTCTTTCTTAATAGCATTACATTTTTTGTTGTTGTTTCATCATTTATCAGAAATGTCCAACACTTCATGACCCCTTTGGGGGTTTTCTTGGCAAAGATACAGAAGAGGTTTGCCATTTCCTTCTTCAGCTCATTTTACAGATGAGGAAACTGAGGCAAACAGGGTGAAGTGACTTGCCCAGAGATATACAGCTGGTCAGTGTCTGAGGCCGAATTTGAAATGAGGTCCTCCTGACTCTAGGCCTGGCATTCTCACTACTGTACCACCTAGCTGCCCTTAATAGCATTACATGCTAAGATCAAAAGGAGTCACGAAAGGAAGAGATCAGGAAAAGACCTGAGCTAGTTTTGAAAGGTTGGGTAGGATGTAGATCAGCAGGGGATAGTAGAGGACATTTTAAATAGAGCCAACAGTACTAACAAAGGCCGCTAAAAGATAGAATGGTAGAGTTAAAAAAAAAAAATCCTGGTAGATTTGGGTGAGGAAAGGGTAGGGTTTTCTGCCTCAGACACTAACTTCCTTGATCTGCAAAATGAGGGACTTGAGTCAGATGCTTTCGAAGGTCCCTCTGAGAGCTAAATCTTCTGGTAGAAGGAAAAAGCCAGTTTAGAGGGATAGACTGAAAAGGAAAGAAAGAAGGCTTTAGAACAAAGTTCCAGAAAACTAGAAAAGATGGAATTCTGAGCACTGGTTAAGGGATTTTTTTTTTTTTTAGCTTTTCTCTCATTCACAGGAGTTTTTTTTAATAATTTTAATATTTTTCTTATTCTGAACTTGAAAAAACAGTAACAAACATGAGTATATTCATAAGTATAGAACAGATAGAACTGTAAATGAAAACATCAACCTATTACACAGAGCTTACTTTTTTAAAAGTATGTAAAAATCAGCATGTTTCCTTCAAGGCTTCAGGTGGTGGGTAGCATATTTAACTGTTGGTCCTCTAGAGTTTTTCTATTGATCTAAGTCAGTGATAGGGAACCTACAGCCTCAAAAGACCACCTGTGATCTTCTAGGGCCTTGGGGAGGCCTTTTGACTAAGTTCAAGTTTTACAGAACAAATCCTTTTATTAAGGGGATTTGTTCTGTGAAGTTTGGATTCAGTTAAAGCAGTGGTTCTCAACCTGTGGGTCGTGATCCCTTTGGGGGTCGAATGACCTTTTCACAGGGGTCACAGGGGTTGCCTAAGACCATCAGAAAGCACATATTTCCGATGGTCTTAGGAACCAAGACACTGCTCCTCTATCCGTCTCCAGGCGGGTCTGCCTACATGCAGATACACCCACATATGAGTATTAAAGGGTGGTGGCATTAGGAAGGTTGAGAACCACTGAGTTAAAGGGTCACACTTGAGGGCCTAGAAGGCCATGTGTGACTTCAAGGCCACAAGTTCCCCAACCTTGATCTAAATTCTTATATCCTGCTCATTTGTTTTTCTTTACAATGTTGTTACGTTGTTGTTCAGTTGTGTTGGACTCTTTGACCCCATGGACCATAGCACAATAATGTTGTTGTAGTATACGATAAATTGTTCTTCTGGTTCACTTCACTATGCATCAATCCATACAAGTCTTCCTAGTTTTTTCAAAATTCATCCTTTTTGTCATTTCTTACATTGCAAAAATATTACATTATATTGATCTATCATGATTTGTTCATCTGTTTGCCAACTGATAAACCCTTCACCACCTTAATTTCTAGTTCTTTGCTATAACAAAAATGCTGCTGTAAACATTTTTGTACAAATAGATCCTTTTTCTCTGATTTCATCTATGGCTTAGTAGCAGAGTAGGTAGTAGGTATTGCTGGATCATGCACAGTTTAGTGATTTTTTTGAATACAATTCCAAAGTACTTTGCAGAATGGTTGTAAGGGTTTCATTTTATAATATAGAAAGGTTCTTCAGTGAAGACTTTGGGAGGGACGGTAATAAAGGGATAAATGAGAAAGCTCATATTTGGGGAGTCTGTCTTCTGAGCAAAGTAGAAAACGAGGTTGTTATCTAAATATGAGGGTGGGAAGGTGGAACTTAAAGTAAGAAGAGGTTAAAATTACACAAAGTGGGAAATCTGCAGGAACCCCCAAGAGATGAATAAGAGAATTTCCGAGTAGAACCAAGGGTAAAGTTGAAGTCAGTTGGAATCTGTGATGGTCTGAGCACTTACTGTTCTATCCTGTGCTTTTCTCACTAGTATCTTGCCCACAAGAACAGAAAAAGGGCACAGTGGTAAATGAGTAATGACTGCACAGAAAAGCCTAGTAAGCTTTTCCGTGTTACTCTTCATTTTTCAATATTTATTAGGAAATCTCCTATGTACAAGTCTATGCCAGCAACTTTGCAAAAATGCTACATTCTGAATTTTTGCTCATCAACTTAACCATTGATCACCTTAAAAGGTATGGAAATTATACAAAATTCTCAACTCTCCAGTATGATTTGTATACTATTCTCCATCAAAGCCATGGCCTGCATTGTGTGTTGAAAGAAGGTAGATCTGAACACTAATTCGTTTCCATTGATGGGTATGCATCAGTTTCTGATAACGTTCTTGAAGGGAATAATGAATGATGCCCTCATTTCCTGTTTTCCTATCTAAGTATAAAAGAAAATAGGTTCGCACCTAGCTTTTCAATGGGGAGAGCTAACATGGGGATGCATCCAAAATCAGTCAGAGTTATAGCTGAATATTGGATTCTATTTATAGTCATTTCAGAGATCTGTGGCTTGGAACCACATTTTCATATTTTCATTTAGTTGAAAATATAAAGTGACTCAAAGCTGAGCCTTTGTACAGGAAGAGTTAAGTTGAAAATCGGGCCATACAAATTCAATTCCAGTCCACAAACATTTATCACTATATTCCGGGCCCCTGTAAAGAACTATTGATACAAAGGGGAAAATGGAAATGCCCTCTGCCCATCCTACAAGGGGGAAAACAACAGACAAACGCATGAGTAGGATGTTTCTCCTTTAAAATGCCCCAAAGAAGTATACAGCCCATCTTCTGAGGGAGCCCAAACCAGTGGGCCAGTCAGGAAAGGACTCTTGCAGGGGGCGCTGTTTGAGCTGAAGCCTGAAAGGAGCTGGATTTCCAAGATGTGCCAAAGGAGAGCTTTTCAAGCGTAAAAACTCACTTAACCTACCCCTGTTGCCTCTAACATACTATTGGCAAGTGCCCATCTTTTAGCTTAATGTGTCTCCTACTTGTTTTATGTATAGGGGTAGGGGAATGTAAAAGACAGGCTCCCTTAAGGGCAGGAATAGAGTTCTATAATCTTTTTTGGTAGGCTGAGTACAGCATATAGTTAGCAGTCACTAAATACTAACTTGTTAAAATAAAGGTGAATTATGCCCCCTTGAGAGGAATTTCTTTCAAACCTTAGAGCTGTAGCTGAGCCTGTAGAGGACCTGAAGCCAGATACCTACTCTTGAAATGTATCTTTCCACACCTTTATAGCAGACTAGAGAGGAACTACTCTGCTGTTACTCAGCCAGTTTCAATATATTCTGATAATCATTCAACGTCACATTTTAGCCAAAGTCTGATTTAATATCTAAAAATGCCTTTCCCTATGTCTGCAACTTTGAAGATCAGAAGTGAGATTCCCCTTATCTTGGGACTTACTCCACATGAGAGCAAAACAGTCATCCTGAGACCATAAAAAGTAAATAGACCCTGCTCTGGTCATTGTCAATTTGTATTTACAACCAAGGAACTCTGTTTCACATATAGATGCTAACAGATGGAAGCCATAAAGTTTCATGACATGATCATCCTGAATTGGGATGGTTCTAAAAATGTATAAAAAGTCTTATGATTCCTCCGTTCATCAGTCAGGACTTTAGTCCTGCACTCCTTGCACAAGTAATGCTAACCTTAAGAGAATAAGGAATAAATTTTGTAATTTTTATATTAATATTTGTTTGTCTTCTTCAACCAACTTTTTCTAAATGTTGACAATTCATACAACTGTTTCCAGATGGCAGAGTTTTTAGTTTTCTTTCTAAGTATTAAATACTCAAAGAACTTAGTAGCTTCCTTCTCCTTCTCCGGACCCTACGTACCCATTCAACATCAGAGAGGTCATTCTTCCACCTCTTGACTGAAAGTAACACTCTCTAGATCAATACCAGTTTAAGGCCTCTTTATTCTTGCCAATTCCACCTAGACTTGTCCAAGTGAAATATTTGACAATCAAAGTTCATCTATAAATCATCAGGAAAAGAGGTGAATGTGGGAGAGGGGTTGTTTTTAAATGTTTAATGATATCTTTGGAAAAGATGAGGGCAGCTAGGTGGTGCAGTGGACAGGAGCTCTGGGCCGGGAATCAGGAAGACTCATCTTTGTGAGTTCAAATCTGACCTCAGACACTAACCAGCTGTGGGACCCTGGGCAAGTCTCTTCACTATGTTTGCCTCAGTTTCCTCATCTATAAAATGAACTGGTGAAGGATGTAGCAAACCATTCCAGTATCTCTGCCAAGAAAACCTCAAACAGGGTCACAAAGAATCAGACATGACTGAAAAATGATGGAACATAAAACAATAGAAAAGATGAGCAAAAATCTAAGCATAGTGATGGAAATGACCTGCCACACCAAAACTGCTTGTTTTCCACCTGTGAACACGGGAAGCCTGTAAGAGCTGAACAAAGGAACTGAGCTATAACCTAGCTTCTTGGCAAATCTGAAAAGTGAAGGGCCCAAATTTATTGTTTTGAGATTGTAATTTCTTTGCCTCTCTCCGCCTTTTTTCACATCCTAGACTTTCTTTAGTATTTTTGCTTGAGTTCCTTTCGTTTGGCTGACAACTAGTTTTAGAGTTATAACTGAACAATCCCAGTACCTGGAACATGCATTGCCTAGGGCAGGCAGGAGGAAATAACACCTTCAAATCAGCTTTGTGATTCATGATGTAAAAAAAAAAATACACGAAGTAATTAAGACATTCAGTTGAGTGGGAGGGAAAATTTGGCTAGTATAGAGGCTTAGGGAATAGAATCTGGCAGTTGGAAGGCACCTTAAAGGAATCTAGTTGAACCCATGGGATTTAGGGTCCCATACACTAATCTCTATGCTACCAGGCAAGCCTTAGTGAGACTCTTTCCCACACTAACATGGGAACAAAGGAAGCGCCAGGATTACTTCTTTCTTATCTCTGAAGGGAAGGGTCAGTGTGGAGGAGGGGGCCAAAGGGTCTTGGAGGAGGAAGACAGGAAAGAGTCTGGCGCTCCTAGAAAACATTGTTTTGTCGTTTATCCTTTGTTCTGAAAGGGGACCAGTGACATCACAAAGGTGATGTTTTGACTCACAAGTCAATTGGGTTTAAGTGAAGCAGAGCTGTACAAAGTTACCAATCCCACTCTCTCCTCCAGAGCCATCAGGGTCCAGTGGCCAGATACAGATCAGTTAGACTGGAGATGACCCAGGATGCAGTGGGAGACCTTGGCCTTTTTAAGCTAAATTCTTTCTCAGGTCTCAGTTTGTCTGAGGCAACACCCATTCAATGAAAAAGGTTAGATAACCTAGTCAAAAACAAAATCTATCTGGGAGGGGAAGACCCTCAGGGTTTCCGGACAAAATAGAAACAGTTGCTATTTACTCTCTCTCTAAGCCACCAAAACACAATGACCAAATAAATCCCAGGCTTGGGCTGGGATTTATTGTTGGCCAATCTTGGGATGGGATTAGGTGGAGTGAATATTTCTTTGTGGACTGAAGGGGAAAAGAGAAGGAAGTAAACAGCTCCAGTCCTTAACTCTACCCACACCTGCCCAGAATCTGAACCTCATCTGCCCTATTCTTTGGCCTGCATCCTCTCACCACCTCCTATTCTGCTAGAGGAGTAAGCACAGGGGTACAACTTTAGCACCCTCTAAATTTTCTCCCTGGAGCAAAATTCTAGTTACCTTCCCTTGCTATAGTTATGCTTATTTTGGCAAGATTTTAAAGTTTTCAACAGAATATTTTATAATAGGACATTTTCCTATTATTAAACATAGCTCACATTTTTACATTTTATAACATTTTACTATTTCAAAAGTAGTTTCCTCATGTAATGCCATGCACAAGCAGCTTCCCAAAGGAGTGCTACTGTGAACAGCTTTTAAGGTTCTGATTACACAGTATAGTGAACACTCCATTTATTCCATTACAAATCAAGGCAAACATTCACAACCAATCACAATATAATGTTCACAACCTTATCACAGAGAATCACAATATAGTGTTCCCAACAGCTTAATATTAGAATGGCCACATAGTTTTCACTACAGTGGCCACAATATTTATAACAAAAAAGAAGGGAAGAATAATCACCTGGTTTCCCTAAGGGGGGGAAACCCCTCCTTACTTAATCATTCAGTCATTTCACAATATAATCATCAATGTTCCACTCATGGGGCAATCATAGATTAACTTAATCAGTCACTTATCTAGCAATCAGTCACTAAATACAATCATTAGAAAAATTACACAAACCCTCCACCCCTTGATGTCTAGTAAACTTCAATTTCATCACACATCCAAGGAGAGGCCTTTTCTTCATCTTGACTCGAGGTGGTCTCTCAGATTCCCTGAATCTCTTTCCATGGTCCCAGCTCCTACCTGAATCCACCAAACAGTCACCTGGATTCAAAGGCAGACAGCTCCCAGGTCCTTGTCCAGTCCTCCATGCAGTTCCTGGTGCAAACTGAAGTTCACAGGGTCCAGCACATCTCAAAACCGTTACTACTTTTGTTGCTGGAAACTCAAGGATCAACCAAGCCACAAACAAACAAAGGCTTATCCCAGTCATGCTTCTTCAGTCCTCCAGCAGTTTGGCTAGTCCTAGGACTCAGAAGGAATCTCAGCCTTCCAGGCAGCAGCAAATTCAGCCTTCACCAGATTCTGGTCTCAAGAAAAACTATAACTCATTTCTCAGTCCAGCAACCCAGCTCCCAGATGCTGGGACAATTATGCTCCCTCCACCAGGAGCCACCAGGAGGGAAAATTCTTGATCCTGATTCTCTGTCCCTGGACCTCTTCTTATACACACACACACACACACACACACACACATACATTGGCTTCCTGTCTCAGCCAACCCCCTCCTGCCACTTAGCAACAGGAGACAGAGTTCACACCCTCTGCCTCTTTCACAGAAGTACTTAGCTCTTAGTTACTAAGGACCAAGTACCTGCTAAATTAATTACCAGTTACACCTCACAATAGAATTGAGAGAACTGAGCCTCATGGGTTAAGAACTGGTACCTTAGCCAGCTATTGGGACCAGCCACCTCATTTGATCCTCACAACAACCCTGTGAAATAGATGTTATTAGCCCCATTTTACAGATGAGGAAGGGGCAGCTATAAATCATAGGAAGAGAGGTGAGATTCAGGAAGGGGTTATTTTTAAATATTTAATGACTTCAGATGAGGGCAGTTAGATGAGGAAATGGATAGAATGCTGAGCTTGGAGTCAGGAAGACTCATCTTCCTGAGTTCAAATCTGGCTTTCCTTTCTAGCTGTGTGATCCTAGGCAAGTCACTTAACCCTGTTTACTGCACTTTCCTCATCTGTCAATTGAGTTGGAGAAGGAAATGGCAAACCACTCCAGTATCTTTAACAAGAAAACCCCAAAATGGGGCCCCCAAGAGTCAGACATGACTGAACTACAACAACAGATAAGGAAACTGGGGCAGACAGGTTAAGGGACTTGACCAAGGTCACATAGCTAGCAAGTGTCTAAAGCAGGATCTGAACCCAGGTCTTCCTGATTCCATTGTCAGTCCCCTGTCCACTATACCATACTGCCTTCATAGAGGAGGCTTTGTGATAGGTTCATAGTCACATAGCAAGTAGAAGACAAGGTGGATTTACTGAGGTTTACTCTTTTTGTTTGTTCCTTTCAGACCTACTGTCCATGCCTTACCATCACTGGCTTACTTGCTATACTGGCAAGGTCCAAGCTACTTGGTAGTAGCTTGTTATACTATGTTAGCAAAATATAGGTGTTTCAATATCTACATTTTGATAATAAAAAAAATCATAAATATAAGTAAATATTAAATAGATTTTCAAAGTAAGGATCTAAATTTCCATGCTCACCTGGTCTCCAACATCTTGGTGTGATGGGGGGGGCGGGGGGGAGGGAGAAGAATTGATAAACAACAAAGGAATTGAATTGTAATTAAATGACGATGGATTAAAAGAGAGGTTTTTAAGACCCTTGTGAATTTAGCTAGAAGACTGAAGCCATGTTCAATCAATGTGCTGAGCCAGAAAGACTTAATATGGTGGGGACAGAAAAGGAATTTTGAGGCTCAAGAGGAGCTTTTGAAGGAAACTGAGCCTTGGAGTAGGGAGGAATTAGAATGATTGGCTGAGACAGGGAGGAGAGGATGGAGGGAGATGGTTGGATTGGGACAGATTTCATTCCTTACAGCTTTTGAGAAATACATAGTATCCAGCAAACACAATAGGATATCTCTGAAGCAGTCACTTCCTCCTTTCTAGTCCTGTGAAAGTGAAGGTGACTAATGTCAAGTTCATAAGGTAGAGAACATTGCAGTAATTCTAACTCTGATTTCCAAAGACTAGCGAACATTATTAAACAGTGCTTTTTACATACATGAACTCCTTTGATTATCAGAGCTACCCAGTGAAGTAAATAGTACAAATATCATTGCAGCGCACCATTGCCTTCTTGTTGCCTCTAGAATAAATTATCAACTCCGCTATTTGGTTTCTAAGTCCCTCCACAATGGGGTCCCAACCTCCATTTCCAGTCTCAGTG
This sequence comes from Pseudochirops corinnae, assembly GCA_028646515.1. NCBI lineage: Eukaryota > Metazoa > Chordata > Mammalia > Diprotodontia > Pseudocheiridae > Pseudochirops > Pseudochirops corinnae. Next base: position 48,353,948 of record CM053585.1, read on the forward strand.
GGCATTAGCCCAGACTCAATCGGCATTAGCCCCCTTCCCATACACCGCAATTTCTCAGTTTTTCACTTATGACACTCCATCTCCCATCTCTGTGCCTTTGCATTGGCAGTGCCCCCCACCTGGAACACACACCCTTCCTTGACTGTCTCATGGAGCCCTTCTCTCCCTCTATAATGCATTTGAGACACCATCTTCTGCCTGCAGCTTTTCTTGAGCCCCACAACTGCCTCCCTCCCACAGTGCCTTGAATTTAACTACTTTGTACATACATAACATATACGTGCTTCTTAGTTTTATATCCATAACATGTGTATCGTATATGTGCTTGTCTCCCCAATTAGAATGCAAGCTTGTTGCAGTAGGCATCACCTCATTCTTTATACTTGTATCTCTACCACCTAGGGCTGTCTCTAGTACGTGTTGTTCAGCTGTTTCAGTTGTGTCTGACTCTTCATGACCCCATCTGGAATTTTCTTGGCAAAGATATTGGAGTGGTTTGGCATTTCCTTCTACAGCTAGTTTTACAGATGAGGAAACTGAGACAAATAGGCTAAGTGACTTGCCTAGGGTCACACAGCTAGGAAGTATCTGAGGTCAAATTTGAACTCAGGTCTTACTGACTTTGGACCTGTCCCCCAGTCCACTGTGCCATCTAGCTGCCCCCGGCACATGGCACATATTTACTAAATACATCTTTATCATCCCCTTTTTTACATGTAAGGAAATGGAGGCACCAGTTAGCCATAGTCACACAGTTAGGAAGGGACAGATGTTGTTCTTGAACCCAGGCCTCCTGACTCCTAATCCAATGTTCTTTCTGCTTCACTGACTCACTTGGCAAGTGCCCAGCTAAGCTAGGACGCCTTGCAACCTGTGTGTGTACATACACTGACAGCCTCTGGAGGTCCCTTCCCACTTTTTTATTCTGTGATCTTTCTGTAAAATCCTTACACTATAATTTTTAACCTTAACTTTCTCCTTTAAAGACGCAGCTGATCAAAACAATTAGTGCTGTTCTGTTTGTTTTCTCTTCCTCATTAAGTAGAAACAAAATAATTAACCACACTACTTTGTGAGGGAGGGGGGAAGGATAGGAGTGATCTTTCAAAAATCACATGGTTGTCTGCCTTAATAGAAATCCATTTAATTCCTATTGCATATAATTAGTCAGAGCTTTCAAAGGTGTATGCATTCTCTTCCAAACAATATTTGCACATTGAAGGATAGGCAGACATTTTCAGAAATAAAAGGGAACCAAATCAATTCTCCAGAGACTGTTGGGATCTAAAAACATAGCACTTGAATCCCTGTCATAGAGTAAGAAAAGGTGAGAAGTTGAAGAAACCTTAAGAAAGACCCAGTTTCTTATTTGATAGATGAAGAAATCAAGGCCAGAGCAGTGAAATCAGTTACCCAAGCCACACAGCTAATTAGGGGCATCATATGCTCCTGAAATTGCAACAGACCCACAGTACCAGAATAGATCACTCCAAGTATGGTTATTACCTTAATTTAATTAACAACAAACTTTTATCAAGCATCTACTGTGTTTAAGATACTAATTTCCTTAGCGTACATCTGGAGAACATTATTGTGTGTATTACTTTGACTTTAAGAGAACTCTACAGTTAATGGACAGTGAGAGGGAGGGGCTACCTGCTATATAATAATTCCCATTTTCCATGATGCATCACAACTTATGAAGCACTTTCCTCCCCACACTCCAGTGAATACAAGGATTATCATCCCCATTTTGCAGATGAGAAAATTGAGACTTTGCTCATTGTCACATAATGCCTTGTCCCTGGTCACACCATTAATATGTGTCCGAGCTGGGGTCAACAAATAAATCTAAATTTCTTGATTCTGAGAAGAAAGAGCATTGTTTTTAGGCTCAGTCTCAGCTCTCCCAAGTACAATAACCGAATGACCTAAATGAATGAACAAAAGCCACTTCCTCATCAGGCAGATGAGACTTCCTACCTGTAACGCTCACAGTGCTGTCATGAGAATCAAATGAGATCACAAGGTCAAAGTGCTTTGGATAGCCATCAACTATCCTAGAAATAAATGACTTCTATCATTAAGATGGCATCAATTTGCCAAATCTGTTACTTGTAGATTTTTCAAAAGCATAACCTTGTGCTTAGAGTTTTTTTTTAACTTTCCAAAGCATCTTCAAATATATTCTCATTTGAACATTATGACCTAAGAATGTAAAGACATTGAGCTGCTTGCTCTTGTTACCTGGCTACTTTGTGGCAGAATCAGGATTAGAACTCAGATTTCATGACAACTAATTTAGTGCTTCTGAATTTACATAATATGTTCGACAATAGGAATCAGCAAAATGAGAAAAATTGTTAGGAATTAAAGATTTGTCATGAATGTTGGTCTCTACTAGAATATATTGGCATATATATCTGATTTATTCTAACTGCATGCCCTCTAACAGTATTGCCTCAAAGGCACAATAAAAACAAAAACAACAATCATCCCTCTCTAATTAATTAAAATTCAGGTGTTTTTCAACATACAAACACTCAGTTTGCAAATTTCCTATACGTAGAAATAATCCACCATGCCATCTCAGTAGTGGGTATCCTAAGTCCCAGAAAATAAGACCTTGTGTCACCTTATTTGTATCCATAAAAAAGTGATCTAAACCCAAGGAAGGAATAAGGAGAGATGTCTATGCCTCCCCCTTAACTCTCTACTGAGCTTCTTTGGAATTCCACCCACTCTCCAGGCCCATCAATCCCTTTATGGTTATCATATGGACAAGAGACAGATGTTCCCAGTTGTTCTATGGAAAGAATTTCCCCATGAAAGCAAGTTAGGAATCATGGATAGGTTCCCAGGTAATAGGCTTCAAATATCTATTTGACCTACAAAATAACTGAAATGGTGTTCATTTGCAATGAAAAATCATCTTGTATAGTAAAAGGGCCTTTTGTTGAGCCAGCCTGGGAATCTACCCGTCATTTATAATATGGTTGGACTTCATGATCCTTAAATTCCTTTCTCTTCTAATAACCTATGAATCTATTCTGTAGGGAAAATACATCTGGCATTCCAAAACTTCAAGGTTCTGTCATTTCCCTGGTATGTATACTCCCTCCACCATGCAAACTGTGAGCTCCTCTGTGACTTAGTAGATGGACTTTTAAGAATTACTGTGGCTAAAAGATCCCTGGGTGACTGAATCTCCCCAGACTTAGCATGGTCAGTCCTCAGGGGGCAGACATAGAATCCATCACAGATTCTATCCTCAAAGTTTACTGAAACAGGGGTACCAGAGCTTCTGCCAGACCAGCATAGCCTTTGAGAACCCTAGGCCCCCACCTCCATTATAAGGCGATGATGAAGGAGAACCTTGATGGAAGAGCTCCCAAATGTTGTACAATTGAATTACTGTAATATAGCCAGTTTATGAGTTTGGAATTTCTGTTTGTAAAACATGAACATCTTCAGGAGGAAAATGAAATACGCTTCCTGTCTAACTACAATAGGATTATTTCATTTTGGTAGAATAATGGGGGAAGTACATTAAGAAAGTATTATGGAAATAAGCCTGACCTTCAAGTCAGCATAAAAAGCTAATATGAGACTATTGGTGAAGACTGTCTAAAAAAACAACTCAGGCACTGATGGGTATTTGGAAGTTATCATTTTGGAAATTGCAATCCCATTCAAAAGAAGATTCTGATAAACAGTCATCACTAGGGATGGCAAGCAGAGGCAGTAGAATGTAAGCCATAGAACAGCTACTCCTCAAGGGCAGGGACTGGTTTTTAGTTTCATTGTTGTTGATGATGATGATGATGGTGATGATGATGATGATGATGGTGATGGTGATGATGATAATGATGGTGGTGATGATGATGGTGATGATGATGATGCTGATGATGATGCTGATGATGATGGTGATGATGGTGATGATGATGATGGTGGTGATGATGATGATGGTGGTGCTGATGATGATGATGATGATGTTGATAATGATCCTTTATATCCCCAGCACTAAGGAAGTTGCCTGGATCATTGTGCTTAATAACTGTTAGTTTATTGATTAAATAGAGTTTTTCCACTGGAAAAGAAAGACCCAGCTTATATTTTACATCTACTTCTATAGGTACATTTTGTGACTCCCCCTCCCCTAAAAAGTCACCTCCTCGAGGTTGGGACCTGTTTGACTTTTGTCTCTGTATCCACAGTGCCTGTCACTGTGCCCCAGTGCACATGAGATTGAATAATTGATTGGTAGATTCAAAATAGAATGGAAGGACCTCCATCGGGGTTCATGTGGCATTCTAATAGAATCACACTAGAACACATATGGTATTTTGCCCAAGAAATGAGAAAAGGGACAATCTGAAGAAAGCTGGTTGGAGTCTCCTCTTTGTAACTATATAGGTGGGTAATTATCAAGGAATAACATTTTGGTCATTTGTCTCCCAGAATTTGAGCAGGAACAGTAGTGTGGCGTTTGTTAAGAAAGTGATTGGAAAAAAAAATAAGTATATTTTCTGCATGTTTAAATTTCTTTTTCCCACCTTGTAAGGAACTTCCATGTTGTTATAGCTCGGCAGGAAAACCACTACCACACACAGAGAATTTTAAATGAGTTACATAAAATAAAAGACAGAATAAAATGGGACTGTAGGATTACCTCCTGAGGGGTGATTGTACAATGTTTACCTGCCTCCCTGCTGAGCAATGTTTGACTCTCTGCTAGGACACTGCCACAATAGTTATAGAATCATCCAGAGGCTATCAGGGACCTCCCGAGTTTATCTCCAGGCAGGATTGTTCCTAGCCCATTATAAAGTGATTCAATCGACAGATACTTATTGAGTCCCTAGCATGTATGAGGTAAAATGCTACACAATGTGGTAGATACAAACTTGTATGAGGCATGGTTCCTGCCCTCACAATGCTTATAATTGAGTAAGGAGCTTATTAAATAGGTGGCTTAGTGCTCTTGTTCCCCAAGGCCTTTCATCCATTGGTCAGCAGTCACTGAGCCTGTAATGGGCCCAGCATCCCGCCAGGTACTCTAGACTAGAGGTATCAAATGATCCACCTGGTCACATGTGGCCACAACACTTCCCAGAGCAGCTTGAACTGGATGAAAATGTAATTTGGAAATAGTTAATAAAATAAATAAAAATACAATAAAACATAGATAAGGTAAATATGTAGTTTTCTAAGTCAATGTGAAGGCTGCAGGGATCTTTCTGTTGGGTTTTATGGCCATTTCTGAGTTTGACACTGCTGCTCTGGAGAATACAGAAAAATCCAAAATTCTGCCCACCTGTCTTTGACAATCTTGGGATTACACAGCCTTGTTCAATGGTTTATCTCCATGTCACCTCTCACCCCAGTCAAGTCCTCCTTTGGGTCCAGTGTAGGCTCCTCCCACTTCAGTATATTCCCTTTCCTTCTCTCTCTGCATTCATGCTCTGCTAAAGTCTTCCTTCAATATTTTATCAAGACGTGGAAGTAACCCTGCATTCTATGGTAGCAAAGGACAAGTTCTAGCAGCTGCTAGTAGCAAGCTGTAAAGGCTTCAGGTAAGGGTGCAAGGAGAGCCTGTGTGTCTGTTCTCTAAGGTCCAACCTATGTAGAGCAATGTAGAGCAGCTCATCAGAGGCTGACCTCAGAATGACAAACTTTCCCCCCACAGCAACCCTCAAGGACCATCTAGTAAGGCAGAGGGGCTGTAGTGGATGTAGAGCCCAGACCAACCTGGACTGACAAATCTTAATAAAGAGGAAGCTTTATACATCCTAAATCAGCCTCTGGCCAAACTACAGAGACATAAGGAGAGGCAAAGAACTGAGATCCAATCCTCCTCTCCAGAAGGGGTTTGAGGCTTTTAGCTGATGCCAGTTTTCAGGAGTATCCCTTATATGGCTACAAGCAGGAGCAACATTAAAAGTCATTGACCTCTGGCATGGTTTCCAGAGAAAGAAAAGCTATCTTGACACTTTCCAGAAGGAGCATCTGTGAAAGGAAGGATACATTGTTGAACAACAAGATTGAGGCTCAAACTGCCTGAAGCCAATAAAGACAAAGACTGTACAAAATCAAACTAAAAATTAGTGTGGCTTTAAGAAATAGAGCTGGGGGGAGGCCCCTTTAAAAAAAAAAGAACTCTCTTGCTTAGGAGATTAAAAAAAAAATCTCTAACATAATCTTCACTAGTCCAAATGAACTGAAAATTACAGAAACAAGTATATTCCATTTCACTGGAGAGGATGAATTATGGAGTGGGAAGACCACTGAGTTCATGGAAATCATGGAAGGCTAGAGCTATAAGGAATCTTGGAACTTCTCTTGTCCAGTCCCTGACTGAGGCCCAGAGAGAAATGACTTATTTAGGGTCACACAGCTATTCAGTGGTTGAGCAGAATGGTCTGATGTCGCTCACATATCATGCAGTCCTCCATCATTGCAGATTTTTCTGCAACCCTTTGTTGTTGAAGAGTCCTGTCTGACTCTTCCTGACCTCTTTTGGGGTTTTCTTGTCAAAGGAATAGTTTGCCATTTCCTTCTCCACCTAATTTTACAGATGAGGAAACTGAGGCAAATGGGGTTAAGTGACTTGCCCAGGGTCACGCAGCCAAGAAGTGTCTGAGGTCACATTTGAACTCAAGAAGATGAGTCATCCTGATTCCAGGCTAGGCAATCTATCCACCGAGCCACTTAGCTGCCTTTTATAACCCTATTAAGCTCCAAATTATGTATTATTGTATTTTTGTATTTTTTCTACTTTGTATTTTTTTCCCAAGGGGGAAAGGGAAGAGAATATACATTTATTAAGCACCTACTGTGTGCCAGGCACTGTGTTAAGTGCTTTACAAATATTATCTCATTTGATCCTCACAACAACCCCTCACTCCTCCTTCGACATATACAACCAGTCGACAAATCTTGTTATTTCTTCTTTCGTGACCTCTGTCACATGCATATTCTCCCACCATTCTGCAGGTCCTAATTCATCTCCTCTGGACTAGAATATTACAATGGCCTCCTAACTGTCTCCCTGCCTCTCCTCATTCCAATTCATCCTTAACTCAGTTGCCAAAGTGACTTCTCTATCTTGGAAATCTGACAATATCACTTCCTTCTTCAATAAATTCCAGCTACTCCCCTGTTACCTATAGGATCAAACATAAACTCTTCCATTTGACTTTTAAAGCCCTTCATAACCTGGCCTCAACTTACCTTTCCAGCTTCATTATGCATCATTCTACTTCATTCTCTCTAAGAACAAATGGGCTTTCTTACTGTTCTGCAGATACTTTATCTTCCATTTCCATGCATCTGCACTGACTATATCCCAGTCCTGGGACTTACCTACACCTCCTGGAATCTCTAGTTCCCTTAAAGGGTCAGCTTAAGCATCACCATCTACATGTAGCCTTTCCTGGTCTCCCCAGATGTTAAAATCTTCCCCCAAGATAATCTTATCCGTTTTGTACGTATTTCGTATGAGCCTATACAAGCACGTTATCTTTCCCAAGTAGAATGTAAGGTCCTTGAGAGCAAGAGTTGTTTCATTACTGACTTTTTTGTTTTCTCAGAGACAAGTACAGTACCTAGCACATAACAGGCACTTCACAAATACTTGTCAATTGATTAACTGATTGATGGACTGGAGGCAGGGACACTGGGAATATAGTATATCGTTTGTTTCTTAAATTCCATGGGATTTGGAGTTGGAAGAGATCTTAGAATTCATCTAGTCCAGGAATTCTTAATCTAGGGTCCACACACACACACACACACACACACACACACACACACACACACACACACCCATGGGATCTATGGATGTATTTCAGGGGATTCATTAACTTAGTAAAAAAAAAAATTTTTTTTTTCAATATAATTAGGGTGTTTGTAATCCTGTATATTTTATTTTGTGTATTTAAAAACATGATTCTCAGAAGAGGTCCATAGCCATCACCAGGCTGCCAAAGGGGCCCAGGACACACACAAAAAGGTCCAACCCCCCATTTTACAGATGAAGAAAATGAGAGTCAGAGATGTAGAAGCTCTTGTTCAAAGTCACACAAGTAGTAAAGGATAGGATCTAGGATGTGTTCTCTATTCAAACAAAAAAAATCTGACCACCCCCCCCCCTTCTATTTAATTAATCACAAATCACTACACAAAGCACTGGAAATGCAAATACAAAATAATAATAATTAACAGTGACAATAATAATCCCTCCTCTTGAAGAGCTCTACATCCCATCAGATACATCCCATTCTCTTCTCTCAGTCATTTGGATTAACCACAAATAAATTCATAGAGATATACAGAACCCTGGAAACCCATCTTACCAAGGGCGGCCACCTATCTTTTGTCAGCTAATCTATATCTCATTTCTGATTTATAGCTGAAATGCAGAGACAGTAAATGACTTGCTAAAGGTCACAAAGCTAATCATTGGTAGAACAGAGATAGGACAAGATCACTTATCTTTTAGTACATTACTCTTTCCCCTATGCCATATTGCCCCATTGCCTGCCAATATGTTTGCCTTTTACAAGGAAAAAAATAACTAAAAGGAAAACTCTAACGTGCTTCTCAGGCAAGTGATCCATCCCAGAGTGCTGCTCTGAGAGCCAGGGGGAAGGGGAGAAAACAATCATTTATTAAGCACCGACTACGGGCTGGGAACTATGCTGAGCCCTCTACAAATATTATTTCATTTGGTCCTCCTAAAAACCCTAGGAGGTAGACGCTAATGTTATCTCCATTTTACAGTGAGGAAACTGAAGCAAATAGAGGTTAAGAGATTTGTTCAGGGTCACAAGAGAAAATTTGAACTCAAGTCTTCCTGACTCCAAACCTAAGTCAAATATTGCTAAAACTTTCCCGTCTCCAAACTGTGGACTTTAGTTAGCATAGCTCGTGAGCCAAGTATGTCCCAACACCACCTTTGGAGAACACTTTAAATTCCCTAGAGCCAGGTGGCCACATCCTTAACTGTATTTTGAATTTTCTTGAGAAAAGCTTATGAAAAACTCCCAACTGGAATTGTGTTAGGTTCAAAAAGTTTGAAGAGAGAAAAACCAAAACCAAAAGCAAAAGTACTTCGATCTTTTCCAGCCCCAACACTCCTTCCACTCTAAGGCTCTTTGTACACGTTTAGGGAGAGATGACTCTGGCTGTCTTATAGAAGAGCACTCTGAATCACCCCATTGTCGGAGAATACAACGGTTCTCCAGTCATTGGTTTCCATCAACACTGAAAAGGTGAGCATCCTTCCCCAAAAGCTGAATCAGGAGAGCCCTGGGCACTTGAGTGGTGAGGCTGACCTCTGTGATTTATGCTTCTGAGGAGGCCTAGGCAGAGTGGAGACTGAAGAGATGACAGCTTAGAATAAATGAAAAGTCTGCCTTGACCCCAGCCTCCCAAAAGAATACAACAGCCAACTTTTCTATGTCTTCAAAAGCATTCCGGTCCCTTTTCCTGGTTGAGAAGAGTGAATAGTAATTGAGGTTAAAAATATATTCCCTCCCTCTTGAATCGGGCTCTGCATGGTGGAATCCCTGGACTCAACCTTTTTGCCAACCAAAGAATATTTCCATAAGGAACCCTTATCACTCCCTCATTTCCCATTCAACTCTGCTAGTGTCAAAGACTCTCAGACGGTTGTAGGTTGTGAATGGCGTCAGGAACGCAAACGAGCTGTTTTTGAAATTGGATCAAAAGTGGAATTATGTTAGACTCAAAGTACTGGGAGGGAGGAAAGGTGAACAGCTCGACTTTGTGGCTTTCTGTAGTGATCCCAGACCAGAGACTTGCCTGGGCTCCATTTACAAGCAAAGTTTTTGACGGTCATATGGAAATACTTATCCTCTGGCGCCCCCTACTGGTTACAATGTAGACATGGAGGGAATTAAAGGTTGGGGGAGCCGCTGGTGACCTCATTTCTAAAAAGTCTTTAAAATCTTTTGGAATAACTAGCATTTGCAGCTTCAGCCTCAACACATCAGGAAAACAGCAGCTCCAAGATCGCTCTAGCCTCCTCTATGTATTGGAGTGGCCACCTTCCTTCCAGGCCCTTCACAAACCCAATCTAATTTCCTGTTATGGTCCATTCCAATCCCTCCCTTTCTGGACCTTCTTTAGCCGGCAACGGCTGTGCTACACACTTTGGCATTTGATTATATCTTGTGATAGGATTTGGAGCTGGAAAGGACCTTGGAATTGTCTAGACAAGCCCCTCATTTCATAGAGAGGAACACCAAAATCTGGGCAGGTTCAGTGACATGCACATAGAGTCAGGATTAGAATCCAGGTCCTTAGACTCAAAATCTACTGTTTTTATCCCTGCTTCCTTGATTTGTAATCCCATAGTTTAATGTGGTATTTTGTTGCTGCCTTTCAGTCATGTAGCTGTGTCGGACCCTACTTGAATGTGAGGAAGATGAGACAGAACCACTGTAGGAAACACTAAGTGAAAAGTCAAGCAGTCTATGATCAAATTCAAGGTTAAGGGACTCAAGGCAAGAAGGAGACAGAGCAGGGGAATTTAGGTGGCTCAGTGAATAGGACCCTGGAGTCAGGAGGACCTGAGTTCAAATTTGACCTCAGATACTTCACACTTACTAGCTGTGTGACCTTGGGCAAGTCACTTAACCCCAACTGCCCTGCCTTCCCCTCTCCAAAAAAGATTAAATTTTTAAAAAGGAGACAGAGTGGTTTTTAGGTAGAAAAAGGAGAGTGGTTGAGGGGGGTGAGCTGCTACTAACAGGTACAGAATTAGCTGCATCTGCCCTCTCTTCCTGTCTCAACCCAAACACTCATTTGTGATTGACTCTACAGCCACTGATTGGGTCTCTTCCTTGGAATCACTTCAGCTTCAGGACTGCCAAAGCTTAGACTAGGAGCAGCTCTGGTCACTGCTTGTTACCTCCAAGTTTCAATTGCCCCTGAAGGCCATGGGAACTTATTGTAAATCCCTCACAGAGTTTGGGAAATGCTTCATTATAGAATTCTCATCCACAGGCAGATTATGGCACTTAGCATCCTGCTGTATCAGTTCTTTGAAGCCATCACTGATGATAAATCATTTAATAAAGACAAAACGTGCTACCAGTTGTCTTATTCTCCAGCCTTACCAGGTTGAAAGTGTGGGGCCAAGCAAAACATAGAGAAACACAGTGTGAAATTAGAAAGACAAGCCCTCTCGCCCAAAAAAATCTTTATGGTTCTCATTTGTAAGTTGCCCAAAAAAAAAAAAAAAAAAAGCACATTGGACAAATTAGCAACGTAAGCTACAAGTTATGCTATCTATCACTGCTTAGGAGGCTCCCCCAGCAACCACTAGAAATAACAAGTTTAGAATGCGGTCAGTAGATCAGCACTTAGAGTGGGGAACCTGCAGCCTCGAGGCCATGTGTGGCCCTCTGAATCCAAACTTCAGTCAAAGGGCTGCCCATGAAGAACTAGAGGACCCTAGAGGGCCTCAAGACCCCAGGTTCCTCACCCTTGAAGAATAATGCCCAGTGCTTAGCATTGTGGCACACAGTAGGCAATTAATTAATGCTTATTGGCTTACTGACCTACTGCCTCCAAAAGTGCTTTCCAGAATTTGACTTGACAGGATTTTCCTTGGATTTTATTATATTAACTTAGAAACTATAGAGGCAGTGAGCTTCTCAATCATATCCCAGAATGCTGTTAACTCTGTATGTGTTAATCAGATGAGGATATGATGGGATTTGCTATATTTAATTGCTTTCATCAAGAATTTATTAAGAGCCTACTATATGCTAAGCACTGTGCAAGGTGCTAAAGATATAGAGTAAAAAACAAGAAGCTTATATTAAGAAATTTATTAACATACAACAAACCTTACAATTTTTCTACATCTTCAAGCTTTTAATAAGCAAAATGTTCTCCTTTGAGCTGCAATCATTTGTTTTAAACAATTTGGTGTTGAGTTCACAAGGCTTTTATACATCAAGAAACCACATATTTATCACACCGGATATGAAATATTTTTGAAAGTTCATTTTTCCAAAAATAACTTTGATTATAATGCACAGGTTTTTGATAAGGTTTAAATTAGTCTAGTTTTCAATCTATTAAAACACCCCATCTCTTTTCTCTTGGATTCTTTTCTTCTCCTTTCAAGATGTATGACATGGTACAAGATCTCTAGTTGGGAATTCCTGTAACTGAGGGGAAATTCTTGCTGTTTCTCAATATAGCAATTGATCAGAGTTCATTATTGCTTTACTGGGAGCAAGACTTGCAGAATCATTGAAAATTAAGGAAAAATCTCCCAAATACGTTTTTGATAAACATTTTACAGTCTGATGAAGATGACCACATCTTATCTGAAGCTCTGGCAATATTTTTGGTATAGAAGAATTATAAAGTAAATTTCATCTGTAAAAATGACTATTGTTGAGTTCTTAGTACTCCAGTCTTTGTATTTTTCTTGCCCATGACAAGTGATTGTTTGGTTTTTGTACCTTCATGGAAAAAGTTAGTAGTTGTATTTTTTTAACTGCTCTTCTTACTCTTCTTCCAACTTCAATTAGCCTATGCTGAATAGTAGAGAAATCAAGAACAACCCTACTAGCTTCCAAGTCTTTGTTTTCTAAATATTATTTAGGCTGTTTTAAGTAACCATTTGTTTTAGCATTGTTTTTCATTTTTACCTCACTTTCCTATGTTCTTTGATGGTGGGATTCACTCTGTTTCATTATGAGCTTGAATGATCTTTGAAACTCTTGACTTCCCCTTCTCCCCCAACACTGTTACAAGACCTCTAACAGCCATTAACATGTGCTCTTTAGAGTCACATATTACACATTTCCTTACAGTACATCTAATCTTAAAAACCACAGAACTGAATATACAACAACAACAACAAAGCAATTAGGCTTATGTATGGCATAAAATCCAGCTTTCAACTGACAAAGACAACGGACACCTTACAAAATGTGTGGAAATCAGCTCATTCTGGTTTCATTTGGTCCAAGTCAGACTGCTGAGTCAGCCTAATGATAACTGAAGCACATTTATATGATCAGTGATGTCACAAAAATGAAACCATATCTAAATTATGCAATTGGAAGAGTAGCAGTCAGAGAAATTGGGGAAATTCACATGGGAGGTAGTACTTGAGCTGAACATTGAAGGAAGCTAGGAATTCTAAAAGGCAGAGACGAGGAGGGACTGCATTCCAGGTATAGGGTATATAGGTTGTACAACCTCTGCGCATGGCAGTGGAATGTTGTTGTATGAGGATAGGGTAGTGCTATGGGACCTATGGAGTTCATAAGGAAGTGATGTGTAATATGTTTGGTAAAGGTAGCCTGGAGTCACATTGTGAAAGGTTTTAAATGTTGAACCATAGGAGTTTGTGTTAGATCCTAAAGTTAAGAAGAAGCCACTGGCTATGAGACTTGTTCATTGATTGGGTAGGGACTGAGCAAGTTAATGAGAATGAGGAGTCCAAAAGATGATGCCAAGTTTGCAGTCCTAAGTGAAATTGTTGCTCCTCCTTTGTTCTCCAAAAGGCCCAATGACATCATGAGAATGATGTCTCAACTTGTTCATGAATTAGATCTAAGTGAGGCAGAGTTGTGCAAAGTCATCAGCCTCACTCTCTCTCCTCCATAGTCACTAGAGTTCAATGGAAGGACAAAAGTCAAGATGACTGGTGATGGCCCAGAATTCCTCACTAGAAATAGGGAAGTCCAGGAGAGGGGTGACATCGGGGGTGGATGATGATGAGTTCTGTTTTAGGCATTTTGTTTTCTTTTTCAGAATTTACCACATACTAATGTACATTACATTGATCTGAGCATCTGTCTTATCATTCATAGTAGATTGTAAACTCCTTGAAGACAGGGGCCATGTTTTAAGCGATTAATTAATAAGTATTTGAAGGAATACGTGCCGGTAGTTGGCAATGAAAGCAATTTCTGTTGGCATTCTGGACAACTGATCATTTTGTGGTGGTTGTTTTCTCTCGCTCTCCTTCCTTCATTTCATTTTTCTCTCCCTTCCTCACTCTTCACACCTGTCACTGTCACCTGTAAGCTTTGCTTAGTCCCAGTTGTAGCATTTCTGGCTAAAGAGGTGGCTGGTCCCCAGAAGACAGTCTGGCTGAGCACATGGATCTAATTTAAAAGCCTTTACGACCTCTGGTAACTCATAGCAACAAGAAATATCAATGCTATAAAAGTGCAAGGAAGCTTGGAAAAGCATGATGGGAAAAGAAGTATATTAATGCTTCTACACTTTTCTGTCTCCGGGGTCCTGTGGCATTTTGCATCCTGAATGTCCTGTGCAAATTGTGGGAGGATTAAGATTATGCTGAAGGGAAGCTTAGTCCAGAATACAGCACGTCAACTCCATAATATATACTTATATCTGTCGTCACTGTCTCTCCTCACCCATAAGAGAAGTAGGGATTGTTTTATTTGTTATATTTGCATTCCCCTTAGCAGAGTGCCTGGCACAGAATAAAGGCTTAATAAACTTTGGTGAATGGATGGGTGGGTGGATGGATGGTTAGATGGATGGATGGATGGATGGATGGATGGATGGATGGATGGGTGGGTGGATGGATGGATGGATGGATGGATGGATGGATGGGTGGGTGGGTGGGTGGATGGATAGATGGGTGGATGGATGGATGAGTATGCAGCAAGACACAAAGGGGTCCATAACAGAAAATCAAGAACCCCTGCTCTAGAAGAAACTGAGTAGAAAGGATTAAAGTCACAGCACAGGGAGTAACTGGCCAAATCATAATTCACCTAGGCTCCTGATCTGGCAGTCTGATGAGAGGCACTATGTAGTAGAAAAGCATCGAATTGGGAGTCAGAGGACCAGAACTCTCTGAGAAGGTCATTTACTCTTTGTGAGCCTCAGTTTCCTCTTCTGCAAAATGAAAAGGTTACACTAAATCATTATCTTGAAGGTTCCTTTTCAGCTCTAAATCCTGGGATAAGCACCTGGGTATTCCATGTTTTGCCTTTCATCCTAGTTTCCTTATTTCAAATGGAAAATCAAAATGAGAGTAGATTATGCATGACTTTCTTTGTGTGGCAGAAAGCCAGGCTGGGGCATTGTACTGTTTGGGAAGAATTGGGTTTTCTAAGCAAAGGGCTTCAGCACAGTTTTTTGAGAAATTTTACAATTTACTTTTTTTCCCCCACAGCTGCCATCTGTTTCTGAAAGCAATAATATGTAACTAGCTGGCATGTCAGTTGATTAGAAACTGCTGCCAATTGAGATAGGATTGATGGATTGCTGATGCGTGGTGCTGTTCAGAAGTGCACCTCTCAGCCATTGCAAATTACAAGGGATGTCTCATTTTGGAGCATAAATTCCCTTAACCACCTACACACTCATTTGCACACAGACTTTTCTGTTGGCACAGAGACCATAAATGCAAGGTACCAAGTGACGCTTTATGTCCTTGGAGTAAGGCTGTCCAGAATGCATTTGACTTTTGATTTTATTCTTTTATTCAAGAAATGCAAAAAAAAAAAGTCATTTGATTATTCCCAGTTAATTTTTCAACTAATTCTTAAAAGGGGGGGCAGAGATTTAATTTCCTATTTTGATATCTCCTTTCATGTAACTTCAGAAGAAAAAGAACGTGTGGCCCATCCTGAGCAGAACGTTCTTTTTTCTGAAGGATTGCTTTCCTCCCCCCCGCTTCCCCCATGGCTTCTAAAGTGGATCTGAAACCTCTCTGAGCAGGGCACACTGGGTAAGGGAAGAAGGAACAAAATGAAAAAAAAGAGATGTTGCTATAGATTTTCCATTTTATCATCCAGCCTCCTCTGTTTCAAATGTTTTCATAGTTTTCAGTTTTTTAAAAGGGCTGGAGTGAAAGGAAGATAGCATTCTTCAGTTTCTCCAGAGAGCTCTCTCCCCCTAACTAGACCATTAGCACCAGCTGATGTGAAACCATGGTGCTATAAAGCCACAGATCAAGGAAAGACTACCATGTCTCCAAATCACTTAATCTTTAGAAAGCATCTCCCAAAGGATGAAGGCAGAATTGGGTGGATGGGTCTAGACTAGAAGGTGCCCATTAAATTCCAAGCTCTTTGAGGACCAGGGCCATAAGTCACCTCAATTCTGTGCCATCTCTACAGTAGATAACTAATGTATGTTTATTATTGTTGTTTTGTGTCAAACAAACCACATGAAATTGTGGGCATATCATAACGGTTCATCACATGGGTCAAGTTCATTCAAAACCATTTAAATGCCTACTATGCACCAGGTCCCCTGCTAGGTAGTCCCTGAGAGAGAAACAAAAAAAGAAAGACGACAATGCTTATCAATGAATAGGGAAGAAAAGGCAGGTATACACCTATACAACAAATCCCCATACTACAAATTAAAATATGGTAGGTGCATAAAGTTCACATAAGATACCATTTTCAACTAGAGAGAATGAAGAAGATTTCACCAATGAGGCAGATCCCTAGTAGAGCCTTGGAGGAAGGAAAGGCTTTCAAAAGGGGGAGAGAATGAGAAGACATGTTACCAACCTCTTGGCAGAAAGGTGATAGACTCAAGTTGTAGAAAAACATACATTTTCACAAATGGCATTTGTATAGATTTGTTTTGCTTGGTTGTTTGTTACAAGAGTGGGGAAAGGAGGTTAGAAGGAGTGGGATTAGCAATAGTGATGCAAAAAGAGATCCATTGAAACCTTTTTTTAGATGCACAGAAGAGAACAGAAGGAAACACAGACAAGCAAAATAGTTTTGGAAGTACCATGGTGAATTTAAATACTCTTCTCAAAAGCAAGCTGTACATAACAGAGATTCACAGTTTCATGTATAATCCTCTTTTATGTCCTACTTTATATCTGGAAATACTCATGCTTGGGAAGGGGGTGTTGAGCTCAGAATAAAAAAATTAATTTTAAAAAATCAAAAGGAAGGAATCTGGGGTGGAGGTGTGAACACGTGAACAAAGCACAAAGGTGGGAGAGGGAACTGGGAATAGTACGGAAATAGGGAGTAGCGAGAGCAGATCAGGGAAGAGCAAGTAGCTCAACACGGGAAAGGAAACAGTGTTCACTAAGACAGGACAGGACAATCTGGTTCAATTCAAGTAGCACTGTGCTAGATACTAAGGATGAGCAGCCAGGTGGCACAGTGGATTCAGTGCCCACCCCCAGGGGCAGAAAGACTCATCTTCCTGAGTTCAAATCTGACCTCAGACCTTCCTTGCTGTGGGACCCCTGAGCAAGTCACTTCACCCTGTTTGCCTCAGTTTCCTCATCTGTAAAATGAGCTAGAGAAAGAAATGGCAAACCACTCCAGTATCTTTGCTAAGAAACTCCAAATAGAGTCACTAACTTTTCTATTCCTTTTCAGCATATTCCTTTAGCCTTAGATACATTCTCTCCAAATTGACAACACAATAGAAAGTGAGTGAGATGATCTCATAATAATTCTGTAAAATGGGCTGCCACAGACTACTCAGGGGAACTGCCCTGTAGCCCCAGAAACCAGACGGGGAGAAAAGGAAAGGAGGCTTACAGATTTGGCTCATAATCACTGGTGCTTTAAGCAAAAGCAAAGCCGTTGTCCTCTGGGCATCTGCAAGAAGGTAAGCTGAGGAAGCACTTTGTCTCATCTCTTATTTGTGTCAGGAGATCCAAACAGTTGTGCCTGAACGGCCATTGCTGCCACCACATTTGGGGATTTTTTTTCTTTTTCTTTTTTTTTTTTTT